>OY740769.1:91158699-91326543 GCA_963513935.1 Aphrophora alni | reverse complement strand
TACACACTTAAATTTCATATTTTGGTTAACATTTTAGTGTCTATCTTTAAAAACGGACGGTCCGCTTGATAAATAAAAACATTGCACAAACTTTCTCACACACCAAAATCAAAATGTCTCAAGATATGGATAAAATATGCTCAAATACGGAATGTGATATAAATTGGACAAATTTATGTCGCAAACGAAATTTAGAAAAATGTAAAAATGTTAAAAAAAAGATTCATTTTATCTTTTTATTGACAATTTCTGAACTGACACTTTTTGGTAACGAATAATTTTGGTTGTTTTTTATTTGGTTTTGTGAAAGTTCGTGATTTTAAACAGTTTATTCAATTTAATAAACAGATTGTTATAAAACGATGTTAAATATTTTTTAAAACAGTTGCAAAACTAAAATATTTAAAATTGTTTGAAGGTAGAACGTTATTATTTCAAGAATAAAAATATTCAAAACGGAGTCTCACAACAGGGGAATAAAAATATTTAGTTAAAATTGTGTCTTATTTGAATAATTCAAAGATTGTCTGCTGTCTTATTAGACCGAGATAAAGAGTCTGTATTATCAAGGGGGAAGATGAGAAGCTTTCTTGTTAGAGAGTGAGTGATTAGATATAGAATAAGACTTAACAGGCACTCTTTAGCACGTTATATGATTGTCTGAACAAACATTTGAAAATATGTTTTTAGGAATATATTTAATTTTCGTTGTTCTGATTTTATTATACTTGTAGATACAATATAATAAAATTTTATTAAATTAAATTAAATAAATAAACGTGAATATTCAATCTCTGATTAAATAAATGGTGTTGAATCTGCAATAACTTACTTTCGGATTTGTACACATAACCAAAGTCAAAGTAAATAAAGAGCGACAATCACTTCCAAAAAGTCCCTGTCGCTATGAGTTATTCCTCAAAAGTAAAAAAAAAAGAAAAAAAGCACCATAGATGCCATTTAAAAGTAAAGTGGTGATATATATTATATATATATATATATATATATATATATATATCTAAAAATCCGCACGAAGGATTAAGATTAAATTTGGGTACAAAGGGTACAATAACTAAAACTATAACAACTATGGTACAAATTGTAGCTTATGTATCACTGATGTTGGCGACTTTGTCGTTGAAACGCTTTTGATTAAGTAAACGAGATCTTGTGTTCGAGTTTTCTTTTCTATCTAGAGTACATCTGTTTAAACTGTTATTAACAGGTTTCCTGAATACAGTATTTGTAATGACATTATCACCACTTTCTTGACTTTGGTTGACCTTAAACAGCCTTAGACAACTACTATTGTCTAGATCTTTTTACTGCGTGGAGGAGTTTGTGCAGTGAATACCGAGCCCTTGGCATGATGAAAGTGGTCTTTTTCTCTCCTTTCATAATATAATTGGTCTAACTTTATATATAGGACTGATAATATTGTTGTAAATATTATATTTAAATGTGTCTGAATTATGTATGTTAATATTAATTTACTTTTGTCGGTCACTATTCTGTTGTTTTTTGGTTAATTGATTATGGAATTATTTTGTGAAATCTTGTTTTGTGTTTTGTATTTTGTCTAGTGTGTATTGAACAGTTTTTCTTGATTTATTTGTTGTATTGTTTTGTAATATTTTATAATGTGTGGCCAATTTTTTTTTTACGGCCATAAAAATAAATAAAACAATCACACGAGATGTGGAAAAATAACTATTTTAAATGACCGCCATTTTAACAATTTTGATTCGATTTTTTAATGTCAATAGGTCACACACTTTATTTCTCTATAGCAAATTCCATGTTCCTATTTACATTTTTGTGGCAGCTTTCGTGCTTATGTACTGACGGACGACGAATGATATTTTGAAAAAAACATTTTTTTTCGGTTTCCTAAATCCACGAAATACGAAGGTTAAATTTTGATCTATTACCAAACATACTCTATACTTCGTATAGTGGGGGTGGTTAAGTAATGAACCTAGCAAACCGTAGTGTTACTTCCATTGTATCAGTAATAACTTTCCTTTGATGTCGATGCCGGTATGAAATGTATTTAATTTACATTGTACGACCGTAAAAAAAAAAAAAAAAAAACATGTAATGGTTCATTGTAAGAAAAAACTTTCCATTTTTACGACTCTTAACAGATATTTTAGTTCATCAGCTAAAATATTTTGAGGTTATGTTACGAAGGTCCAGAAAATCTGGACAGTGCTAGTTAAAATATGTTTTTTTAAATAAATTTATTAAAATATCATTTCCAATATTAAAACTTAAATTAATTTATTTTTCAAAATACGACTCTGTAAACATTCATGAATATATATTATTTAGGAGGCAGAGGAATTACAACTGAAATTGTATTACCCTTGTTTCACAAGTTTCTGTTTCATACAACATATTAAGTTGAGTGTGATGGTGGAAATTTTGTCTAAAATTTCGTAAAACCAAATCTACATACAAAATTTGAATAAAATAAATCCCAAATTGTGACTGAAAGGACACATAAGTAGACTACTCGTAGGGGTAAGATCGGTAGACATTTCATAGTTTTGTTAAAACAGACCAAAAAATTATCTACAATCTCTATACCACCAAATAGCTTCTATAGAACTTTAAATGTCGTTTTACATATCCTATTTATTACAAATGAGTTAAATTATTTATATTTAATGTAACGGCAGATATTTCTTGTTGAAACTCCATATTCAAGGTTTAATAAAGCAATAAAGGTAAAGTTTCAAAATTATTTTAATAATATACAATATTATCCTAATAATACATATATTATATTATTAAAATAATTTTGAAACTTTAGCTTTATTGCTTTATTTATTCCTACAAATTATTTATATCATACTTTAAGGTACGCACACATTTCTAAACCTACCTGGTTTCCTATTGAAACTTTACAAAACAAATAATATTAGATAAAGCAATTAATTATTTTGCATAACTTAACAGATTTGTTGAGTTTACCGCATTACTGTCACCACATGGCATCAAATATCAGCCACATTGTACCACAGAAACCACAGTTAAATCTCACTGAGAATGCAGTGGGTTTTACTTAATCACCCGGAGCGACTAAATCCAAGCTCATAAACTAGTATGGATTTAAATACAACCTGCATTTCATTACGGGAGTTATGAGATAAATTTTAAGGAATATTGAGGCGGATTTTCATTTAGAAACGACATCTGCCAAATTTAACTTGTATAATAAAATGTATGTTAATGTTTTAAAAAGTTTGGTTATCGTGTAGGGAATGGAGTTATGTTTATTTTCCACTCAACTCTAGTAAAAATAAATTAGGAACTAACCAAAGTTTTGATTCAGTTATTGTTTGAGAGGATATTTAACACTTTTATTTGAGAATGGAAGTCGGCTGTTGCAAGGAAAACAAGTATTGTTCTAAATTAGATAAATTCTTATTGCTTATTTTAGGCGCACACCTATAATGTTACGTAATTTTACCAAATTGGGTCACGAAAATGGTACATTTTTATTTATCAATCAATAAAAAATATAATATTAAGAGTGTTTTTTTTTTACTATTGTAGTTTATTTTATTTTTTACTATTGTAGTATATCATTTTTACTAATGTAGTCTTTTTTTAATCGTAGAAATGGAATGCCCAGTTAATCACTGATATTAAAGTAAACTTTATTTTCTCTCTATAAATATGGGTAAAATTTTAAAATTTCACAATGGAGACAAAAATATTCCTAATGAAATAAATCATTTGTACAACCGTACTAAATTTATGTTAATTTCAATTAATCTACAACAAAAATCTGTTTACTTTAAAATTTATAAAACCTACATATTTTGTGTCGCTATTTTAGATAGTGATTTTTTTTTAATGTCAAATAAGATTAAATATAATATTCTTGAAAAATTATTTACAAATGGCTTCAGTGTTTAACTTATTTAAATAAGAAAAATGATTATGAAACTAGAAAATACAATATATTTATCTATTTTTTTTTTTTTTTTTTTTTTTTTTAACTTTATTCAAGCAACTTTATTTTCTCTCTGTAAATGTGAATAGAAATTTAAACTTTCACAATTGATACAAAAATTTCCCTTTTGAAATGTATTGTTTATCGGTACTAACGTTTTGTTAAAAACTAAAATCTGACAAGTTTACTTTAAAATTTATGTAGCCTACATATTTTATGCCGCTTTTTTTAGATAGTGATTTTTTTAATGCGAAATAATACCCGTGAAAAAAATAATTTCAACTTATGCCTCCTGTGTTTAACTTATTTGTATAAGAAAAGGGAATGTAAATTTAGAAAATTCACTATTTTTAAAAACTTTATCGTATGTATAACAATAGTTAAATCTTTTTTTATTCTTGTACTTTTGATAATGGTTGTTATGTACTTATATAATTTTACAAATTATTATTTACTCGTATTTATTATAATACAAAGTATGTGAAAAATTAGATCTTATTAAGATCTAGCTTAAATTTTTAAACAACCTATTCTTTTAACAATTTTCAAATGTCTGCCGCTCAAAATCTTTCAAAAATACTTCTCAATTTCTTCGACAACTTAAAACATTTTATTTGTTCATGGCAAGAAAAAGCCGTACAAATACATTTAGAAGAAAACTTATAGTGTTTAAAAAATGTAGTAAATAATAAATACTGTAAAATGTTTCATTTTTTCCAATTTCTCAAACTGGGTGGAAAATTCTATCTTATTAAGATCTAGGCTAAATTCGTTAAACATCTATTTTTTTAACAAGTTTCAAAATGACAGTCTTTTTTCTTTAAAAAATTATATCATTTTTGAAAATGTAAAATAACTTCCCTTCTGTAATTGAAACAAAATAGCATGAAAATCATTTATACTTTTATATTTTGAGAAAATGTATTAAGAACTAAATTCAGTACAATTACTCATGAAATTGTTAATTGTTATAATTTTATATCCGCTCCTCCTTTCTGCCCAGTTTTAAAACCGCTAAAATATATTTTCTAGCTAAAATTAATGATTCATCCATACTTTGAGATGTTATTTAACTATTACTGTTTTATTCTTTTAAATGGGTGTATGAATGTTTCATATTATTATTGTGTATTTGTTTCTATAAGTTATTGAGAATGTAATATATAATCTTTATTTATTTTATTTGATAGGCGTCAAACAAATATTGTTAAAACTTCATTTATATTTATGTATTTGTATTTCTTTATTTTTATAAATTGTTTATTATTGTTAAATAACTTTACTTTTCATCGGGATTTTAGTTATTGTAATTTACATTTTTATTTGAATTATTGTTTTATATTGGGGTTTAGTTGCAGAGAGAAATCCTAATCTTACCCGCAAAAATTAATACATTTCTTCGTTCTACAAAACTATTTTAATTATTTCAAATAATATAAAAATGGTATTACTGGTATTCTTAGGTAAATAAATAATTAATACCAATAGAAACGGATATTTCTGTACAATATATACAACATTGTATTAATGGACACATAAACTCGATATATGTAAACTATAAATTATATCTGGTTAAATATGTATGGAGCAGTGTAGCGATACAATCTATATCCTGTGAAGTGATCAATAAACCAAACAGTCTGTTTAAAAAACAAAGGTTTCTATAATTATATAGGGTGAGACAATATTTGAAAAACGGCAATCTTTGAAGAAACACGATTTAGATAAAAGTTGTTTTGATTTCAAGGATATATATTGGCATTCTTCATTCTTTGTTCAGTCTATAGGTTTAAGATTATTAAAAGGTCAATTACATTGCAAATTTTTTATATTACATATTTTACGTGTTTCTCGATAAAAAATGAGGAACTTTTTACCCGACCTAACTTTTTCAAAATATTTAACAAAACATTTGGATATATCCTGACATTCAAAAATGTATTTATTGAAAAACATCAGCTGTAGAGTCAAATTACAAGAGACTGAAATAGTTGACTTTCAATGTCCTTGAAAAATAAGTTCAAAGAAAAGCATTTCATTCACTACTCATAAAAAATAACCTTTATTTAAAATATCTTTTTTGAGATAATCATTTATCTTAATTAAATGACAAACAATTGAGAGTAACTGTGTGGGAAATAAAAATTTATTCTTGATTTTACAGGGGTAATTAAAACATATATAATTTTAAAAAGATAATTTTCTATTCAAATATAATATGAAGCAACCTAAATGATCACAGAGAAAATATAAACAAATTTAGAGAATATGGAGTATTTTCGTAAAAGCTAAACGAATAGAAAAATATCCTGTAAGGAATTCATAATTCCTTACATATTCAGCATAATGATTTTGAACAATCTCCATGTTCAAACTTTTGAACTGGTTACAACGCTTATCGAGATCTTCATAAGATAGATATTTCCACCAACTTTCGAGGATATTGTATAATATTTCTTAACTAGGGAGGATATAAATAATACTATGTTTGTACAAATATAATGGAACTAAAATAGTGATAAAATGTTTGTATCAGTAGGTTCGGTGGACATTTCATAGAATGGGGCATCAGTTTTTTCACGTGATTAGAGTAGCTAGTATGTTTGATAAAAATTCCGTAAAATCGAAACGGGTTAAAACTTTTGTGGATATGTGTTTTGCTCCCCCCTCCCCTTCAGTATTTATAAAATGCCTTTGTATCAATCCTGTTTGTATCACCGGACGCGGTATTTAAGTAAACTATTTTTTAAATTCCTACTGATACGCTTAAATAAATGGAGGTAAAATATACTTTAATAATTTCTTTAAATTTTGAAATGTAACACCTAAGGGCTGAATTGCTGCCCTGTGGTATAAGATTGTTGCAAATACTGTTTAGTGCAATAATATGCTTGAAAGTTTGAAACAAATACAATGATGCCCAATGAAATATTAGAAACTTTAGAGTGTAAATGCTCACAATTTAAACTTCTAGAACTTAAACAAACACAATTTTTAAAAGCATAAAACACAAAAACAATATATTGCATAAATATATGTTGTAACTTATATTTATGGGATATAACATACACGATATATTTCTTGTCCCCTGGATTAACTAACTTAAAAGTTCTAGCAATAATGTCATTAAGAATTAGCTGCGTTTGTTTAATGTAATTTATAAATTTATTAAACCCCCATAAAACTCAAAATCGTTGTTTTATTTCTTCGTAGACACTCTTCGAGTCAAAAAAGAGGTTTTTGAAATGATGTTGGTCTAACTGTACATCGTACATACAGCCAAAACAGATTGATTTATTTTAATTTGACATGAAGATTTATTTTGTTTCATTGGTAATTTTTTATTAAATCAAAATTTAAGCGTAATTAATATAGAGCAAAAATACAATTTTACTTAAATTCGTCTCAAATGAAGCTCCCCCAAACTAAACATATAGGTCACCATGTCCCCACAAATGTTGTTTTTTTTGGTAAAGACAAATATTAAAAAGCGCGGTATAGAACTATTATAACAGGACTAATTAATTGTAAAAAGCAGCTGTATCGATTTCGATCACTCTTTGGTCAAATTTTAAAAATAAGAACTGAAAATAGTGCCCCAAATCGTAACTAGACGTTTATATTTTGATTGGCAATAAACAAAAATGTACCATGAAAGGTTTATTGAAGAAGTAATTAAATTATATTACTTTTATTGCAAATTAATAGCAAAAACGAAGTAGGCCTAACGCTTAAATTCAGTTTATTACATAGGAAATGTTTAATTGGAAAAAGTTTATACTAACTGGTTTTCGAGGAGTAGGGATATTTAGTAATAAAGAAATATTAAATTTTGATTTCACGTGTAAATAACAACATTTCTGGGTGACCATTTAATTTTGCGTTTGTCGTTTTGCGAATGTGTATATGAGAAGAGTGGCATATTTTTTGAACAGTTCGTTTTTAAATTGAAATTAATTTATTCAAACTTATTGTTCCAATTATTTATTTACTCAAGAGGGACAAAGTTGTACACCATTTATTGTTTGCCAAATCAATCTCGCACAAATAACAAACAACCCGGTACGCATACAGGGCAAAATCAAGAGGAAAACTTGTGTTCCAATGGTCGTAGGTTTGGAAATTAAATTTCATTACACAGTCGGCCTCAACGACACGGATATTGATCGGTGAGCTTCGTGTATACACCCCGATGGCCACAGGTTCTAAATGTATTTATATATTGTAATTAAAATAATTATTTTTCTTCCAACATCGCGAACTTGATACGATATGGAAATATTTAAATAAATTATCGTTTAAAAAAGAGGTTCTGATGAATTTTTTCACTTCGCTTTTAAAGATTATTGCAAAACAAAACAAAAAGTAAAAGACAAAATCGAAGGGACTAATTTAAGAGAAAAAGTTTTGTATTTTTCTTTTATACTTTCATTTAGGGAACTCGCAATTTAAAAAATGTGGATTCAAATTTGGCAGTTTTTCAATATGAGTAAGGGTTATGTTGAAAATTGTGTTGTAAATATGCATTAAATGTCTTCTAACGACCGTCAATATATTACCGTAACTACACTTACATTTTATGTTATGTTACGAGTACATTACCCGAACCCCTCATAGCTCTGGCGGATAATCTCATTTTGATTTACAGTCAAGCAAAAAAGACAATCCGCAATTCAAATTTTGGTATGATCATAAAAAAATGCGTGTCTCTCTCCCAAAGAATTGAAAAATGTTATCTAATAAATTTTGTTTTAATAACTTTAATTGCCCTTAAGGTTTTACTTTCTCATATTATAGTTATATGTCGAAATATCGAAATAGAACTCTTTGCAGAAATACTCATTTTGAAGGCCACAGAGTAAAAGAGTGTTTTTAAATTATATCTGTTTATTTGCGCAGAGTGAACTCATTTGAAATAAAATTTCGTATGTGGATACGTGAGATGTTTTATTATTATTTATTTTGTTTTTAATAACTCACTATTTGGGGATTATCTGACATGGGATCAAATGTCAAAATTAGAATTTTCTCAAAACGAGCTCTCACAAATGTAATTAAATTTTAGTCAAAGTCAAATAGACTTAATGGCCTAAAAAAAATTTTGTTTACCCCCCCCCCCTGTTTTCAAAATTTGATTTCAATCAAATACGATATTCACTCAAGACGAGTTACAAACAAAGAAAGTGTTGCCTCCATTTAAATATACTTCAAAATGTATTCGAATTACATGAAAAACACATTTTTTTTTCTGTAGGAAATGTAAATCCACGAATGTATTACATTTATTTTTTTCTTAAACAAGTGCAATAAATCTAAAATGATCGGAATTTGAATCAAGGATTTTCTAAAAAATAAAATTATTGCGTAGAAATTATAAAACTTCTATATTCCATTAAATTGAAGATTGGACTAAGAAACCAAATAAAATGATATTTAAATTCAATCTTTATTAAAAAAAATTAATAAATAAGCGGTGAGAATTTGTTTTCAAGATTTATTCTATTAAATTTATTAGTTTTTTTTTTTTTTTTTTTTTTTTAATTATCCGTAATGCGTTTTTATTGTAGAATTAGTTATTGAGAAGGGATGTTACAACTCCTTTTTCCAATCTAGGGTTTTTTTTTTATTTTTCGTAAAATATTTTATACTTTTCAAATTATATTACAAGTTGTCAGTTTACATTTTTGAAAAACATATTTTTTTATAGCCTACATTAGTATATATTGAAAAAAAAAAAGTAATTATGTTAATTTTTGTTTAAGTTAAAACAAGTTTCTATCAAAATAATAATGTTCTTTTTTTTAAACTGTGATATTATTTACAATGTACGAATAAAATTAAAAGTTTCGTGTAAGTATTTTTGAAACTAGGAAAGTTTAAATCATATAGAAAAGTACACAAAACCAAATTTATTCCCGTCACATGAATTTATATTGTCCGTATTTTGATGTCCTCTAATATAAACACAATTAACTTTAAAATAAAATGTTCAAAGAAAAACTTGGTGCATTCAACAAGTACCATTCTTATACTCACTGTTGCGTTTGGCGCTGAGGTGGCCGTAGAGACGGCTCAGGTCGATGGCCATCACAGTCTGGGGCCAAGCGACGCAAACAACCCCTAAGACGGCGACCACAAGAAGTGTCTGTTTGGATGAGGCACGGACCATCCTAGCGGCTACCTACGACTGGAGGTTACCTACGATCAGCAAAGACGACTCGCTTGTGCGTCACTCTGCTGTGTCCAATCCTGAAGTTACCTCGCGACGCATGCGCCCAATACACCCGCCACCTACGCAATAACTGAGCGCAATGTTAACCAAAGGATTAACTAAACTAGATTCAATATCAACCACACCTTTGTAATATTATTGCAATCTGATCGTTACGAAAGTCTATCTGTCTATCTGTGTCATTAGAACCAGAAACAGAAAAATGATATTGTTTTATTTTCTTGAAGGAAAAAATATTAAGTTACAGGATTCTAAGAAACATAAGCACCCTTAAGAATAAAAAGAGATAAAGTTCGTCTGATAATGTTGAAGGTTGAAATAATGGTTTGAGGTAAAGAATTTTAAAATATTTTATTTAATCTTGAAGTGAAAAGAAATTTATATCTTTGTATTAAACCAGTGATACTGTAATACAACCATTTGAGTTTATCATTAATTTTAACTACGCGTAAATCTAGTCTAAATAAGATACTTGTTTGGGGTGTCAGTATAAAAATGTTTATTATAATTACGCTTTAAAAGCGTGCATTATTCTATCTACACTTTTTAGCAAAAAAACTAATTATTTATATTAACTATTATTTATAATACTTTAGGGCATGTTCGTTAATTATTATGTATAATTTAATTGTTTTCAGCCTGCTTTCTTTTTTCTTTCATGCATGAGGTCCGACAATACTATAAGTAAAATAAGATAGACTAGGTTAGGTTAGTTTCAGTTAGGTAAGGGTGAGGTTAGGTTAGGTAAGGTTAGTTGAGGTTAGGTTAGGTTTTGTTAGGTTAGGTTAGGTTTGGTTAGGTTAGGTTAGGTTAGGTTAGGTTAGGTTGGGTTTGTTTAGGTTAGGACATCCTTCAACACATGTTACAATGCATAAACGAAGTATCTAAACTTTCTTTAAACAATTTGAATTTTTTTGGTTAAATAATAACAAATTACAATTTATTTTTTGATCCAATTTAATCTCTAGTTTTTCAGATTTAAAGAAGATTTTTTCAGTTCAAAATCATTTATTTCATTTATATTAAATTATTTGAATAATGTTCTTGATTTGAAAATAAATAAGTGAATAAAATCTGTAACGTCGGTTGAAAAAATATTGTTGTCCAATAATTCATGATTCTCTTTTTTACTTGAGATTAAAACCACATAGTTCTCAGATTTTATTAGTATTAATTTGATTTTAAAACAACTCGTTTTGAGAACATCTACATTTATTACTGACATTACAGAATCCGATTTTGTTGTTGTTGTTGTTTAAGGATTCATTTAAGAGGTTCACTTTCCTGAAATTAAAAAAATAAATCTATTTTCGGTTCTTTATTCTAAATAATAGCCCAAAATTTCCTATTTGAAATGATGTATGGTTTATTTATCTACGGTAATCGAAAAAAAAATCTAGAATTAGTATTGAAATTTTCGAACCAAACTGAGACTTTTCGTACTGCACTTCATGCGTATTGCCTATTGCCTAGCTTTCTACATACAATAAAAAATGGTTTATGTATTTAGTTTTACATGTGTCGGGGGCATTCAGAAAATTTTAAAAATAAATAAAAAAAAAACCAAGTACTATCAGCTGGAAGTAAAGTTGGGGAGAAAAACCGACTAAGGAGCGTCTCGATCCTGCAGATACAAGAATAGGTACAAACTTGCTATATTGTGAAAAATATGCAAGCTGCTGTCCGGGCAGAGTATTTCCACTCATCCAGTGAGACCTCACAGCACAAAGATCGAGGACACAATCATGATGTAAATGTCATGACACCGCGACAGGCGACAAGTGTCAAGATAAGCTTCTAAGGCAATCAAAATATAAACTAAATATAAGTAGGAGGAGGAAAATAAACCCTCATATGCTTCTGGCATAGATTTAAAGGTAAAAATAGCATTATTAAAACTGTCTTATCCAACATAATATTTGTTTAGTTTTTTGCTGTTTTCCGGAATTTAGTGTTTTAGAGCTTTATATGTTTATCACACAAATGGAAAAAGATGTTTCAATGAATTTTTTTTTTTTTTTAATTGTTCAGGAAAACGTTTTCTATAGGCAGATATATAAACCACTTTGATACCATCAAACACTTTTTTACTAAAAAATATTTTTCCAGTTTTTAAATTAAAAGTTTTGAATTATTTTTTTTTAAATTACTAGAAATTTTAAAACAATATTAGGACTACAGTTTTTATTTCCAGTTGTATCCAAAAACCTAAATAATAAAACAACAAAAACTGCAATAAGTTATCTTTAACAGTTTCTTTAAAAAGGAACATATTGTAATATTATGAAGATATAAGAAGAGTGACCTCCATTAAATAAAATTCAATTGTAATATTTTGGGATTACTTAGATACAAGCAAAATTATATGTTTTTATTTCTTATAACAGGGATTTGGGAATGTCAAGGGGACTTATTTTTATGAAATTTAAAAAGCAATAGAAAATCCCCTAAAATTGTTCCATAGTAAATTTGGTTAAATTCACTATCTAGGGATAGACTTACGAGTTGATTTCATGCACTAATTTTAAAGATTGCAATTAAAGATTATTAAAAAATAAATAAAAAACAATTAACTTATATATGACTAAACCAGAACCAAATAAATTAACTTTAAAAAGAACATTTATCCCTATTTTATTTTCCCTCTCCCCGCTTGTGTCAGTAAACAAATCTTCGGACTTTGTTTACTTTAAATCTGTATTTGTCCATTCTCTTGGATTCGAGTGGATTATGACTTAAGTAACCTTTAAGCGTTGAACCTTCGGACCTCAGTTCCAATTAATTTTAGCTCCCCTTTCCATTCACTTAATTTTTTCCTTTTTTTTAATATGAACTTTCACTCGTATCATTTTTCATATGAAATGTATTACAATTGATATACGCAAAAACACAATTCACGTATAACAAATCCTTTTAGTAAGAGCTAGAACTGTAATTTTATTTTTGGTGCAGATTTTTACAATGGTTTACATATCATATTTAGTAATAGAGTACTTACAAATTTATTTTAAATCGTTAAAATAATTTTAACTAAACCAATTAAACCATCAATAATTAAATATGTCTTCATGACTTTTCTTGATTATTAGAGTAAATACAAAATAAACGTTTCATAAACATAACATACCCAAATAGTGGATTGTTTGTTTTTCTTACAACCAGGAATTGAAAATTGTGTGGAATAACCGTTAGTGAAGTTCTTATATTATAAATTAGATCAAAATTATTACACTTGTTAAAAAATGTGCTTCTGTTAGGGTGAGTACTTCTAAATTTCGAATTTAAACAAATATATGTCTGGTTAATCGTACTTAGCTAAAACATGTTGATACACATAGAAAGAAAGAGATAGAAGTACATATAAATTAACTACAGTTTTGGTTATATGAGGACTTAAAACTGACAAATATGCGTGAACATCAAAATGTACTTCATCAGAATACTTCCCTCTCAATTTTACAATTTATAAATAATAATCAAAACACAGTTAATTTTTAGTAAAACTTAGCGTCAATACCAAATTTTACTAAAATCCCAACAATATTCTTACTCCTAATGAATTTAATTTACTAATTTTGTTGTACGATCTCCCTCAAAATCCTGTCAAAACCAACAGTGTAAACTTGTGGATTATGGGACATGAGGGAATTACAATGAATGTTGTAGTAAACAGGTTTTCTTAAGCAGGAGTCAAATACCTCTTCCTCGGCCCAGAATCTTCGTCTGGAATATCATATACTTCGGCTCTTAGGTGTACCTCCCAATGGGTCTCGAAAAATATCAGAAAGCTTTGGAGAGAACTGAAGGCTGTGTACAGTTTAAGATGATGGTAATAGTCTTTCAAGTTGAATGACCTTGAATCAACCTTAAGTTGATCAGGTCCTACGGTAAGACGTTGATCTGTTGATGGGTCGCTGGATATTCCGTAGTCATCTATATAGAATCGTATTTAATGTACGTGACTTCCTATGCAGAAAATCTGGTGTACTTGAGAAGACAGATCAGCATATATTATTTGACTGCCCAGCTATAAGCAGGAAACGTATTATGTCCTTATGCGCTTTGTTGAGTGGAGGACAGATAGGAGAACAGGACAGACATCATCCGATGTAACTCACGGTTTTACAAAAATCCAAGATTGGATTGACAAGAACTGACCTGTGACTGAGGGTGCACAATAATATTTACAGCTGAGAGGCAAAAGAATGACTGGCATCTGGCCCTTTGTAATAATAATAATACGAATTTTAAAATGTAAGATTTCATTTTATAATACAACAAATATCTTACATTAAAACCAAAGTCAACCGTAGTATCGTAAATTATAATTAATACTGTATTAATGGAGTAGCTTTAAACGGATAGAAAAGAAAAAAAAACATTTGTACAAATAATCCTCTTAAGTCAAACTTAGTCGTGAATAATTACATGTTAATAAAACAATTCATGAACTTAATTAAGATAAAACGACAAGCAAATTGTATCGATTTTAAGAACAACCGACAATTGTTGCGCCAGCTAAAGTTTTATTAGATTAGGAACGGTTAGCAGACATTTCAAGTACCGCCATTGCTGTGGTGACAACCAATTCTTCCAACTTTTGATTAAAATACAAGTTGAATTTATTACATGGAGATTGCAATAGTTTCAATTCAATACACTGTTTTAATTTGTGTACGCTACTAAATTGAAATTGATGTCGTTAAGACATCAACGTAACAAAATTAAATTTATGTTTGAGAACGTTTATTTTGTTGCTTCATACTTAAAATAAATAATTTTCTTCCAGTTAAAATATTTTTTTGCAATAAGACAGGATTTTATTTATATGTTAGTTGGATATCAGCCGTTTTGAGTTTTTCACGCTGGAATTAAAATATCTACAGCAGTCAACCAAAATCATTGCAGTTAATAATTCATACAAACAAACAAAAAATATGAACCAAACAATCAAAACATTAATAATAATAGACATACACAGAAGGTACGAATTTATACAGACATAAGAGAGTGCTAAATGGTTATTTCGTCATCCTATTTCAAAAACATCTGTTTTAAATACATGCATTGAGATGCTAAAGTTGTTCTTTTTAGACCTAAAAACATCAGCTGAGGTGGAGGTCATCAGCTGTTACTCATTACTGTTGCTTATACGAATTAATTTAACGATTGTAAATAACAGATAAAACCGTTGTTACCATCGATTTTATAAATAAGCATACTAAACAGCTGTAATAGCTGGAAACCTGTGTAAATTGTCCAAACTTTTGAAGATAAATAGGTTATAACATTTTAGTTTTTGTGAACTTGTTTTCTTATATTGTTTGCAGTATAAAACCTAACCTAACCTAGCCTAATTGGTGCTAAAATGTTGCACGAACTTTTTCACACACATACTGTGTGTAGTAAAACTAATAACAGTAAAATATGGTAGGAACTTTCTTGCTCAACCATACATAAAATAAAATTGTAAAATATTTGTACAAACTTTCTTTACATTGTAAAATTTATAATCAGTTTACACTTCTACCATGTGGTCTTATGTGCACCCATTTTTTGTTGGTTTAAATGACTCACCATGTTATACCTATCCGTCAAGACTTCTTTTATTGTCCGCGCTTATTCCAAGAAGTTGAAATTAATGAATGAGAAATGTCAGTTGCATACGTCAGTCACTGTCGGAAGGTAAGTAGTTTATTTGAATAAATAAAGCAATTCTTTTAGAATGAACAGCTGTTCTATTCATATTCAAGTCTTCGGCTTATTTCAGGATTTAAAGAAAGGTGCACGTGTTGTACATTTTAATTGTTATGGTGTCTCACGTAATTGTAGTTGAGAAGTGAAACATGAATATATTCATAATGTATTAACTTAAAGAAGAAGTAATCTTATAAATTAAAAATGCGTTGTATTGTTATTGAAAGTCAGATTACTTCAAGTGGTGCAAGGTGATTATGGACTTCAGATGTTGTTGGGTAAAACTGCTGCCAAGGTGGCTGTGGGTTTCATGCCATATCTTCCTCTCAGTCCTTGCACTGCAATATTGTATTAGGGATTCTTCACTCAGCTATTTTACTATCTTTATTGGTTAATGTGTTTCCATGTAGAGTATCATCTTCTTTCATTGTGTTCTCGATATCTTTGTGTTGCCAAATACCTTTTTTGCAACATTTATATACTGTTTTACAAGGTATTTCTCTTTAAAATGACGATTTCGTTGCGTTTTGAGGTTATTTAGTCTCTTTGCGTTACTACGTATGTCAAATCTATCCATGTTTTAGTTTATCCGCGAAAATAGGTCAGTTTAAAGAACTGTCAAACTAGATGCCATTTAGTGTCAATCATGTCATGTATATATACAATCCTTCAAAGACCTGTAGACTTCAGAGACGAATGCGTAGTTTATAATGTTAAAAAATGCTCAAGTTTGATGATTTTAAAGTAATAATGGTATTGTTAAAGATAAAAAGTGTACGGCGTAATAAAGGGTGAAGGAATTGTTACAATAGAAGGTATTTACAATACCTTCCGAAATTTTGGAAGGTAATAGCAACAATACATATTTAGCAAATAGTTAATATACAAGACAGTCCAAGTATATAAATAAAAACTGATGATTTCTTACATATTATGTTATTACAATTGGTTATTATTCCTAACCGTGACGCGTTTTAAAAAATCTCCATCTTCAAAACCTACTCACATTCTCCAATTAGCCACTCTCGTCTTATCTAGATGATAGATGGGATATCTCTTGTTGTAATACCTTGATTGAAGATTACCGTGTTCCGAAACGCATCAGCTAGGAATAAAAAGTTAACAAGGTTAAGAATTATTGAACATTTTATTCAACAAAATACACTAATATCGATGTCAAATTTGAAACCCGACATGTTAAACCGGTAGAATAACAAAATGATTTGTTTATCAATGAATACAAATTATTAAAAATTGTGAATTTATTTTGGATTTTTTGAGCAATCTGAGATTAAGTAAACGCATTTTCGAATTCAAATATGTGCACCATGGTTTATTACAGTATAAAATATAATTTTCATCGAACAAGAACAATTTTTATGACAAAAGTATTTATTAACCTAAATAAAATGTTGTGACAATTTCTATTTTAACAAGAATCATAAAGTATTCATAAAGTATCAAAAAGTGTTTTGATTCAAATGTAACCTTTCTGAGGGACAACTGCTAGTTTAAAAGATCAAAATTTTGATTCCTTCATACCATAAGATAATGATTAACAATAATATTTTCATAGTTGGTTTTCATTTTAAAATACACTTATTTCTTAGTTTTTGTTTTAGTCCACAGAAAATAAAATTTATGTCCTACCCATAAGATCGTCTAACATTATTTGAAAAACCAACACAATTTTGAAACTACCAATACTAATTTTGAATAATGAATGTGGTAACATGTCCATTATGGGAAATTTTATTTAAATATAGGGTAATTATATTTTTTATTCTAAAGTATCTGTTTTTATAACACAATCTTAATTACACTAAATTCTGATTGTAGCGACTTGGTGATAGTGTAAAGAATTAAAATATTATAAAAATGTAGTCCCCTGACAATGCAGAGAAAGTATAGCATAGTTGCCATTTGTTCAGAGAAATTTCAGACATTGGACTTTGCGGTTTTACAGCATTGCTGGCTTAAAGGATGAGCAAAACAAACGTTTTTCCATTCTGGATGTTTGAATATAAATAAAAGAGTCATTTTTTCTTTCGCAATCATACTTATTCGTTCGTTGTGAATTATATACTTCTGGGATAAAATAATGAAGTTATATTATCGAGTTAAATATTAAAACTTATTTTTTGAAATAATAGAACATAGGCCCTAATGTTAAAATTATGGATTATGGAACATAATCAGATTGTATTGGAAAATTTGTATAAATAGATAACATACTAAATATTTATATGATATATGTAAACTGAACCATTCGAACCATAGCAATAACTATAATTTTATAATATTTCATTACAAACTATTCTTTTTAAACTTACTTCCACAAATACTGGAATTCGTAGGAGATTCAGAAAACCAAAAATTAAATCTGGTAAAGTCTGTAAATACAATTCTTGTACTTTAAATTAAAACTGGTTTTTAAATGTTTTAAAATGTAAATTTTCCTTTGTAAAATAACACATTAACGACAATATGAAGCAAACTATTCTAAATAGTGTTAATAAAATTATTTGTATGGAAAATAAATAGTTGCAAAAATAATTAATTAAGTCCATCTGAGTTAGCAATTAACAGATAAAATAAAAAGCGTCAACCTATTAAAGTAATTAAATTGAAACGATTAAGTAAATTGGATCGAATTAAATGCAAGCATAAGATTGTCAAATCATCAAAACTTTCATTAAATAGATTACAATGTGTTATTTCTTTTTTTTTAAATCGTAATTTGTGTAGCGGGGTAAGCAAAGTACACTTGAGTTTAATTTATTAAATGGACATTTCAGTTGATTGAATACATTAAGTGGTGTTTCTTTTGTGAAATTATATTTATTGTCTAAAAGAAATTATGGCGCATTTGTCCATTCTATAAAGCGGTACAATTTTGAGATTTTAGATTAGAATAAATATTCTCTATTCATGTTACATGAGAAGGGAATTTAGTTTATTGTAAAGTTAATGCTAACTTGTCTGCCTTGGAATAGGTAAAAATAATTGCATATTGCAACAAAAACAAATACTTTAAATAATAAATAAGTAGGAAAGTAGAAACCAGAATATATTAATTTCCGAAACAAATAGTTTGAAACTGCATAATTTTATTTCATTCGTCCACATAAAATTTAACAAACATCCCCAAGGAAGATTTTCCATATTACTTGTTAAGGAATACATATTACTTGTTACAATGTTAAGGAATAACATTGCATATTACTTGTTACATTTGATTAAAATAGATGTTAGAATATTTTGTGTTTATTTTCTATTTGTTTGGTTTTTGCTGTAACCGTTGTGGTTTGTAAATCTGTTTCTTTTATCGTGGATAACAACAATAGTTGTTCTAAAACATTATAATACATATGTGTCACAAATTCGTATTGGTAAACTCTTTTATATTTACGTCATTTCTAAATTTAGCAATTGATTTTACAGATTGGAACACCATTAGTAATCTGTTGCTTGCCAAATTTCTATATAACTAGACAAAAATAGTGTCGTCAAAACATTTATTAAAATTTGTTCTACGAGTAGAATCGCTGAGCTTAGTTCCTAATGAACTAAACTGAACTGAAATGAACTATCGACTTTTTTGGGCGCAGTCGAGGCTTTGTAGCCCTTTCTACGGAACCCATCACAACAAACCATTTCACTCTGTAGCCATAATAAACAGACAAAACTGATAAGAAATACATAGCGACATACAATAATAATAATAATAATAATGTAAACAATTTCTGACATTACAATAATTAACAATACATTAAAGCATTACATGTTACACAATACATTAAGAATTATAAATAAAAAGAGCAACTTATATAATAACTATATACTTTACCACCTTTACCAAATAGCGTACCGTAGATAATATTGAGCCTATCGTAGTAACATGGTTTACTTTAGGGAAATTGGCATAACTAGAATTTATATTACTTATAGAAACAGAAATAGATTTAGTTGTAAATGACGTTAAATAAAGTTCATTGTAATTCATTGCATGAAACATTACAAAAGATAATACAACCACCATTTTCAAAGTATACGCTATTATTTTTGTTATTTATTTTCCTTGTTGTTTAAAGGCCTACTACATTATTAATCCACAAACACAGCATTAAATAAACCCCTGCCTTTCTAATATCTAATAGCATCAGAGTAGGAAACGAACATCAGTTAATTAAGAGAAACCTGATAGGAAATATGAAAGCAAGGCACTTAACCCAAGACTACATAGAGGTGTATATCCAGTTAGTACTCTCGGGTTTGCTACAATGGTACTCACAATAAATGACCTCCTGAAGGATAGTCAACGAATAGAGAAACAGATATTGAACAGACGTCCAAAAATCCAACCAATATTCTTCTTACTATCCACAAATTCTAATTGTAATTTTAATGTTACACCATTAAAATTATGTTTCTCAAGACGTACTGTCTATTTTTTTGAAATCTTAAACAGAACATACGCTTATACATTTCTACTTCACAAATAAACTTATCTTTTCATGAAGGATAACCAAACAAATATTGAAATCCGACAAGATCTTGTATACTCAGGTAATCCTAAAGAGCAATTATTTTTATATTTTATAGTTAAACTAAAACATTTCACATTTTACAATAACATTTACGTCTTACAACATTACAATTATAAATAATGTTAATTCGAAGCGTAATAAAAATAAACAGTTGCACAAATAATCAACTTAAGTCAAATAAAGTAAACCCAATGACTTAATTAAAATAAAATGACATCGATTGAAGACAAACAGATGTAGCATTCGATTGTTACGTCAATAAAATGTTCATTAAATAGATTACCTGGGGGGGGGGAGCTTTTCGTGTATTTCTAAGGCGACGTCAACTAATTCGTTCAATTTTAAAGTACACTAGAGTTTTATTTGTAAAAGGAACATTTCAATTGCTTGACTACAATTGATGTTTCAATTTGTTTACATAGTACATGAGATTAAAACTCGACTTTGTAATGTTTTTTTTTTTTTTTTTTTTAATTTTGAAAAACATTAAATTTATTCAAATTATAGTTAAACAGGAGTTATATATAATGTTTTTTTTGTGGATTCGATTGATTTACGAACTCTTCCATGGCAAACGTTAAATCTGTAATTATAAACTAAGTTAGGTAGATATAAACTTCAAAAAAAAAAAATTTAAATAGTCTTTTAAAATTTGTCAATCTCTATTATATTTTTCCTTTTTGGTAAAAGCCAAAACACTTCCCCGTCACCATCCCTTAAAAAAGAAAAAAGAACAAAAAAAACGAAAAGACTCCTAACCCTCGAGTATTCTAATAGCGTCAGGGTCGGAAAGGAACAAGAATTGAGCAAGAGAGACCTTATTGGAAAGATAAAAAAGAGAAATCTAAACCAAAACTACATGGATCCTGAAGTAAGTGAAGTCCTAAGTGTTCTAGACTGTTTATTAAACGGTGCCCATTTAGTCATTTAACAATTTTAATTACTTTGTGGTTGATCATGAATTAATGAAAATTTAATTTCATTGGTAATATTTTTCCAATCGAGGTTTAAGTTTTAATCGTCAAAAGGTTTAATTTCGCAGAGCTCGTCTTACTAATAGCTACACGTTTTGAATTTTAATATCAATTTGGAAGTAAAGCTTTTGTGCCAAAAATGACGCAACAAGAACGTTAGTGAAGAATATAATCTTTATAGCGCAAGGAAGTGCAATTCTATATATTTATTAAATGATTTTCTACTCTCATTAAAAATAACGTTTGACACCTTAGTTTGAAGCTAAGAGTCCACTCTAATCGATTGAAGAAATAAGAAATAGGACGAAACCTACCCCAGTTTAAACCAGTCTGTAAGCATCAATGTATAAACACACATGTGTGTTTATACATCGATGTCTGTAAGATGAGCACGTCGTTGACAACGAAGCTTTTGTTATTTTAACTATTTACAACCTCGCCGTGGAATTATATGATATGTACCCTAATAATGACAATCGTCTGAAACTACAGGCGACATACGTTAAAGGAAACTTGAGAATGAATCAATTTACTTATTGTAAATATCGAAATTTATTTTAATAATTTATTTTTATGGATGGTAAACCTTTTAGATTGATGAAGGTATACGAAATTTATATGAATTTCAACAAAAATATTGTTGTCCAAAAATGACAATAAATTATTTTTATGTATGTTGACATGTCGTAGAACCTAGTGTGGAATTTTCCAACGAAGTAGAGTTGTTGTAAATTGGTGGTAGTGTCATGTTGCTGTTTGTGTAATATTTCTGTCGAGGAATACAGTTTTTATTATTACAGTTGAAGATAATGAACGGTTAAGTAGGTTACTAACAGAAAAACACGGCTTAGGTAGATAACAAATTCTTTTAAAATAAATTTTACAGCTGATATTTTCCCATTCAGCTATTTTATATGAAAGGTTTTTATGTTAGTTGTTCATGGTTCGAATTCTTGTAATTCCAAAGTTAGGTGGTGATGGAGATAATTTTTCAACTTCTTATCATTGATGATTTTATGAAATTTTGAAATAAATGTGTATATGACATGAATTATGTTATTGTTAGGAAATATATGTCTTTAAAAACGATGTTATCAGGTAGTTTTGAAAAGAGCTTTTAGAAAGAAATCAAAATAAAATAATAATAAAATGAATGTGGTCAACACAAGACTCTCATATCTATGTTTTTATTTGAAAAAATAATTAATATAAAATGTTAATTTTTTTTTGTATATTCAGGTACTAAATATACAAATCTATTGACAATCCAAATAACGTACCTCAATACACATACACTTCATAACATATTTTAGTTAAAAAATGAACCTTCAAAAACTATTGTGTCTCATTAATCCATAAGGCGATTTTTATTCTAATTTAAACATTCTGAAATGAATCAAATTTGGCAACAGAAGAACGGATATCTTCCCACGGTATTAGTTTGAAACGTAAAGGATTTGACTATTGTTCATAACTTACTCAAATTAACTTCGATGCTTACATACAAGTTATGAATAGTATATATAGGCCCTAATGGGAACAAATATTGTAATTGTTATGAAAATATAATTTATTTGATATATTTAAAACCCTTTGAAACTCGAGATATGCAAAAATTTAATTTTTGGTCAGGTAATAATTTGTCATGAGAAGTGTTAGAAAACAGTTGCAATTTAATTTAAAGTTTTCCTTGTTTACACCATACTTTGCATTAACTGTTTGTAGAGCGCATGATTTTTAAACTAAGTTTTTAAAAACAGTTAAAATTAAATTTTTTATTTGTTCCTTGTTCACTCTATTTAAACTTTCAACTGGTCGTTGTATTCCTTGTACGTCCTTTGTTATTCCTTCTTTTGAAACGTGCATTAACTGTTTGTAGAGCCTTTCATTTTTAAAAAAAACTAAGTTTTATAAAGCAGTTGAAATCTAAATTTTGTATTTGATTTTGTTTGTTTCTTGTTTACATTACTATATTTAAACTTTCAAATGTTCACTGTATTCCTTGTTGGAGCTTTGTTATCCACGCTTTTGAATCACGGATGAACTGTTTTGAGAGGCCATAAAATTAAAACTAAAAGTTATAGAAACCTTTTACTTAAACGTACGTCGAAACTTATCCTCACTTTGTATAACAATAGATAGTAACTGTGAAATAATCACACGCACACTCTGAACCAGTATTAAAATTTAGCTGTGTTAAAAATCCAACAGAAAATATTACAAGTATATTTGATACTTAGATTTGATTTTCTAATCTTGAGATTACAATGTTATAGTTATATTTTATAGCGATAATATTTTGATTTACAAATTATCCTTATTCTAAAAATATGTGTATCAGAACTCTGATAACTTCGGGCTACGCAGCTTTTATTTAGTAAGTCTAGATTAAAATTTATCTTAAAATGGAAAAAAAAAATTTAAACAAAACTTGTGTTGTACTAACGGTAACTTTTTTTCTTTTTGCATTACGATTATTCTCTTAAATTTTCTCAACAGAAATTATTATTTTAAAATTATTTTCCTTAACAAATTTTGATAACTTCGGGCTGCACAGCTTGTATTGTGTATCGTCTAGATTATATTTTATTTTTAAATAATTTACATTTAAAAACAAAAAAACAGAAAGCTAAAACTTATTCATCCCGATAAATATTGTTAATGAATTATTGCCGAGTTATTAAAAAAATATATAAATAAAATTAAAAAATTAATTTAATTATTTTCCGTCAAACTGAATAATCAATTATGACAATTACAATGAAACCAGAGTCAATCCATTATCGTAATTGAAATAAAACAATGGACGTAAATTGAATACGATTATTAAATCAGCAAAACTTTCATTAGATTATGCAAGAATTTTATACATCACTATTTCAGTAATGATGTCATCTAATTTGGATGAGAGTATATTGGAAGTTATTTTGTTATATGGACAACTCAATTTGTTTTTAATCTGTTAAATTTATCGATAAGGTTAAAAGTTAATTTTGTTAATAGCTTTTACTTCATGAAAAACGTTAAGTTATTGACAATTTAAATGTTGGACGATTATTTTATAGAGGGTGATTCGGAACTGCACGAAACTTGAGAAATGATTCTATTAGTTAAAAAGTTGATGTAAATATAGCTATGAAAACGCTTAGTTTCCCGATTGTCGGCCATTTGTTTTTAAAAAGCCACTATATCTTTAGAAGTACATAAAATAGTGAGTAAAGATTTGGTATCTGCATTATTTATGTCACCTTTTACCAGTATACTAGAAAACCAAGACTTTATTTTCTACATTTTTAAAATGGCAGACGTTTAAAATTTTGAATGTTGAATATCGTGCATAGCAACGAATAGGCCTATCCTCTTTTAACGGAAAACAAAATGACCTTATTTAAATATTTCTTTAGTTGCTTTCTAAAAGTAACCAAATTATCGTCAAAAATCCAAAATTGTACAACACGAAAAGAATAGTTTTTTTAAAAATATTTAATAGTCTATTTGAAAAGTGGAAAAAAAAAAAAAAAAAAAAATGTATTGATCTCTATGTCTTCAAAAAACCCAGTTTGTGAGTTATTGGTAAAAAAAAATAATAATAAAAATAAAATAAAAAAAAAAAAAAACTGAAACTGTTATAAAATATGTAATTTCACAAAATTTGATTCAGTGTTCATTCAAATTTTCATAAAATATGAAGATTAATGAGCCAGACCGGTGTGCAATATTGTAAATAACATATTTTCCTTAAGGAATAATAAAAAAAAAACTAAATTTGATTTCACCTTATAATATTTAAGTTAAAGATTAATGTATGTACCTAGCTAAGCAAGATATAAATTTTGTCACAGAGTTTGTGTCATGTTTATGTACCATATAATTGTATCTAAACTAAATCGAGACCTAAGTTTCATGTTTTAATTTTCTGAGTTTTATAAATTATTGATAACGAGAGTTGATCTGTACTTAATAAACGTTTTGCATAAATATTATGTACAAATGTTGGTGTAAAGGGTTTTATTTGTAATTTTATTATCTTTATTATTGTTGTTACTTTCCATTAACCAAGTTCAGAAAATACGTAATGGTTGAAAAATGTTGTTGTTGCTTTTGTCGCCGTTTTATAAGCTTCGGAAATGTAAAGAACCATCTAGATCATTTCATAATGTGGGTAATTCAGTATTTAAGTTCTACGTTATCTCAAAAGAGATTTTTTTTTTATTATTATTATTATTACAATCTTAATCAAAAGAGATAACGCAAATTTTAAAGCGTTATCTGAAAATCGTTATCTCTAAATCATTAAATTCGAAAGACAAGCTCTTTTGGAATCCTAAAAAAGATTCCACGAATTATTTAGTTTAGAATCTGTAAAATAAAGTTGTTGCTAATAATTTAGGTAATACATTAAATATCAAAAACAAATAAAATAAAATGGCATTTAAATAATAATGTATCTATAGCGCTTGTGTAGAAACTTATTTATTTCCAAAGTTTCAAATTTAAACATCTTGTAATTTATTCACACAGATATAATGAACCCTTTAAATTAACTAATAGAAGATGATAAAACACCTGTAAGAAGAGAATCGAAGATTACACTTTGTTGTTAACAAAACACAAACACAAGTCATGAGTAACAAGAATTAACTATGTTTGTAACCTCCGAATTTTGATGAAACAAAACGTGGTTAGGTTTCATCCCCTGGGAAATTTAAACTTACCTCTTTGTAGCGCGACCCAAGTTTAAAATCGTGTAAACATTAGTTCACAATAATTGTTGTTTATTTCAACCACTTTTAACAGTGGCAACACTGAATACCATAAGGTCAAGACTGTTAAATGTTTTTATTAATTATTTCATCTAATTTTACAGCATTTAATTTATATTTGACTATTATACAAATTGTATTTTAAAGTAGGTTCAATAAGTAGTTGGTCTTTACACAAAATATTAATTATTTATATTGTGTAATAATTTTAATTCGTAATGTTGTCAATGCAAATAGTACGATAGTTAGAGCTGGGTGGTTGTGCATTTTTATTTTACTAACAATTCCTTTTAATTCTGTAGAAGTAAAGTTATGATTTTATTAAATAAATTGTAAGACGTTACAGTTTAAAAGCAAAATAGTTTTGAAACTGTCGTGCCAAAGAGCAAGTAAGTTGAATATTATTAAACAAATCAGGACGTTGGATCCTTAAAAACTATAAAGGCTGAATAAATCATTACCTATTGCTTTGGTAAAAATTCCATTGACGTAGGCTGGGGTGTAAGGTTCGGGAAAGCCTACTCGGCGATATTTATGTTACACCAGACCAGGCTTTTGGCGAACGGTGGTGTAAGGTTAAAAAGTAAATGTACATGGTATTGAGCTTGAAGATCGGTATCTGGGAGGTTGGTGTTGTAAGGTTTGTCGGAGAAACGAATGTTAATCTAGGATTGTAGGCCGCCTGGTATTACTCCAATATACCTTCCCTGCCGGGAGGCGGCATCCCGTTCTAGAGAGACAACCAACAACCATCATAGTACACTCAGGGATTGTTAAAATATCCCATCCTAGACATACAAACTAAAGTACATGAATTTAAAGTCGCATTTATACTGTAAAACGTTTATTGTTTTCAAATATTTAAATCATGAGGTCAACATTTTCCAGTATTAGATTTTTAGACGTAAAATAAGTTCTAGATCCTTCTTTTTTTTCTAACAACAACTGAAGAATTATACAACAATCTTTGGTTTGAATTGTACTATAAACTTTTAGAAAAACTTTTGAGTGATACGACTTTAAGTTGTGGGGGTTGGTTTTTATCCCTGATAAGTAAATCCCAAGGGTTCAATTTACATTGAGCCTTAAGGAAGACGGAATCCAATATGTAGGGTGGTTTATTAGCCTTTAGAAAACCAACCTTTAACCAATCATATCTTGGTAATGGTACGCCTCAAAATTTTCTCAAGCGTTGTCTTAAACGACAAATATATTGTTCGACATCTTTCTAAAAATGTAGGTTCTTGAGTTATCAGTAAAAACAAAACTCCATTTGGCTTTTATAAATACATCATTTCTCTAAATCGACACTACAGATTTTGTTTAAACTTTTATTAAAATACGATTAGCCTATTAATGATCCAAATGTGTAAAATGGAAAGTAAAAAATATTACTTTGCATGAAAAATTTGCAACAAATAACAAACCTTGACTGCTATAATTAAAAACTCGATTTTAATCCAATACAGTATGCGTATATATAACGCATGCAAACAAAACTTAGTCACAATTTAAATACATAATTTGACTTTTTATGGAGATATATTGAACTGACTTTTTAGGTGAGGGATAGTTTTTTTATTTTAAGGGACGGGCGAGTGAGAAAGTTTGTGCATTGTTTTTGCACAGTTTATTTATATTTTGTGTATCTAGTCAAGATTTGTTATAAAATAATTAAAAAACAAAAATACTTTCTTTAAAAGAAATCAAACTTTCTTTAATATAAATTTAAATAATCTATTAATTTCCCGCATTTTAACTTTGTATTCACGTCATAGTTTTGCTAAAATTTTTTATTGTTAATTATACAGAATCATCAGGACGAAAAGGTTATTGAAGAACTGGTTTCCACAGCGGGAAGGGGAAAACCACAATCTACTCCGCGACCTCGGCCAGTACCGACACTGTTGCAATATAACTTCCTTGTAAATATTTTCCTTCTACGTTTGTTAGTTATTGTTTGTTGCTGTGAGTATGGCAGTTTATTTAGATAGTGTTTCATTAGTGACGAAAAGTGAGTGATTGTGCGACACTGACAAGTTACAAATTGTACGACATTGCATCAAATTCAATTTAACCAATGTGAGACTAAGGATTTTTACTTTCTCTGTTCTACTGGTAAGTTTGATTTATTTTATTTCATGTCTTCTCAAATTACAATTCCTATATTTAAAATAATCATGTGGGTATATTTCAATAGTTTTGAGACTCCGAATCTCGTCACAAAATTCTATTTAGATATATTTCGATCTCTTAAATCCCGTTTCCAAACCGAAAACATTTGTCTGATTCAGCACAAGAGCTATATATACTTCATGTTTTTTATTGTCTGGCGATATTTAACCCTCTTTTAGAAGGGGAAGTTGCTAACTAAAAATTATAAAATTTAAAGATTAGTAGAATCACATTTTAAAAGTCAATAAAAAATGAAATCATTCGTTGAAAGAGAATGTTAATCTGTGCTTTCAATCCAATATGGCGGCTAAAATGTGTGGACACAATTCTTATAAATTTTACATTTATGCTAAAGACTGTTGTTATTTGGTTAGATTCCATGTTAATGATTAAACGATATTAAGATTAGCGACATTTTGGTGTAGGGCCTACACAGTTTTGAAAGAAACTTTGTTTTCAACACAAATCTATCTATAATGAAACCTCGGTCATCTCAACAACTCACACTACCTATTATATATTCTTTAAAGTTTTCTATCAGCTTTATTTTTAATCGTGCACTACGAAACCTGTTGGTTTGTCTACTCAGACATGTTTTAGGTTTGAATAAAAGAACAACGATTTTGTTTTACATAAAATTTACTTTGAAAGTCTAAAACTATTAGAAAAATGTACTTGGAAATATTAGATATACGATATACGTACAACATTACGTAACAATAAATGAAGCCGCTGGAAATGAACTGCCTAAACGGAGTCTCGGAGTTAAAAAACACAAGACTTTTTTTTTAGAATACTTGAAATCCCTAGAAAAATTAACAAATAAGGGGTGCGACCTCTCGGGTGTGTTACAGTGCAATTTAAAAATTTTAAAACACCTACGTTTATCTTCTAACGTCTATGATAACGTCTTCTAACGTCTCGATAAGGTGTCGAGAAATGTTCTGTGCCTGAATACAATGTCGACCTTCGCCACAACTATATAGCTAACTTTTACGGACGGCATATTTCTAGCAGGCTAAAATTTCCACTGCATATTAGTGAACATTATTTGATTTGAATTAAATTTACTGGAAAACTATAAATGTATAACTTTTTCGTATAACTGTTAAAATTAGCATAATTAAAGCTTTAAAACAAAATATAAGTTTATGAATTTTTCGTACGGCTAGCTGAGAAATCGTATGAGAAAGGAAATAAACTTTTACCGTGTCGCTAGAATATGTTGTAATTGCGCTCTTAATTTCAGGTTTACATTTCCAGTCACGTCCCTTCCCCCATGACTACCTTACCGTCTTCTTAATGTTAGTGTAAACAATTGTTGACAGTTTATATGATTTCCAGCTTCAGTTATTAAAACCAAGAGTTATTTTAAGAACTACATGTTGTTACTGTTGACACATTTTGTTACATAAAGTGATATTGAAGTCTCGTTTTATCTTTCTATCATAAATATATTTTGAAAAAACGGCTGAGCATATATTGCCATTAGTGGAATCTACAATTGATGAGTTGATCAATGGGGAGAGTAGGGATACTTGATCTTAGGGGATACTTGAGCCACTTCCTCTATTTGTTTTATTGGGATATTTAAAGTCTATATGTTGTCAATAAAATGTTGTTTTTGTCCTTCTTGTTCCGTGACAAAACTATCAGCTATCAGTCTTGGAAGAAGAAAAATTTGTGGGCAGTTGTATTCTTCCATGAGAAGTATATTTTTAGGTGAGTGTACTTTTTTAAAATAATAAATAATAACCTAGTGGTACATTAAAATGGAAAATGGTATATATGGGGATACTTGATCATGTGTAAGTGGGGATATAAAAAAAAGATCCATAGCTTAGTTGCCTCATAAGTTAAACTATGTTTTAGTATTAACATAATTTTATGTTACTAATACTAATGTTTTCTGATACTAATTGGACCATAAGCAATATTTTTTTCATATTTACACTATTTTCACAATGTGTTAATCTTATTTGAGTACGGTGTATTGGCTACGTTACAATTTTTCACAACTCAACATGTAGAGAAAGATGAATAATATACTTGATCTATTCTGAATCCATATTTAGCCTAGGCCTACATTATTTAGAAGCAAGTTAAACTAGTGTATTTAAACAAACAGGCCTAATTTATACGTTTTATTCTTTTTCACAACAAAGAAAACTTGTTCCTCCTTATATTATGCACGATCCTTGTAAATAAGTTGTGAATGAAATAAATATGGTCTGATTGGGAGCAAATAACTACGACATTGATCGCAAAATTCTTACTAGTTATGTAAATAAATTGAAATCAAATCCTAATAACATGAAGTCTTTACAGTTTAATTTTTAATTAGACAAACTTTTAATGAAGACGTAGAGACCATGCATACAGACTACATTATACATTCATCTAAATTGCACTATGGGTAAAGATGTTTGTAAGTTAACATATGATTATGCTGTTGAAATTTAAAAAACAAAATACCTCCTACATGGGATACCAATCAGATAGCAAGCAACAAAAGAGGAAATGAATGCAAACTTAAACAAGCATTTAAAATACAGCTGGTTAAGAGCAAGCCTAAGCCAAAAAAAAAAGAAATGTTGAAGAGACCTCATCAGAATGTGACAAATTTTCAAATCATGGTTTAGTATGAACTAAAACCTAAAAAAAAATTTTCTGCCGTTTCGGAAACCCAGTCAGCGATTAGTTAGTTGTCAAATATTTGAATTAAAATATGTAAAAAGATGTGTTGTGTAGGCTATATCGGAGGAAGAAGGGGTGATAGTTAAGTTTGCTCGAAGAATAGCAGAACCTAAGTTTAAGTGGCCTAAATAGAAGATGTTGCTACAATTGATGATGATCAAAACGACATGTTTCTGTCCCCCTACAAAAATTAAAACGTAAAATCCTTGTGTTACAAATTTAGTTTTTAAGATGGGGTTTGGAGGATAAATAAGATGGGTATAAGTCCCAAATAAAAACGTTTTATTATTAAATACAGTAGTTGTTTGAGTTCTTTGTATTTACCAGATCAAGTATCCCGCCCCCCGGTTCAAGTATCCTCACTAAGGGGATACTTGAGCCATGCTGTAAATGTTTTATATTTTTTTTATTTTTCAGTTTCAAAATGTATGTTTTTAAATACATCAATCGGTAGAGGAAGAACCAAAGTTTATCATGACATTTTTAATTTTGTTTAATCAAGTCACCAAAAATTTATAAAATAAAAAATAAAAAAGTGGCTCCCCACTCTTCCTACTAATTATTAACAGACTACGCAAGAAAATCTAATGAAATTTTAGCAACGCATAGAGAATTTCAACCACTAGAAGCTCTTTAAATGTTCAACCTTGAAAATAATAATCTTTTTTCTAAAAAATGAAAGACGTTCAAGTATTTCCTTTTGCAGCTACAATGCGTGTCACGCACTTGATCTGTAGTTACATGACGGATGTGTATGAGAGCTTAAATATGAAAACTTAAAATCCCTAATGACTGACCATTTGAATTTATAAGACCGCAATTCCCTATAAACGTTTGTTTTGCTATTGCAATCAGTCAAGCTCAAGGGCAAACATTATCTGTTGATATTCATTTGCGCACTTCTTGCATGACTTCTTACGTAACATGTTCAAGAGTCGGCAAAAAAGAAAATTTATACATTTTATCACTAAAAGGGAAACCTAAAAATGTAATTTACAAAGATGCCTTACTTTAAAATATTTCCACTCCACGATGTATTACACTCACTGTTGATAAAAATAGTTTTCTGAATAATTCATGTACATTTGTGCGTGCAGCAATGAGAACGGGTTCCGCTGGTAATCAATAAACTTGGAAACCTGAATGTTCAGTAATGTTACCAGATAGTATATATATTATAATAATAAGTAAATATATTCTCGAAGACCGAATTCATGGTCCATTTTCACTATTTATCTGACAACTACTGTATTATTTATAGTGGCATTGTGATAAGTAGTTTTGATTGGATTAAATTAAGGACGAATGAGCGAGAAAGTTTGTTTAGTTTTCTGAAGAGATGGTGACGGTGTTAGATTATTGCCCAATGACAATACGTATTGATTCCACAGCACTGCACTAAAGCAAAACACTGTTAGCACTTATTTCAATGGCTTGACTCTGGACTCAACTAGTCCTAATATGTAGAGATCCTGACGCACTTCGACATTCTGGTGTTGGTGGAGTTGCAGATGATGCTTGTTTGAGTGTTTCGGCATTTCGGACTTAACAGTTTCTATTTTCAAATCCAGGTGCATGATGTCGTACCTAACATACCAAGGAGTATTTATTATTGTTCTCATTACCTTGTTCTGAAACGTTTGAATAAGTTGTATATTTGATCTCTAGGTACAGCCCCAAAGCTAAATGTAGGTTTCAGCACTTGCCTATGGAACAGCATTTTATTATTCATTAACGTGCATGCGTGCGTGCGTGTGCGTATGCTTGTGCTTGTGATTGTGCGTGTGCTTGTGCGTTTGCCGCGTGCGTGTGTGTGTGTGTGTGTGTGTGTGTGTGTGTGTGTGTGAGCGTGTGTGCATGCGATTCATTTTTAAAAAAATTCTATATACATTCAAATACTTATTGAAGAAAGGATTCTACATTAATGTTTTACTGTTAGTATCAAGCCAAGGCTAAAGATCTAAAGATCATTTACTGAATAAGGATTTTATGTTGAGAACAGGTTCTTGCATTTATCTGACAGAGTTTTCCGGGATCGAGAGTTATAAGCTATTCGTACGTTACATATCACTTGTATTTTTAGTGCACTAGGGTTATATCTGTTTGTGCTTTTCCATTTGAATTTTTGTAGAAACAGATTCCCGACAGTAATGTTTGGTAAAAAATTTAGGGATTCAGAAATGAGTTTTTTTACAAAATAAGACAATATTTTGAAGATTTGGGATACAAGCAGAGAATTTATCGACACAATTTGTTGCTGCTAATGGTACTTAGTGTATGATGAGTTATTATTGTGTATTGTTGTATATTATTTCAGATCCCTCCGATGATGGTAACTTGGTTACCGAAATGTACATCACGGAACTATAATAACATAAGTTTTTTAAAAACTTCTCAGTTTAAGAAAAAATCACTGATGAAAGTGAAGAGTTCGATATAATAATAGCCAATTTTGCAAGCAAGCAATATTTTACTGATGATGGAGTAAGATTTTCACACAAAACTAATGATCGTTCAGTTTCAAGTTGGCGATTTTTCTAATAGTTGGTTCTTATCTGAACTGTACATAAGGTTATATTTTTCGGTTTGGTATTTATTGCTGTTATTATTTTTATTATTGTTTTTGCCTTATACGTATCATTACCAAGTAATTTTAATGACCTCTTATACAATTTTCATTATAAACAATGCATAATACTTTAATGTACTTTTTTTTTAAAATAATGAAAAAGGCAAAAACAATTACGTCAACTTCAAATTTGTATATATGGTGTATTTGTAATGACCTGAGACAATTCAGAGACTGGTTACATGAATAAAAATAACGAAAAAGGTTCCTATATCTGGAAACGTTTCTTTTACCAGCTAGCCACTATTTTTTATTTTTACTAATTAGTTTGTATCTCTAGATTCAGTTGAAAGTTTCCACGTTACTCATCAACGTCAGGAATTTTTTTGAAAAAATAATCAACTTGTTCCATTAAACCATTTAAATAATTATGTCGGTCATTTACATATTTAAAGAAAATAATTCAAATTAAAAATTAAACTTCAAAATTTTAAGTTATTTTCATTAAAAATATTTTAAAGGCTACCATTTTGAAACGGACAATTGAAACAAGTTGAATATTTTCTTGAAACTAGCTTCTCTTATTGCAAACTATTGAAACTTCTTCTCGTAGTGCAAAATTTCAACTCAATCTGTTAAACTGTTCTAGAGATATAAATTATATAGTAAAAAACCAAAAATTCAGATTGCCGGTAAAATACATATGCTTATAAGAAGTTTTTTTCTATTTGTCTCCCCTGAATCTGTTTTACCCCCTGAATTATCTCCGCCCAAAACAGAAACATTATGAATATATTTGCAATGTAATTAAATATACCTGACTATGTGTGTTTGAAGTACAATACCATTTATAAATCTAGTATTAAAGAATTTCAGTCAAACTTTGTGCAACAAATATATTTTACTTTGACATTATAAAATATAAATCATTAATTTCATTATATTATTGCTTTTGTTTACCTTTGATTTTAATTTTTAATTTTTACTATTTTATTTTAAAACATATGTTGGTATTGTACATGTTTATTATATAGAATACATATAGAAAAAAAATGTGAAAAAGTATTTTATTGGTTAGTGTTAGTAAAATATAATGTGTGTCATTTAGCTGTAATCTGTTTACAGATTTATTTCTTGAGTTAAAAAGAAAAACGAAATTTATTTTATTAGATAGGAAAACTTTAAATTTTTAACTGTAATGTGACATTTCCTCTGGTTTGAAGTAATTAGTATTATTTAATCATACCAAGTGTAACAGACCACTCGTGCAGTTAGCAAACAAATCGATTTAGGCACTTCGTTCTAACCGAAACCCCACTACTTCTCACCTGAAGAATCTTGAAAAAGTATATTGTTCAAACCCTTGCCTCAAGACGCTTTAATTATAAAATCTGTATTATTTATTTTTTAATGTTATTAGTTTCTCTATGATAAATAGGAATTTAATATTCTTCTTTCACCGTTCAACGACGGTTGTTTCGGGTATTCAGCCATTCTCCAGTTGTCCATTAACACTTAATGTAAGGATTAAAATCAAACACCAATACCACAATTCAATAAAACAACATATTTCAGTATATGTATATTTCAGTAACATAGTTACCATCTTCAGAGGTAGAGTATGAAACAAACACTGGTGGTATTGAGTGTTTGATTTTAATCTTTTAGTTCGCCACAGTGTGTTCAAAAGTGTAGTAACACATACTGTACATTATGAAAATAATAATGTGAAAATACATATACACAAAATAATAAAAAAATTAATTTAAAAACAGCGATTTGTGCTCGTAGAGTATTGTGACAGTACTGTATCGTGACTGTGGGCCTAACTGTCAGTACTGTGACAATACATATCGTGACTGTGGGCCTAACTGTTCAATATGTATCTGTGACTGTATATATCAGGAGTGTGGGCCTAACTGTTCAATATGTATCTGCGACTGTATATATCAGGACAGTGGGCCTAATTGTTCAATATGTATCTGTGACTTTATATATCATAACAGTGGGCCTAACTGTTCGGTTACCAACAGTTATGACAAAACTTTTACAATAAACTGTTTTTTTATTTTATTTTAATTATTTTTACATGTCTGTATAAAAAGTAATACATTCTGTACAATTCTTGAGCCGAAAAGCCCGTCGTTGAACAGTGACTGAGGAATATTAAGCCAGAAAGTCTTAGCAATCATCAATTATAATCAATATTGTGAATGGCGACAATATTGTAATAATTAATAGTTTGGTTGTAGAATTGGGTTTCATTATGTCCGGGAGTCCTTGTTTTCACTTTTAGTCTATAATTTATTTGTTTGAAAGTTTCTTGGTTAAAGTCGTTACTCAAATCTTTTTATGTGATGAATTAAAGGTTTGACTGTTGAATATTATTGATTTTCTTCAAAGACTATTAACATTTTAAAGTTTCAATAACAATTGTACATTGTGTTTGATATATTTCGTGAAATTCTATTATAAGCCTTTAAAGAAATAACTCTCTCCAAATTGAAATCTAACTCTTCTATGTAAGTCTACTCATTATTACAATATCTTACAAAATTTTATTTACTGTATGAACACTCTGCCTTTAGAGAAATAATATAATTTGTTTTGTTATGCTATGCTCCTTACCTGAGTTGTTTTTTCCTTTTATACTTAGTGTTAATCTATGTCCTACCAACTAACTCTATAAAAAGAAAAAAATGTGACGGAGATAAGTAATAATAAAATTTCCTCGAATTACGATAAATACGTCACTTAATTCATAGTGTTTGACAAATGACCTTTGTAATTTTGTTACTAATATGTCACTAAAGGTGTTACGTTAAGGTTTTATTTTAATTGTACAATCTCAAAACACTTTGACAAAACGACTCCCACAGACACTTTATTGTTTCTTGGGATGAAAAACGCCGAAGAAATAATCATAACGAGGTCGATTCCATCTCTAAAATTGAAACTATTGAAAGTTTATACATTTAATTTGACGTCAGGTAAAAAAAAATATACTTATATTTTGTTTTCGTTTTTGTTACAGGTGTGTTGGTATTAACTGAGAAAAATGTTCGTGCAGTGAAAATGTGTGGCAACATTGTCAAAACATAAAGTGGACTCTTACAAATGTATGATTACAAGTTAATGTGAATTATTTTAAAGTGCGAAAACTTAAGGAAATTAATAACGTAAAAAAGGAGAAAGTGAGTACAAACCCTATGCATATTTGATTACAAATATACATACTGTATATTATAAAAATATGTATACGTCAATAATAGCATTATCAAATAACCTCTAGGAAACACTTTTACTCGAATTGAAGAAAATATAAGATTGTGGAAAGATTGTAGAAGAAAATATAAAAGAAGAATTGCAAACCAAGACTTTTGGATATCCTTTAATTTGCCGACTTAAGATTTATTCAATATATCAGTTGTTTTAAAATGTTTTATCAAGTTTATTTATTGAATATATTATAAAACCTGACACATCAACTAATCAATAGTGTGAAACCTATGGTCTGACGAAGAACAACAGACAATATGGAATGTGTATTGACAGAAGATACGGATTCTTTGATAACGGATATCAGTGAAGAAGAGGAGCAAGATTTAGATGAGACGACAGTGGTTCCATACAACTTACAACAAGATGTTTTGCCGTATACAAGTGGCCCGTCTGTGCCGATGGGAACACAGTACGGAGAGATAGATCTAAATAATTCCAACATGAATCACATTGGACCTAAATATGTAGCTTCAAATATAACTGTTGTAAACCCACCGGAAACGAGAGTAGAAGCTCCAGAACCTCCTGTTACTAAATTAGGTTCTTGTAAAGTAGTTTTCATGACTATTATTTTGGTATTGTTGTTATTAACAGGTATATTCCTAGTCATATGGTATGTAACAGTTTACTCACATGACAATAATAATCATATCGTGAATAAAACTAAACTGGTAAGTCGTGATGAGTGGGGTGCAAACCCTTTGGTTGTTAATTACACATACAAATATCCATATCAAATTACCATCATTACCATAACACAAACAAATACGACAAGTTGTAGCACTTTAGAAACCTGTTCAAAAATTGTAAGGGAGATTCAAAAAAGGGATATCGAAATTATGCAAGATATTGACATAAAATATAACTTTTTAATTGGTGGCGATGGGAATATATACCAGGGGAGGGGTTGGAGCGGTCCTTGTTATAAACCGACTTCAGATCAGTTGGTAGTAAGAGTGGGGTTTATCGGCGACTATGGTATTCATGGAAGGGCTGATCTGTTGACAGAACAACAAAAACATGCTTTTTTAGTGTTTATTGGTATCGGCTTAAAACAGTATCTGGTCGAAGTATATCAAGTACAACTCGAATGTTGTGCGAACGATCAACCGTCATTTGTTGGTTATAATTTGTTTAAATACTATTATGATAGCTATTTTCCAATATCTTGTCCTGGTTATATTTATTTCCCTCACCAGTATACCCTCTGCGAGAATATAACTGTAATTTAGATTAGGACAGTTGTTTGTAATATACTTTGTTTTCTGTGGAAATAAATATACGTATCACTGAAATCATTGCTGAAACATTTGTTTTGTTGCAGTGATTATATGAATCGTTTTTGCAAGTAATTAGAAACTTAACCTGATTTTAATGAAATTTTGTTAAAACTGATCCCGTTGGGGGAAAGAAGATGGTCCAAAAATAAAATGTTATTTAAAATATTGCCTAATGGGCGATGAAATAAATGAAAATTTATGTAATATATTATGGCTGTATTTTATATTACTTCGAGACTGACGACATAAATCACCTTACCAAAACATTTGAATGAAAATAACTAAATACCATTAATTTGTATAATAAGAACAAACTTCTTAAACTCTCAAGAGTAAATCTTTGTAGTCAGTTTAATTTCTTATCGTATAGTATCAAAATAATCGAACAAAGGGTAACGTAAAACAGCGTCCATTAGTGTGTATTGCTGAGAGCTGTGGGCTAATCTCATGATCATTACTAAATACCATATTTAAACTGAAGAAGAATCAGCTGATTGTTATACATTGTTGTGAATTTAGCGAAATGATAATTAAATTTAGTATCTAAGATGTTTAACGACCGATTAAAATGCATCAAACTAATAGACGCTGTTTTACTGTTACCCTTTGTCCGATAGTTTTGACTGTTTGCCATTCAATATGAAATTAAACGGGTTACAAAAATTGACTCTTAACTTTTTTTATACATGTTTACTGTTTTTGAGTTATTTTTCTTTTAAATTTTGTTTAATAGCTGCCATTTTGAAACGGATTATACGAATGATTTTTTAATTCTTTTCAAACTACGTTTTTACATTGATGAGTACCGTTTACATATTTTTATTATGAACTTTTTCTTTATTTCAACCCGTTTAACAACTCCCTGAATTATCTACACGCATTACAGGAACACTCTGTATATAGTAACTTTTAAAATGATGATGTGTGTATAAAATTACAATTCAACAAACTAATATAGTAAAAATGTATAATAAATTATATTTACAACAAAATATACAAAATTATTCAAATTGTACTGTATTAATGGTTTTTTTTTTCATTTTACCTTGATTGTTTTAAAAACATATTTTAGTTAAACACAATATTTATATTATTGTTGTATAGGAGTGAAATTTCAATTGGTGAAACCCCGTAAGGCTTCATTTAATGAGTGCACTGACTTTGTTGGGAACCTGACGTATTTAATAAAGTTAGACAAAAACCATGTGTAATAAGTAAACATAGAATCGATTATTTATACATGATCGATATGATTAATCATTTACACACATATAATTCATAAAATCGAAATTGTGTTTACAAAGGCTTTCTTGAAAGAAAAAAGAAGAAGAAGAAAAAAAGAAAGTATTTACTTGATAATAGATCAAACTAGTTCACTATAAACGAACTCACCAAAAGATAAACGTATAAATAATAAATATAGGTATATTTCACCGCCTGACTTTATATAGACGTGGAGAGTTTCTTAAAAGGAAAAATGCATGTTCATTTGTTTTCAAATGAGAAATAAATTATAAATTTGAGATAGAACATAATTCAGTATACGTTTTCAGGATAAGAAAATTTCTTATAGGGTTATTTCTAAAATGGTGGTTACATTCACACTAATATTAATGTGTGAATAAAACTGTTTTGAAAACGAAATAAACATTTTAACTATAGTGTACTGTTTGTTATTAATGGATAAAGATACTTTAGTGTAATTCAAGCACAAAACAGTTTCAAATTATAGAAGAGTGTAATGAAATCCTTTACTTTATTCCACTCTCTTCAGTAAACAACAAATATTTTCGAAAAGAATTATATACAAATTTTAATAAAAGAAGTTTACCACTAAATAATATACACGAATGCTACTAGCAAATGATCTTCAACTACATTTAATAATATTGATTTCAAAAAGCTGTTTGTATTAATAAAAGGCTATTGATGTGAGTTGTATCCAGAGGTATTATTTGTTGTTTCAAACAAACCTATTGTTATGGAATTCAGATGATGCAGTTAAGTATTGATTATAATCAATGTTATTTATTTTTTTTTTTATGTTAGAGATAATTATTGCTATAAATTGTTCTCAAAGAAGGTGTTTTTTTTTAGACAAAATCACGGTTTCTCATCTTATAAAACCTATAGAATAATGTTATAGAATGTATTTTTTATTGTTTTTAGCTAACGATATTGTTACAAACTTAGATGAATAAAATAATGAGTTATTGTATTATAATTCCATATGAAGTAATTCTATGATTTATACAAACAACAGAGACTCGGGAATAACGATATATTGTTGTCTCGATTAGTAAAAATTTGTTTCCCTTATGACGTATTTTTAAAACTTATAAGTGTTAACTGATGTATAATCACTTCAGAAATGTTATAATAAAATTTTTTATCTATTATCTATGGTTCTGCCTGTATTATAAAAACAAACATTTTATTACTTGTGCCCATTATGTTTACATCAATGTTTTTGTTTTAAGACTCGTGAGTGTTAATAGATGCATCACTTCAGAAACGTTTTAATAAACTACTTCATCCGTTACGATGGTACATCCTGTAACAAACATTTTATTACTTGTGCTCGTTATGTTTACATCAATGTTTTACTTTAAAAATTGTACAATCACAGAACAGTTACCGCCAGCACACCGGAACGACACTTTACTATAGCTCAAAACACTTGACCGTAGCTCAAAACACTTAACTATAGCTCAAAACACTTGACCATAGTTCAAAACACTTAACTATAGCTCTAAACACTTGACGACCGGAAACAACAATTGACCATAGCTCAAAACACTTGACCATAGCTCCAAATAAACACTTGACTATAACTCAAAACACTTGACCATAGCTCAAAACACTTGACTATATCTCAAAACACTTGACCATAGCTCCAAACACTTGTTCATAGTCCAAAACACTTGAACATAACACAAAACACTTGAACATAACACAAAACACTTGACCATAGCTCAAAACACTTGACCATAGCTCAAAACACTTGACCATAGCTCCAAATAAACACTTGACTATAACTCAAAACATTTGACCTACGCACAAAACACTTGACCATAGCTCAAAACACTTGAACATAGCTCAAAACACTTGTTAATAGTCCAAAACACTTGAACATAACACAAAACACTTGACCATAGCTCAAAACACTTGACCATAGCTCAAAACACTTGACCATAGCTCCAAATAAACACTTGACTATAACTCAAAACATTTGACCTACGCACAAAACACTTGACCATAGCTCAAAACACTTGAACATAGCTCAAAACACTTGACTATAGCTCAAAACTATTGACCATAGCTCAAAACATCAAAACATTTGACCTGCGCACAAAACACTTGACCATAGCTTAAAACACTTGATTATAGCTCAAAACAATTGACCATAGCTCAAAACATCAAAACATTTGACCTACGCACAAAACACTTCACCATAGCTTAAAACACTTGATTATAGCTCAAAACACTTCACCATAGCTCAAAACATCAAAAAATTTGACCTACGCACAAAACACTTGACTGTAGCTCAAAACACTTGACCTTAGCTCAAAACACTTGACTATAGCTCAAAACACTTGACCATAGCTCAAAACATCAAAACATTTGACCAGCGTATATAACACTTGACTATAGCTCAAAACACTTTACATTAGCTCTAAACATCAAAACATTTGACCTGAGCACAAAACACTTGTCTATAGTTCAAAACACTTGACCACAGCTCAAAACATCTAAACATTTGTTTTACTTACAAAACACTTGACTATAGCTCAAAACATCAAAACATTTAACCTACGCACACCACACTTGACTATAGCTCAAAACACTTGACTATAGCTCAAAACACTTGACTATAACTCAAAACACTTGACTATAGCTCAGAACACTTGACTATAGCTCAAAACACTTGACTATAACTCAAAACACTTGACTATAGCTCAGAACACTTGACTATAGCTCAGAACACTTGACTATAGCTCAAAACACTTGACTATAACTCAAAACACTTGACTATAGCTCAAAACACTTGACTATAACTCAAAACACTTGACTATAGCTCAAAACACTTGACTATTACTCAAAACACTTGACTATTACTCAAAACTCTTGACTATAGCTCAGAACACTTGACTATAGCTCAGAACACTTGACTATAACTCAAAACACTTGACTATAGCTCAAAACACTTGACTATAACTCAAAAACACTTGACTATAACTCAAAACACTTGACTATAACTCAAAACACTTGACTATAGCTCAGAACACTTGACTATAGCTCAAAACACTTGACTATAACTCAAAACGCTTGACTATAGCTCAAAACACTTGACCATAGCTCAAAACAATTACCTTAGCTCAAAACACTTGACAACCTCACTAAACGACTCACAGCCAGGCCTCAGATTATTATTTCTTGTTGTAAAAAACGCAGAAAGGGATATTCTGAAAGATATTTCAAAATTTTCTTTATATCACAACGTAAAGGAATTATATTTAGAGAATTAAAACTAAGACCAATTATTTTTCAGGCTAAAGAAGTACTCATAAAATTTTGCTTTTCTGTTACAGGTTGGTGTGTTGTTATTTACTCAGAAATAAGTTCGTGATATGAAAGTGTAAGACAGCAATATCAAATATAGTGGACACTTATACATGTAAGATTATTTTATTCTTTTGATTATTTTTTTCAAATCGATTATATGAACTATATTTATAATAGAAACAATGGCGGAGTGAATAAATAACATATTTGTATTTGTGTATCAATGAGATAAATTGTAGCAGTATGTACATACGACTCTAGAAATGACAAAAAGATTGAAAATGTCCAACATTAATTGAAAGAATATTAACACCATTTTTCTTTAGATACTCTTTGCATAGTGAAACTAATTTGATGAAAGAAGTATTCATCTACAATTTTTCAATTGATTTCAATTTACCTAATACAGTTTTTAAGTAAATGTAATCAAGAAAGCAGTTATTTTGATGAGTTTTCTCATGTTTGTTTATAAGACTATAGATCATCTCACGCATTGTATATCCTGAATATATTATAAAATATAAAGCGGTATATAATCAAATAGTATAAAACGTATTATCAGTCGAAGAACGACAAAGACAATATGGAATGTGTAGTGACAGAAGATACGGATTCTTTAATAACGTACGTCAGTGAAGAAGAGGATCAAGATTAAATAACGTGACGTCAGTGGTTCCATACAGTTTGCAAGATGTTTTGCCGTATACAAGTGATGCATCTGTGCCCGATGGGAACACAGTACGGAGAGATAGATCTAAATAATTCCAACAAGAATCACATTGGACCTATATATGTAGCTTCAAATATAACGATTGTACAAACATGGGAATAAAATCAAAAATATTGCAACAAATTATGTAAAATTCTTTGCAATACTATTGTTTTAGTATTATTATTAACAAGTATATTTGCAATCTTATGGTATGTTAAAATTTATACAAATGAGAATAATAATCATATCGTGAATAAAACTAAACTGGTAAGTCGTGATGAGTGGGGAGCAAACCCTTTGGTTGTTAATTACACTTACTAATATCCATATCAAATTTCCTTAATTGTCATAACACAAACAACGACCAGTTGTGCCACTTTAGAAACGTGTTCAAAAATTGTAAGGGAGATTCAAAAACGTGATATTGAAATTATGCAAGATATTGACATAAAATATAACTTTTTAATTGGTGGCGATGGGAATATATACGAGGGGAGGGGTTGGAGCGGTCCTTGTTATAAACAGACTTCAGATCAGTTGGTAGTAAGAGTGGGGTTTATCGGCGACTATGGTATTCATGGAAGGGCTGATCTGTTGAGACAAGAACAAAACAATGCTTGACACAAGAACAAAAAATATTCATAACGAGGTCGATGACATTAAAATTAAAACTTTTGAAAGTTTGTAAATTTAATTTGGCGTCAGGTAAAATATGTACTTATATTTTGTTTTCGTTTTTGTTACAGGTGTGTTGGTATTAACTGAGAAAAATGTTCGTGCAGTGAAAATGTGTGGCAACATTGTCAAAACATAAAGTGGACTCTTACAAATGTATGATTAAAAGTTATTGTGAATTATTTTAAAGTGCGATAACTTAATGAAAGTATTAACGTAAAAAAGGAAGAAGTGAGTACAAACCCTATGCATATTTGATTACAAATACACATACTGTATATTATAAAAATATGTATACGTCAATAATAGCATTATCAAATAACCTCTAGGAAACACTTTAACGCGAATTGAATAAAATATAAAATTATAGCTAATATAAAAGAAGAATTGTAAACACAAACTTTTGGATATCCTTTAATTTGCCGACTTAAGATTTATTTAAGATTTATTGCCGTCTTGAAATGTTTTATCAAGTTTATTTAATGAATATATTATAAAACCTGACACATCAACTAATCAATAGTGTGAAACCTATGGTCTGACGAAGAACAACAGACAATATGGAATGTGTATTGGCAGAAGATACGGATTCTTTGATAACGGATATCAGTGAAGAAGAGGAGCAAGATTTAGATGAGACTACAGTGGTTCCATACAACTTACAACAAGATGTTTTGCCGTATACAAGTTGCCCGTCTGTGCCGATGGGAACACAGTACGGAGAGATAGGTCTAAATAATTCCAACAAGAACCACATTGGACCCAAATATGTAGCTTCAAATATAACTGTTGTAAACCCACCGGAAACGAGAGGACCTGCCGTTACTAAATTCGGTTCTTGTAAAGTAGTTTTCATGACTATTATTTTGGTATTGTTGTTATTAACAGGTATATTCCTAATCATATGGTATATAACAGTTTATTCACATGACAATAATAATCATATCGTGAATAAAACTAAACTGGTAGGTCGTAATGAGTGGGGAGCAAACCCTTTGGTAGTTAATTACACTTACAAATATCCATATCCAATTTCAGTAATTGTCATAACACAAACAAATACAAGCAGTTGCCACACATTGAAATCATGTTCAGAAATTGTGAGGGAAATTCAAAAACGGGATATTAAAATTATGAAAGATATTGACATAAAATATAACTTTTTAATTGGTAGCGATGGAAATATATACGAGGGGAGGGGGTGGAATGGTACTTGCTATAAACCAAATTCAAATAGCAGCTCAGTGCGGGTGGGGTTTATCGGTGACTACAGCATGTATGGAAGGGCTAATATCTTGACACAAGAACAAAAAAATGCTTTTAGTGTATTTTTAAATAAAGGTACAAAGGACCATATTGAAATTGACCCTAAAATACTTCTTGAATGTTGTACGACCAACCCGTCGTATGTTGGTTATAGTTTATTTAGATATTATTTTGAAGCCTATGGTCCATCGTCTTGTCCGGGTTACCCAATGGAAATAAACTATCCCATGTGCGAGTTTTTAAGGTAACACAGTAGTCCTTATACCCGCAATGTTAAATTTTCAATTTTTAGGTACACATAACATTTTTATAAATAAAGGTTGAAAGCTGAAACTTTGTGGGCTAATACTAAGGATGAAGATCTATAATAATATGAAATAGTTATCTAATTTCTTTTAAAATAAAAATTGTACAACACATTTTTTTTTTAATTTTCTCTATTTAAAAAAATTTCAAACATGAAAATTTTATTCAAATTTACATGGAATTCAATTTATTTTTTTCCTATTTCTATTCCGATATTTATATAAGGATGACAGAAAAAAAATGGTTTTTAGTCGGTCAAGAAATCTAGGAAAAAAGTGTACCGGAGTATGAAAATTGGTACTTTCGGGAATCTCCAAAAACAAGACAAGAGTAAATTTTTTTACAAGCAAAAAGGTCGTAGCTTACATTTTAAAAAAGTCCAGCACCATAACTTGGTTCTTCTAAATTACTTTCCTCTTCAAGCCTTCTCTTCGCAGTTTTTCTTGCCTTTCGGACCCTCTTCTCGATTTCTTTGAAGGCTCGTTCCGCTTCGCGCACATGCTCCAGATCGAGCTTTTTTAGACCCATAACACAGTTTGTCTCTGCCTTGTCACACAAATCTTCTAAAACTTTCACTTTAGATAAAATGCCATCATTGAAAGACAATACTGCATCATGTACTCCAAGTTTGATTGACTCACCATTTACAAAGGTGTTTTTCGGGAGCCTCAACCAGATGACATTATTAACGACTCATTGCAATTTTGAGTTTTTTTAAGAAGACATCTTTTTAGGAGATTTTGATCAAATAACCTGACAAAAAAAGGCTTTTTGCTTCCATAATGTCAAGAGGGAGTGAGTTAGTATGTTCTGGGCAGGGTAGGTCATGGGCTGCAGCTCGGTTATATTTGCACCAGCAATCTGCACCCAATGGACATAAGCCATGCTGTGGGTCAGCGTCAGTGGAAATCTTGTGGTAGAATATTGCCCAGCAGGCTTGTTTCATTTCTTCTAATGTTTTGCTGGATCTTATAGCCTTACCATAGTAGTCTTGTATGCTATCAATGACAGAACCTGTTAGCCTACCACGGCCAGAAAGCTTTCTTCCATCCGGTAGAACTTTATTTTTTAATTCCTTTAGAAAAAGTCTAAGGCGAGTCCCCATCCGTTTTGGATGTGATTTATGCACTCTAGCTTGTCTATGACAACATCATCACCATAAGGCTTTGATTGGGACACTGTCGAAAGACTTACTGTCCCCGTCTCCTAAATATTGGACTTAACCAACAGGTACGTCAAGTTGAAATGACCTTTGAAACGTGTGTTCTCTTCAGCAACTTCCATCCCTCCGCTGGACCCTAGGTCTACTTGACAGTTTGGATGGTCTTTTTTAAAAGATATTTTACAAGTTGGACAATATTTACTAAGGCATTCAACATCGAGTACCTTCCCAGTTACTAGACTGGTGGCTGTAACTACTCCGTGAATGGACGTGTGGCCTCTTTTCTGCCATGACCCATCTATGCCAACAGTTACTGCATATCAATACTACCTTCATTTTCTGTTATTGCTTCCCTCCTAGCAATAGTCATAATTCTTTACTTACTTTTTCGACTGATTGCAGTAGTCTCTTATTGTAACAGTAAAATCTGTTGGGGGGTGGAGGGGTATTCATAAACGAACAAAATGTTTCTGCAGCTTTTTGCCCCTTGCCAATACTCCTAAAACCGCAGACAAATCTAAGGTTGTTATCATAATGATTGCTATCGGTTTCGTTAGAGGTCATAAAAGTAGTTTCAGCTTGACATTCAGGATAGAACTAAATTAGAGACTATACCTTTTCTGTTTGTTGTATTTTCACAAAGTCTCAATGTGTTTTCCGCAGAACAATTCCGACATGATGCAAAAATAGATATTATGCTTGTTGAGAATTTCTAGGTCCACTATTATATTTCCTTGCATCCATTTCATCTTGAACATAATCAGACTTTTTACCAACAATTGATAAATACTTCAATTTCCTTTTAGAAGAACTACAGTTACTGATGGGGCTACTAGGCCTGGATTCATCTTTAATACTTAGGTCTACTGTTTTGATTAGTTCTACGATTTGAGGAAAACCAGTATGGACACCTGTATTCTTTCTTTTACCGAACTTTTTAATCCTTGGCATTTTACCGACAGTAAAAATCACTAGTAAAACACTCACAATAAGTTTAGTTGGAACACTATACTTCTTTCACAAAACAAATCACATACAATGAGATGTAAACAAAACAAAACAGCAAATAAATATTTTGTTGCTAGGCAACAGAAGTTTATACAGCTGAATGGCCGAATATAGTAACAGGTTAGGCAACACAATCAAAGAAAATACGTATCACAAACTGTATTATATAACACAGTTTTTTCTTTTTACTGCCTTTATAAAGTGTTACAAAAAGTGACTAAAATTTAAACAAATATTTGTTGTTTTATTAGATATTTGGTATCTATGGATTCTGGAGAAAATTTAGAATCATATTAATCATAAAAATTGTTAAAATTTTTTTTTCAGTTTTTCACTACTGTGTTACCATTGTACATTAAATGACAAGTTTGTAGCCTATATAACGCATTTACCTTCTGTTGAAGTAACTAATGATACTTCAATGAAACTATGTGTAACAAATTTGTTTACTATTATATTAAAACAAAATATAATATATTATGTTCATTATATTATTGTTATTCATTTTTCCTTGATCGTTTTTGAAACTTATTTTAACAAACACAATATTTATTTTAAGTCTTCATAGGAGTGGAATTAAATTTATGACTTTTCAATTTGTACACGTTCACTCTGTGCGTGCATTTAGTGTTTAAACTTGTATTTCTAGAGTTACATTTACTATATAATAAATACATTACTATACAATATAATTATTATATTTTAATACAAAAGGAAAAATTCAAACTTTTTTAAAATTTCAAACAGTTTCATATTTAAATTGTATTTACAAAGTTTTGCTCGTATATTTGATCAAAAACCAATCAAATTATTCAAGTTTCTAAACATTTAAATTTTCATTTCACACTTTCTTCTAAATGTGACATGAATGACAAATTTGACTTGTATATACTAACGGCCGTTGGTACATGGTGCTATTTTGCAGTATTCTTAAACTTTTTTTTAATTTCCGTGATAATTAAATTTTTACCCTATGCTTATGCCCTTACTGCCGCCGAAACCTAACTCAGCCATGTTATGGTAAGTACAAATGTGTTTTGTTTTATTATAATGATCAATACAGCTTGACGTAGTTTTTATGATCGATTAATCCAATATGTCGTATGTAGAACAACGGCTTACTATAATGAAATAAAGTTTATGGAAAACAAAATTGTGTAAAATTATGTATATGCAGTTAAAAATACGGTAAAAATTGTGTATACAGTATGGGATGTCTAGGTTTATTTGCTAATAAAGAAACGTTCTTTCGTACATAGCAAGCAGAACCTATAGGCGATCTAATTATAGAAAAGTGTAATGATTTAAATTTACTAATTTCAGAAAAAGTTCTTTAAAACGTTTATATAAAGCATTTTTTTTAATTATGGTCGAAATTTTTTTTTTCCATTAAAAATTGTTACGATAAAAACCAATTGCTATAGGTTTTAAACAACATGGTGTTTTAAGTTTAGATCAATTTGTTGTATAGGAATACTACATATATAGTTTATAGTTTTACTACATAAATAATATAATTTGTTTAAATAACTCTTGTTATTTTACCTGAATTGTTTATGTTAATCTATGACCAGCTTCATGATTGTTTCTGGCAAACGAAAAATTAATTGTGCCAAAAAAAAACAATTTATTATTGTTTCGGGTTATAATAAATGCGTCTAGATTAGCTTCAGTGTGTTTGCTTTTTAAGAAAATAATTTTAAAATTTAGAATCGTTTTAAGAAAACAACATCATCAATATTTGTACATCGTGTATCACAAATAAACCAAGATTATAATATCGCTAAATATTTCATGCACCTAATATTATTACACAAGAGAATAATTTTACAAATAGTCAAAGAATTGCACAAATTTGTATCAAACCTCAGAAATAGTAACTCATTTTCTGTTTTTCTGTTACAGGTGTGTTGATAGTGATAACAATTTTTGTGAAATGTAAATATTTGGCAACATTGTTAAAATTTAAAGAGGACACTTATGCATGTAAGATTATTAAATTTTATCAAGTGCATCTTCTAAAAATAAAGAACAAAGGCGAAGTGAGTAAATATCTTTTTTTTTAATTTGTTTACTAAGGAGGTAAATTATAAATAAATTATAGTAGCATTATCGAATAGATTCTTCTTGGATGTTTAGTTTACAATGAACTGAAGAAAAGTTTTAATTGAAAGGAACACTTTGAAGAAATATAGACTCAAATTATTTGTGTAAAACATTCAAACGTTAAATTGTTAATATATTTTGATTTTTGACTGAAGATTGTGTAAATGTTTGGGAGATTTATAATAGCAAAGATTCTACAATTATACAGCAATGTTTTGTCAAGAAGATAGAACAGCTGATTGTATACATGCGTTGAATATATAAAACTTAAAAATTTAACATAATCAAAACGTATTATCAAAAGAAGAACAACAAAGACAATATGGAATGTGTAGTGACTGAAGATACGGATTCTTTAATAACATATGGTAGTGAAGAAGAGGATCAAGATTTAGAAGTTGTTTCGCCGTATACAAGTGATACATCTGTGCCAATGGGAACACAGTTCGGAGAGATACACGTAAACCGATCAGGAAAAAGTCACTTTGGACCTAAATATGTTGCTTCACATATTACTATTGTACAACCACCGGAAACACGAATATCAGAAGCATCCGATGAATCAGAACCGCTCATTACAAAACGAAAATGTTGGAACGAATTTTGTTCTTTTAAAGGCGTTATCAAAGCTGCTTTTTTGATATTTGTAATAATTATAATTTTAAACATACGATATATAACAGGTATTATCCCCGATAACAGTGGAAATCATTCCGTGATTACGGCTAAACTTGTAACTCGTGATGAGTGGGGAGCAAACCCTTCGCTTGTTATATACGCTTACAAGTATCTGCATCCAATTACAACCATAGCTATAACACAAACAAATACAAGTAGTTGCCACACATTGAAAGAATGTTCAAATATTGTGAGGGAAATTCAAAAACAGGATATTGAAGTTATGAAATGTGTTGACATAAAATATAATTTTTTAATCGGTGGAGATGGAAATATATACGAGGGGAGAGGGTGGAATGGTTCTTCTTATAAACCGAGTTTAAATATGACCATTGTTACGGTTGGGATTTATCAGTAACTACAGCATTTTTGGAATGGTTGATCATTTGTCAGAAGCTCAAAGAATTGCTTTTAGAGTATTTATAAGTAAAATAGCTAAAGGTCATATTGTCACTGACTATCAAATACTGCTTGAATGTTGTTCGAGCGATTACTCATCACATAATGGTTTTGGTTTATTTAAATATTATTATTAAACCTTTTCCCCAATGTCTTTACCGGTGTTATAACACAAAATATAACATGTGCATATATCAGAAGTGCATTCGAGAAAAATATTTTGTTTATTAAGATATTTCGCTTTTAATGTAAACTAATAGTGATTGTACTTAAAATCAAACACACAATACCTTAATTCAATAAAACAAGATTTATTTACTTATGTACATTTCAGTAACGTAGTTACCATCTTCAGAGTATGAGTACTGAACAAACACAAATTCTATAAAAATCATAAACAGTTATACAACTGAGGTTCTTCTTCACTCCTGTGGCTATGAAGATGGTAACTATGTTACTGAAATGCACATAAGTAAATAAATCTGTTTTTATTAAATTGTGGAATTGGGTGTTTGATTTTAAGTTTTATGTGCCCCACAGTGAGCTTAAAAGTGTAATATTTAATAGTGATAGTGTTTTAATTAAACTGTGTACACCAAATATGTTTACTTTTATATAAACTAAATATACAACATTACTTTTATTACATTATTGTTGTTTTTTTATATTTTCATCAATAAAAGTAATTTTAGTATTTAAATGTAAATATTAATATTTATTTTACGGCGCTGCTATAGTGAAATGAAATTTGTTAATCTACAACGTAGTTCCATAGGTGTGATCTGTTCCACATAAATAAAACAAAAAGTCTCATTATACAACAATCCATTCAATTATTGTTCCACACGAACATTTAAATTGTGTTGCAAAAGTTTGTTTTCATTTATCAAAAAAATATATAAATAAATACCTGATCTCTTTAAAAAGAAGTAAAAGAAAAATATGAGTTATTTGAAGTAACGGCCGTTGGTACATTGTGGAATTTCATTTTAAATTAAATAAATAAACCTTAATATACAATTTTTCTTAAGCTTTGCAGACCTATATTTCGGAAGTGACACCTCTCTTATGGGCAGTTTAAAACAAACCAGGGATATAAAATACATACAAACTATAGCAGATAACATCAGTTCCGTAAGTGATTGTTGGTTAGAGTGGGGGGGGGGTGTTATGGTTGAAGAAGAGGCGAGTTACTCAATCCTAATTGTTCGTTTATTGCTAAATGCGAGTTGGTCTAAACTGATCTCTTATATTGCCAGTGAATTTGCATATTTCTCTTTTACTTATGCCGTTAATACCAAAACTTTGTAAATATTATGGAAAATATTTTTTTAATAAATTTTAATGATTAATTTGAGTAAAAATTACTTAAGTCCAACATTTAAAGATTAACATAATTTCCTTGAGTGATTAATTGAATATGGCAAATAATGATCAATATCTTAATGTAATTTTGTAAAGCAATTCATAAACTTTATTTACAACATGACGTGTAGTTTTATTTTCTAATAGAGAAAGATATTTTATCAAACACGAAGCTATAATGATTTATAAAATAGTGTAATGACTGTTTCTTCATAATAAAACTAAATTATATTTATTTGCTACCCAAGAAATATATTTAAAATATGTTATAATAAAATTTCAGTTTTTTAAATTTTTGATACCACAAAATAATACACAGGTATGTAACTAACAATTGAGCTGGTGGCAGGAAAAGTGGTGTAAGTGAATGTTATTTAGATTTGAGAAACATAAAGAACTAACATTGTAAATCGGAGGACTGTAAATACACAAATACCTAAACTATATATAGATTTAATTAATTCTAAATTTTTGTTTATTGTTAGCCTTTACAAATATTTTATTTTTTTACCATTTTTAGTGAATTAAACTGTGTACTCTTCTGCTTATGGGAAGCTGTTATTACTTAAATCACAGTTACTTAGAATTACAGTCTAGCAACTATCTTTGATAGTTAGCATAAAACATATAATAGTATTTATTTATTTTTTTTTTTTATGTGAATCATTTAAATATTTAAAGAACAGGACCCTGACGATATAACTTTTAACAGTTTTATGTTATAAAACATGTAAAATATATTAAAACTCCGTGGGAAACTTATTGCTTTTGTACAGTTTTATTTAATGTTTTTGAAAAATAAATGGTAAGTGTATGGGAGAGGTTTACAGAAAAATTATTTTGGAGTATGTTGAAGAATACTGTTAGTTTTATTAACCAGATAACTTGCAATTTATATTTTAATAAGATATACATATGTATGGAATTAAAACACTGCATAGGTAAATCAAATATTCGGTAAACATGCTTTCCAAAAACGTTTCCTGAGTTTCAGCCGATTTTTTACAATCAAGATTGCTCAGGCAAGTAATAAACTTCATAAATATTATAATAAACAATCGCTTAGGCTATCACCACAATAAAAAAAAAATTGTGCATTAGTCATAGTCATTTTGCCATGCTACACTGACAATGTCGGGGATGAAGACAGTTGCGTATTCTTCCTCCACTCTCCAGGAACAATAGTTCCATCTGGTAAAACACTATTTTTTTAAAGTACAACGAGGAGTGTAAATATTTACTGATGAACAACTGCATAGCAAAAAATTGTGCAAGTAGATACAAGCACAAACCTTTTAAAATCATTGGCCTTCTTAGCACTCTAAAATCTGAACTCACAATAATTATAAAACCGATAATCAGCGTCCCAGAGTAAGTTGGTAACTAAATATCCTCCTTTTTGTGTCCTGGTTATGGATTAAGTATATTTTTAATGAAGAGCGAAGGTGTTGTCTGTTACAATAACATACGGAACAGTAAACATTCTTTCGGCCTGTCTTTTGGTAAACAAGTATCATTTTTAACAATTTTTCTTTTATCACAATTTTTAAACACACCTCCATATATTTTTGACACCCAACGTCCACATAAATAAAGTAGTTCTAGTCCACAAGTACAAAAATGACTTGTATAATACTATGGTGACCTCCATTGTTATACATGGAGGCCCTCTGTTTTCAGATGATTGTAAAACTAAATGCTTACATTAGAGGGCAACCAATTATTGATCAAACATCCCACTATGCTTAAAACTAGTAGATACCACTATCAATTCTTCAGCAGTATTACGATAAGAAATTAACCAGTTCTTAACACTCCTCAGAAACAGTTTAAAAAATGATTTGCTTTGACACCTTGAATAAGTGCATTAGGGAGTCGCCAGTGGCCAGTAACTGTATAGTTATTGTCAGACGTTCAATGAAATTTATTGGTTGACAAAAATTTGTATTTTCTTTAGCGGTTATATCATCAAAACTAGAAATTCAAATTCGGAATTGGACATTTTTGTGAAATGTATGTATAACAAGAAGCTGTTAAAGTATTCTTTGATACCTCAAATAAGCTATAATGCTTAATGCTTTGAAGGATCATTAAGCTATAATGATACTTCTGTTGTAACAACAATTGTGTCATATTTGAGGACTTGGTTTGTTCATCAATACATAAGCTGCGGCGATACAAGCTACGGGACAACGCAAAGTCTCTCATCCCACATGTATCCAGAAGTAATTACTGACGAATTAAATACAGAGACGACATACATTGCTTGTCTAAAACATAGTTTTTATTATTTGTCAAACATTAAAAAGTTTGTTAGTTTTTCGCATAAGCAAACTTGTTTAGCAAACGTGTTTGCCAAATATTAGCTCAGTGCGAACGCGGCTTAACGTAAATAGATTTTCATTCTCTCCATCAATATTGGCCTAGCATCTATTATTTTTGAAAATATAACTCTCTGCAAGTTTGTTTAGTGAGCTAAAGTGGTTAAGTGATTAGCTATGCATTTTGTTATTTCTTTATCAAATATCCGATTCATATGTAAATACAATTTTTGGTAAAATACTTACTTGAAGTGTGAAAATAATAACCTTAAAGTATTATAGAAAAAAATAAAAGTATTAATAACTAGAATTTATATATAACATTGAACCCTTTATCTGTAGTACATAGAATGTTAAGTGATGTTTTCAATTGCTGACCCTCATAGTACCCGAGAACCCTAGTAGTCAGGACAATAAACGGGAAAAACAGCGTTTACCTTGATCCAGAGTGAAACTGCACGAAATGACATGTGTCATAGCTCATTTTATTCGTTAGAGTGTCTAGATCAAAGATGTAAACAGTTTTTTTTTCTTCCGGAAACGTAATAATTTGTTTATTTATTAAATATAAACAATAAGAATGGTGTCCGATTAAACGTAATATGAAATAAGAAACGGGGGTCATAAATCGATATAATTTTTTGATTTCAATGTTATTTTTTATGCATTTGGGGTCGCTCTTTCCGATTATGATGTCAAAAAAGTGCGCATCTTAGAGAGCGCCACAAAAAAAATATATAAGATGCAGGTAAAGACAAATTAAAATTAAACGAAATAAGGAATTATTTTGTCAATTCATGTCATTCTTCGATTTCAATGCCATTTTTTAAGTTCTCTGGTTTGCTCGTTCCGATACTGATACCAAAATTGTGCGAATCGTAGAGGGCGCCACCGGCAAAACTATTACAAGGTGAAAATGGTGACAGATTAACATTATATGAAATGATGCTATTTTTCCATAAATTGATGATATTTTTTTTTATCGTCTTTGGGTCGCTTGTTCCGATGCTGATATCAACACTGTGCCGATCTGAGAGGGCGCCACAGACAAAAACAATACAAAGTGAAAATGATGAGAAATTAAGATAACAAAAATAAAACATTATTTACATAAATTAATGTTATTTTTTATTTCAAAGTTTTTTAATGATATTTTGCGTCGCTCGTTTAAATACTCATGCCAAAATTGTGCGAATCCTAGAGGGCGCCACGGAGAAGACTCAAAAGCTCAAAATAAGGGAGAATTTTGAATATAATATCCTCGAAATTTTTTATGCCGCTGATTCCGATTCCAAGGTCAAAAATCTAAATCCTTATTCCATTGATTAGACAACAATATACACAATTTAATGCAAAATACAATTTTATCATTTTTCACTTATTTCAAGCTAAATATTACCGTGTGAATTTCTTTTCTTATAGTAATTGTCGGATTATATTTCTTTCTAGGAAAAATAATGAATCATCTTAAAATAACAGCAAAAATCTATCAAAAATTTCGAGGATATTATATTCAAAATTCTCCCTTATTTTGGTATCAGTATCGGAACGAGCGAACCAGAGAACTTAAAAAATGGCATTGAAATCGAAGAATGACATGAATTGACCAAAATAATTCCTTATTTCGTTTAATTTTAATTTGTCATTACCTGCATCTTATATTTTTTTTTTGTGGCGCTCTCTAAGATGCGCACTTTTTTTGACATCATAATCGGAAAGAGCGACCCCAAATACATAAAAAATAACATTGAAATCAAAAAATTATATCGATTTATGAACCCCGTCTCTTATTTCATATTACGTTTAATCGGACATCATTCTTATTGTTTATATTAAATAAATAAACAAATTATTACGTTTCCGGAAGAAAAAAAACTGTTTACATCTTAGATCTTGACACTCTAACGAATAAAATGAGCTATGACACATGTCATTTCGTATAGTTTCACTCTGGATCAGAATAAATCCCGTTTTAGCCCTGACTATAGTTGTTTCTACACCTTTCTTTATGTAGTCTTGAATTAGAACCTTCTCTTTTATCTTTTCTATCAGGTTTTTCTTTAGCAATTATTGTTCTCTTCCGACTATGGCTTTATTAGAGTATTCGAGGAGTCTTTATTGCAGCCTCTTTTCTACTTTTTTAAAAAGTCAATGATGACCGAAACAACAAGGAAAACAATACCAATTTAGGTTGAGTTCTCAGTATTCAAGTTCCCTGAGTAAAAAAGTGATTTTTGGATTGATATCTGTCTCTCGTCTGCACAGTGTTCTACAACTCAAAGGGATGTAGATCTAATTATGTATGTGGGGTAAATTACATAAAATCTTGAGACATAATCCTTTTTTTTTAATTAAAAGTTTTATGTAAGCGCTATAAGATATAAAATTACAATTTTCTCAAAATCGTCATCAAATTTTGCTCAAATGTAGCCCCTACGTATCCAAACAAATTTTATTTTGGTTTTCATATTAACAAAAATGTCGGTTCTGGCATTATCGATAAAACAATTCCCAAATCGTTCTTAAAGCTGTTACAAAAGACAAAGTTTCTCTACATCTTCTCTGCCTATTTCGTTAAAGTTTTAGTAGTGAATGTATTAAAGACGTAAACTTTTGTTTAATCTCACAAGTAAAATAAATTAAATATATGAAATACTAATCTCGTTATTGACAAGTTTATGGCACAAGCGAAGCTACCTTAAGCCGTACTTAAATACATATTTTTTTAAAGACAGAATCCATGGTTCACTCTTTTACCGACAATTACCGAGCTGGGATATTGGACGACTATTTATTATTAATTTTAAATGTGAATGTTTGAGTGAAAAAATGTGTGCAAAATTTTTAAACTGTTTATTAAATATATTTTTCATTGTGGATGTGGATCTAGTTCAATCAGCTTTTAGCAACTCGTTATCTTCCGTCCACTATTAGGAATATTGTGTGTTGTATTTTTTATTTAAAAAAAATAAAATGTGAAATTTCTAAATGTATAATAAAAAATATATACATTTTCAACCATTATCTCAACTGTAACCAATGAAATTATTTACCACGGTAAATAACATAAAACAAACTATTACATTAATAAAATTAATTATTGAAAAACAAAGTACTTATAACATATGGCTAGAAACAAACATATTGATTTGATAATCTAATCTGAATGTTGATTATAACCGGGGTAAGTATTGTATTGTACTTAGACCACGACAGTAAATTTTATGTCTGTTTATCATATGTTCATGAACAATATAGTGGTAGTGGTTTAATTATATTGATTTCAAAATGGAAATCCAAGAGTACAGGTAAGATAAGAGACGATAAATCATACTGTTCACTTAGAAATCTGGTTAAGTACCATATAATTGTTGTTATACATATATATATATATATATATATATATATATATAATTTTATATACAGTGTTTTCTCAAATCTCTACTTATTTAATATCAAACGAAATTTCGATTCTTTTTATCGTAAGGTAAAAATTTACTAGAGTTAATAAAATAATTTATTAGAACTTTGTGTAACGTGTATTCTATCTGAGAAAACCACTTACGAGGGGGGTGTATACAATATTAAGAGAAAATTATATCGAAGAGAAAATAATTATACATTTCGAGGGTTAAACTCCAAAAATCGGTAAAACCTGCAGCAGTTCATCTTTGATCAACTGACCCCCCTGCTTCCTCTCTCCAGAGCTGATATGATGTCTCTTCTTGCTTGCAAGGCAAACACTTACACAACTGTTTCAAGTCTGTCACAATACTGGTTTCTTAATAAAAACATAGACTATTTATACCTTACTTCCTAACAATGGTCTACCCTCTCGAAATCCCTTTTATATCATAAAATTTATGCTACCTGTGGGATCTGAAAGGATGTTGTAACTGAGTAACTCAGGAATAATGAAAGGGGGCACAATATCAAAATGATTTATTTTTTAAAGTAATTTCTCCTCAACTATTTTCCAAATACAAAGTTTAAAGTGTTTATAAAAGAGATTAAAGATAATCAAATGGTGCTACTGTTCTCTTCTGACATTTCAAAATTTTAGAAGTAGATTTAACCTGTAGCTTAAAAGTTGAAATGACGGTGTGGAAACTAACAAACCAAAATTTCCGCTTTAAACGATATATACATCCAACACAACTGTTTTTTTTTTTTTTTCCAAATTGAACACAAAAATACTATTTTACAACAGCTTGAAAAGTCCAATCGTTCAAAAATTAGTTTGGTCAATTTTAAAATGACGAGCTATTAGTATCCTTTTTTTCTACTTATCCAATCCTAGTTTGATCCAAGTTAGGTTATTTACACCACTTTAAAATCTACATCCGATGATATCTATTTTGGTTTTTACCTTAAAAACCTAAATATTTAAAACGAAAGATTAAAAAATAACATTTTTTTTTAAATAAGTTTTAATCAAGTAGTTAGAAATATATTTTTTCTTGTAAGCTAGAGTTTCCTAGTTAGTAATAGGATTTATAAATTGATATAATCCAATAACCTGACATAGCTAATCAATAATTTAATATTTCATATGTGGTAGAGTGAGTCACAGAATAGTTCAAATTTGTTACAAGAAGATTTTTTGTATTGGCTGAAAAAAATTGTAAATCTAATATTTATAAAACCTATATTATTTACCCGTGTATCAACAGTCATTGAATGACAATATAGTTAAACTAATTTATTGGTTAAGAAAATATTTACAGATCTTGATACATTCCTAAAAGTGGTAAAAATATTTACTTGTATTTTAAAACTTCTGATCAATAATAAAATTGTAAATAAATCTCTTAAATATAATTACATAAATTTTCTTTTCTGTTTCAGATGTTTCACCATTAAATCCAGTAATTTTTTTATAGTGAGAAGATGTGTCAACACTACCAAAACCTTAAGTGAACTAAATATGTGAATATATTTTAGATTGTGTGAAGTTTTAATCAAGAATTTCTTCAGTTTCTTCTTTAGCAATCTTAATACGAAATTTATTAATCGATAACAACTTAAGACAAAATTTCAAAATCAAAACACCAACAAATAAATAACTTGCATAGTATATTTTAAGAGTGGAAAAGTAAAAATGAAATTTCTAAGCAAATCCTAATTGTTTAAACAAACACACTTTTTTTTACCAGTTTAGGCAACATTATTAAAAACGATCTGAAAGAATATGATGTTATAACCGGTTGATTAAGGACCGAAATATAAACCTTCCAACATGATTGATTGTCCAAACGTACTGATTAGTGAAGAAAGTGAAGTTGAGAGGACAATCATGGAGGGAAAAAATGACAATAAATCTGAAAAAGGCTTTAATTTGCCAACTGAAGATATCTTATCAATGCAGGATAGTTCAACAAACCCAATGTCAACACAATGTAGTCAAGATAGCAGTTGTACTGAAATGTTTTCTGAAGGTTATTTATCAGAAGATAGAACACCAGAATCGAAACATACTTTGAATGATTCAGAAAACATAACCCAACCAATTAATCAAAAAGTTGAAACGTGTGTAAAGAACAGAAAAGACAATATGGAACTTGAAGTAACACAAGATTATGACTCTTTGTCGACGTACATAAGTGACGAAATGGATCAAGATTTAGCGGAAATAGAGTCGGGGGTTTCACACAACCTACAAGATATTTTGCCGTATACAATAAGTGGTGGTTCCGTATCCGATTCCTTTCCAACGGGAACACAATACGGACATGTTGACTTGAATAACTCCAACATGAATCACATTGGACCTAAATATATAGCATCCAATATAACTGTTGTAAATCCACCAGAGAATGGAAAGGAAACGTCAACACCTGTCGTGACAAAACGAAAATGTAACAAAATAATGTCGTGTAAAGTGGTTTTCAGTGTTGCTGTCATAGTTAATTTGTTTTTAATAGTTTTATTCTTAAATAAATTTAATGTAAATGTCAACTCAAACGGAAAGAGAACTAAAAATAATCGTACTGTAAATACAACATGGATCATAAAACGGGATGTTTGGGGAGCCAACCCTTTAAATGTTAAATATATTTATGTTATACGTGAATCAATTACCGGTATTGCTATAACACAAACAAATACAAGCGGCTGTAACAGTATCGACAGTTGTTCAGAAATTGTAAGACAAATTCAAAAACGTGATATTGAAAATATGCACGATCTTGATATTAATTATAATTTTTTAATCGGAGGTGATGGGAATATATACGAGGGAAGGGGTTGGCTTGCTGCTTCTAATAGGGGTAATCTTAAGCTTGCTGAAATTAGAGTAGCATTTATCGGTGACTACAGCAAGAGAAAAGGTGACGTTTTATCGGATGAACAAAAAATTGCTTTTACTACGTTCATAGATAATGGTTTAAAAGAATATATTGTTGATGGTTATTTAGTATACCTTGAATGTTGCCACACAACACGTCCATCATTTGTAGGTTATCATTTATTTTCTTATTATTATGATGCTTTCTATCCATTGTCTTGCTTAGATTATGATATTTATTACTACACGTATAACAAGTGCGAGTATAATGTTACAAACTATTAGAAGAAACAGGGTTTAGTTTAATATATTTCAAGTTGTATCTCATTGAAACTACAGTACAGAACAAGGGACAATCTGAGTTTCCCCCTGGTAAGTAAGCATAACATTAAAATCTTTAATTATTCTATATAATATAAATATCTAGATTAAATTAGCGTTAATGTATTTTGTTAAAGTTCTAAAAAAGGTGTTCTCGGAAATTGATGAAAATATTTTACTCAAAATTCCTGTTTAAGTGTTGTTTATATCCAAATTTTAAAAATACAATATAAATGTATCCCAAGCTTAATGGACGAAAGGTGACAGCTGTTTCGTGTTGGTGAAATTTGACATATTATAGGGCTTATATGCCTCTATATTTGTTTTAAAATATCATAAAATTGGAATTTACACAAAACTAGTAATCTCAGTTTTTTCAAATTTCCAGCACCAAATTTTTCCAAGAACTGCAATATAATAGGAAAATAATAAACAGAATTATCACCAAAAAATTCCAAATCGAGAGTTAAAAAGTGAAATGAACTGTCGACACGGATGTTCGTACCTACCAAAATTGTTTAAAAACAAATTTATAAAATTTTGTTTTGTATTTATGTGAAACTGTATTGGAGATTTTTAATAACAATGGTTGTTAATCAGTTTTATTTATTGAAATTTATTCATAAACATTCATGTTATTTTACGTTTGTATTAGTAAGTTACTAAATGTCTTTAATATCACCAATCCACCATTATTTTGTCAAAACATTCCAACTGCCCACATTTACTTCATAAACAACTTATACCATATCAACTTCCGGACTTTTAAAGGGAAAATCAATTATTATTATTATTAATAATTGTTTTCGAGTTTTGTGTTGTAATGTCACGTTTTGTTTTTACGATATTTATTTTATGTATTGTGTATGTAATAAAATAAAAATAAAAGTTGTTTTTTAATTAAAAGTGTTTAAATATATATATATAGATTTTTTTTTTAACGTTGAAAAATATAATTGTGTATATTAAATGTTGAGCTTGACTTATGAGAAAAACTATACAGTATAACAAACATACTTGTTATACAGTATAATGGTTTGTTATACTGTATAATAGTATATATTTAGAATTGATAAATTTAACCCAACATTTACAGAATTGTCTTAAATTATCTTTTACTACATTATTTCTCAAAACCGTAAATCTGGACCCTGTATTAGGTGAAGCTAAAGATTATAAGCAAACCAATTACACATAAATGATGAAAATATTTTGTGTTAAACGGGGTAAGAGGAGCCAGACGATAGTTGAAATTTAAATAAGATAAACTATAGTTCCTTAATAATAACCAAAAGTAAGTCCTGTGGTGACAAATTTTTCGTTCTAAAAATGAATGAATTTCTATAGTTTACTATCCTACAACCTCACTGTCAATAATTTTCCACATAACCCAAGTTTTGTTCACGGCATCCAAATTATATTTATCTTTTGTCATAGATTTTACGGGTTGATGACTCTTTTTGGGATTGAAAATTTTTTAGTTGTAGGCCTAAAACTATAGTTCAGTCGTACAGTTCTGGAATTACAACGTCTTTTTGTGGTAAGAGACTTTAACGCCTTTTGACAACTTTAAACTGTCTTTAAACAAAGTTTCAGTAATATTTTCTGAACTTTGTTGTGAACTTTAAACAGAATTCTCTATTACAAGATCTTTGTAAGTTTTAGTACATTTTAGAGATCACATATTTACATTTTGCTAATATATAATCAATTCATGCTGATATTTTGAAAGTTGTTCTGATAGGGTGTTGAAAATTAATTATAAGATTGTACGACTTTAAAATTTTCAGAAATTCATATTATTCCTTAGTTTTTTTTAATGTCGTTGTTAGAATTAGAGATTAAACTTATTTAAATATTTTAATCACCTAAAACGTTCTTCTATCAAATATTCTATATTAATAAACATATGTGTCACATATAATCAGAAATCAGAATCAGGAGATCTCTAAATGCCTGAACATTGGCACATTTTATTTCCATTACCACAACTTTCCACAAGAGTTGCTCATTTCAAATGAATATTGATATTATATTCAGACATTACTGTTGGTGTTAAACAAAGTTGTTTCATTTGTCATTTATTTCATTTAGGCCCTTATTGAAATAGATCTCAATGTTATTTTTATTAGTTTTATACATAGCTATAAATATGAGTTTCAGAGACAATACTGATTTTTGTTCTGTACTGATCTGTAATTTAACATTAGCTCTCAACCAATTTTATCTTGTAATTGGTGCAGATTTTGTTGATGTAATCTAATAATAAATATGTCTCATGAGATAAAAGATTAAATTAAAATATTAATCAAACTCGTCCGTTAAAATAATGTCTATCGTAATTGCTTGTCTAACAACAACAAAATATCGGGAGTTTAGAAATATTCTAATATCGAAAAAATATATTTTGACCCTAAATAACACTAGTTTTTGTAAAATTGTCTAAATATATATTTTTTAAACATTGAATATATAATAAGAGATATTTTGAATTGATAAATGTAACCTAACATTTAAATAATTTCCTTCAATTACCTTTTACTATACATTATTTAACAAAACTTTATTTCTGAAATAATACAAATATGAATATAGAATATAAGTTCATGACCTATCTGTAAAATTGATTGACTGAGGTTATATCAAGGAAATGACATTTACAAATAACAAAATTTACATACTGGAGACCGCATAGTTGTTTCTTTAAACAATTATTAATATGTCTAGCAATCAAAGTGTTAAAGAAAACCATAGAACAACAGGAAATTGTTTCGTAATCTTTGTTTATAAAATCATTAGGTATTGTTTTATGTCTGGCGATATTTCTAATTATGTGTAAATTTTATGAAAAGAAATATGTAAATTTATAAAAACACAAAATTTAAAATTTGTAGATGATTTTGTAACTCTAAATATTTGAGACCCAACTGTGATTGTTAACTATCCTTAAGTATATTTTCAGAAAATTATTACTATAGTGAAGCCACAAATGCAATGGAGGTTTTGTGAGTTGTTCGAAAATTATGAAAAAATAAGAAATTGGATATCGAAATGGTGAAAAATATTGATATAAGTTGTAATTTTTAAATAGGCTGAAATGAAAACGTATAAGAGAGGAGCGGTTGGGCGGTGCTTCTAATGTACTATGTAATAACGTGACAAGAGTACTTTTTGAAGAACGGATGTTTTGACAGAAAACCAAAAATCTGCTTTGAAGGAAATTGTAAATAAAAACTATGTATACCTCAACGAAAGTTTTGAAGTGGGACTTGAATATCCAAACATAAAAAAGAATAAAAATTTATTTGTATGTTATACATTATTTCAGTTTTATAATTTGGGGATTATCCTTTATCATCTTTATAACGTAAACAACTATAACCATTACAACCTTTGCGAATATAACAACTATACATTAGGCCAACAGAAATAGTTTTTAGCTTTAGATAGTTTAACTTGTAAAACAATAAACAGTTTATAATTTGTTTAGATAATATTAAGTATTGTTTTTGGGTGATTTTATCTTAAAACCTCTACGATTAAATAACAAACAAGTTATTAAAAATATAACATTCATTTATTTATACATTAAATAAGAATCTTTACATGATACAATGTAAATAATTTTTATTTTGTTTTTCTCTAAAGCTTTGATATATCTGCTACATTTAATATTTAATAAAATGACTTGTAAATCATCTCAAAATGTATTAGAAAAGTTTTTGTAAATTAAAAATATTAAAATAATTACCTTCTGTTGTTAATAAAATAATGAACTATTTTCATTTAAATATTTATCAGAAAAGTTAAAATGTTTCAAACAATATTTACATGAACACTGATGTTTATGTTAGGTTGATAAATAATTTAATATTTTATTCCTTCCCCGCAGTTTAAAGCTTGTTAACAACTAATCAATTTGTAATGAACAATTATGTAACTCCTTCTTAGTTTTTACAAAATGTAATTTAACACTTACATAGTTATATTCATTGACACACATACAGATGTTGTTACTGTAGCAGGACATCTATCGAGACGTCGATACCAAGTGTCATGAAGAGGTTTATTTCAACCTTGAACCAGTTTCTTGCAAACTAAATCAGATCTTTTAGATTTCAGTTTGAGGGCACACCCAGACTGTCTAGGAATACCACCCACCATGAGAAATTTTTTTATTAGGCCTTACATTGTACTTCCAATAGCAAAACTAATGTCTCTTACATAAAAATTTATCGAATCAACAAAAGTCGATATTTTAAGACTGTTTTTGATCGAATTTTCTCGGGAAAGAAAGAAAAATAAGGATTTAAATTTTGATTTTAGGGAATTCTATTTTACATAATCAATTATCAACCATGAAATGAGATGTTTGGGAAATGATTGTCATTGTCAACTAATTGAAAAAGTAAACTATTTGAAATATTTAGGCATCACTCTAGACGGAAAACCTAAGTGGAAATCTTCACAAGGAAATTAAATTTTCAATCAAAAAATTGTTTTTTTATGGAATTTCTGCAATTCAACTTTGTTTAGAATGTTGTACTTTATTTGAATTCAGTCTAGATTGCAATATGGTATCATATGTTGGGGGGGTACTTATAAAACGGTACTCGATAAGGTAAGGACATTGCAAAATTATTTTATTTTAGTTTTTTTTTTAATGGAACGTTCAGTTCCAGTGTATTTTGAATTAAAAATATAACCAATCAATAATCTATTGTATTTCAAGTCCTAAGATTAGTTCTGTTTATATATGAAGTGGAAACAAAGTTTTACAACACGAGGCGCAGAACCAAACAAAATTTGAAATTTCAAGAAGTAAAAATTTCAAATTTTAGATAGTACTTTGGTTGTGTTTAAAATACTGTAATCAATTGTCTGACAATCTTAATAAATTGATAACTGTAAGATCTTTCTGTACCAATGTTCAATCTTGGTTATATTACATAAAGGATATTAGTTCTTAGATATTGTTTTGTGTTATCTTAGGCGCCATAATTTTGTAATTATTTGTTTTTTAATTTTATTTTTTTAATATTTTAATTTATTGTAACTTTTATTATTTAAAATTTGTCTAACTAGTAACTAACAATGCACTCACTTTATGTGGATTCAGCGAATGGTCTCTTGGATCCAATTCGGGTATTTGGCACTCGACAGTTATGGCTATTTACATTACCGTTCACCATGAACATTGCCTCATCAGAAAATATAAAAAGTTGGTGTAGTGTTATTTTGTCCACCATGACTTCACAAGTATTCAATGCGTCTGTGTAAATCATCTGAAAGTTATTTGTTGGACTTTCGGAATTTGGTGTCCAGTAAAGCGACTTGCTGTCAAGAGGGACTTTTTTAAGATTATTTGAGGACTTCACACAAATAACTCTACTACGTTTAGACATATCTCCTGAAGAATAGCAGACATCCAGATCGAAGACGATCTTTTAGATTTTATTTTACTCAAAAGTTTTACAGTCCTAAATACTATTTTGATACGGGAGCTCCATTAGGAAATGTGCAGTTAAATATATCACTCCCCTCTGGCCATTATCGAACTCGAAAACCAAACCTACTCGGCATGAGCACGACGCGTTCTGACAGCTTCATAGTTCACTTAAAAAGCATCTGTTAAACTAGTTGAAACTGCAAAGAAACAAATGACATGTAGACTACTGTACAACGCAGTTCCCATCTGTGTAAACCCAACTAATTATAATGATAAAGACTGGTAAACCCAAAATAGTGAAGAGGAAGGGATAAGGAACAGGTTTTAGATTAAAATTAAATCACATTACTAAACTTCGATCGTAATCCTGAATCAGTATGCCACTAATCTCCACATTATATATTTAGAATACAACTTTGAACGTGTATAACTATTTTATTATCAATGATGGATACCCAAATTAAGCGTCATCTATTGACGTATTATATAGATAATCAGAATATTAAATAATAATAAAAACTTAAAATTTGAAAATGTTATAAAAAAAATCATTATTTTACACATTTTCGGAACATATATTTTGCAAACCACTTTTTTCACACTTTATAGATATCCTAGGTAGATACAGACGCTTCGTGTATGTGGTTTTTAAACCTGTAGGTAATGGTTTGAAACACTCTTTTGTTGATGTTGTGACGGGAATGCCAGACGAAATTCCATGAGCGTAATATCAGGAAAAAACACTGTTTGTTTTGACGTTATTGTGGTCAAGTTTCCTGTAACAATCTGCGCAGCTATTATTAATTATCATTCTTGATAAATGATCTGATCTTATTCTTTTCTATTTTATCTAAGTTTGCAAGAAATATAATTAATTTCTATCAATATTTAACTCGCTCTGTATTGTACCGCATTTTACATTTAGATAAATAGTTTTATTAATAGTAAAAACTAACTAACGTAATATGTGTAAATAGAATATTTGTTATTAAAATCTTTTTTAATTTCCCGTAATATATATTTTTTTTTATACGAATTGCATGTATAACATATGGTTTAAATTTAACATATTTATTCATCTCTAGTTTTATAATTTAGTGAAGAAATTTTTCCTAATATTCTAAAGCTCCTAGTTAGTTTATTTTGGCTTTTTTTGCTTCCTAGACTAAAACTAAATCTTCGATGTGATTTGTTTTGTCGTTTGCTCTGTTTTTCGTGGCTTAGTTTGAATTATTTGATGACGTTTGTTTTCATCGTGTTCCAGTTGTATTTTGATTTTATTTTTGATAGAGTTTTGGCTGCTCCTGCGTCTCCACCTGTGAAAATCGTGTAGGATGTCTCTTAATAATAATTTAGGTACAGCTAATATTTGCTCAGAAGGTCCGTCTATGAATCGTTTGTAGTATAGTATATTTTCATTTCAGTAGTATAATCTAAGTCTCATAATTTTGGTTTGTCAGCGTGGGTTGGGTCGTGATATATCGCTCATCTAATTCCACACAGGTGTGTCCCTCCAATTGCAGTGTTCCTTTCTATCTTAATTCTTTTGATATTATTCATGTTAAATTCCTCGCTAATTTTTGGTATTGTTTTGTTTATATCGTTTGGATTACTGCTTAACCTGTCCGGAACTCTCAGAGCAGTGTCTGGTTTATGTTTTATTTCAAACTCGTAATCTGCTATCTTCATAGCAAATCTATTTAATCTTGAGTTTAAGGTGTTTTTATGATTACATAATGTTGCAAGCTGGATGGTAGTCCATATATGAATGGTCGGAAATAGTTTATCGTATAAATCACGCTTAATAATTTGATCTTCGAGACGCTCCATATCCCTTAATGAATTGTCTACTGATGTAGGCAACTAGTCAGTTTTCTTGGTATTGTGATAAACTCTACCTATGCAATGCCTACTCGCATGAAATTACTCCGTCTTTTGTTTTCGCAAAACTTTGCTGGAACGTCAGTGCTTCTTTGAATTGTTAAAATAATACTTCTTTTTTGTCTGTCCATCGTAGTTGTTAATCGTCTGTGATTCCCTTTTTTGTTAAGTCTGTTAGGGGTTTGACGTTGCCGCTAAATTTATGGATGGATTTTTTACAGTAAGAAGCTACTCCCAAAAAGCTTCGTCTTATGGATATGTGTAAATTTCGCAACAATGACCAAATAGTTGTGTTATATACATTATGAATGTCAAACGTTAATTGTCTTAAAAATAATCATCTATTCGAAATTGAATAATTGATAAAATATTTTGATTATATAAAGTAAATTGGCTGCGAAGAACCGTTCAATAAGCTGTAATTGACAACTGTAAAATTTGTAAATACAATTTAAATCAAATAGAAAGAAATCACCCATGTTGATATATTGATTCTAGCTAAATCTTTCACTGTGGTACACATGTTTGATATGCCATTAAATATCATGCCAACAGGTTTGACGTTAGTGCCTAATGAAAAAAACACATTACTGTTGTTATAAAATGTGCTTTGAGTTCCGGAGTCTAAGATAGCGGTAACATGTACAGGTATTGCTTTGAAGCAATATGTGGATTAATTGTACCTAAGTGATTTCTAGTATCGGTGAAACTGGAAATGGTTTGCGTGGGATTGTTTTTGGAATCAGTTAGTTGTTTATAAATATTATTGTTGGAGTGAGATTGTTGCTGCGGCATGCGGATGTTCGGTGATAAGAGATACCCCCTCCCTGCTTCCGGTATTGTCATTGCTTCTTGCTTAGACAAGAATTCTTCAAAATGTAAAAATGTGACAAGTTTTTTATTACATATTTGACAAGTGTTAAATGATTTGCATGCCCTGCTTGAATGAAAACTGCTTAGAGAGCTATTGGAATAATTGTTGTTTCCGATAAAACTTAGTCTAGATAAATTTATTTTTTTGAAACTCCGAATATTTATAGATCGTGTGTGAATTTGTGTTACAATAAGCACAGAATGTTTAGGTGTTAGTAGTAAACTGATAGATATGTTTTGTTTGTTTATGTTCTTGCCAATCAAATTGCTGTTATTTTTATTCTAGATGGATAATTACTAGGCTGTCTTTGCGTTAGATTTACTTTAGATATGTTTGATAATTGCGCATCTTCCAAGTGTAAGCACAAAAAGGTAAAGATTTCAGTTACAGTAAGAACTGAGTGATTTAATGCACGTTTATCTTCAAATCGCTTACTAAGTTCGTTATTTAAATTTCTAAAAAGAATTGTAGTAAAAGTTAATTCCTTCCTTATGTGTTCGCTCAGGGCTTAAAGAGGTTGCAAGTTTTTCAGTATAGGTATCTATGAAATTTCGAATGTTACGTAAAGAGTTAGCAGTCACAGATGGTAAATCGATAATTTTAGTGATATGAAGGTCTAGCATTTTGATATCTTTCCTGCAAGGCATCAAATGTAATACGGTAATTTAAAGGTGTTACGGGTAACCCTTTTTATTTTGATTATGCGAAAAAAGCGCACAGCGAATAAAGCGCACATATAGATATGTGCGATGAAAGCGCACAAGGGCCAATGTGACAGTTTAGGGTAGGGGTTACGTTACCAGGAAATGAATACTTGGAATCCTAACCTAACATAACCTAACCCAACCCCAAAATCAGAGATGTCATACTTTGTTTGAAGAGTGAAGCGGAGGAATCTTCTTGTATGTACATGAGGATAGAACTGAATTTAACTGAGGAAAAGGAGGAAGAAAACTTACGTCGAGTTAGATAAGAAACTGGAAAGAACTGTGAAGAAGTATGAAAAAAATGGCACCATCAAAGCGTGTTTAAAGACAGTTTCATATCTACAAAAACTTGGCTAGATCTTCTGTCAAGAAGAAAAGCAAGACAAGAAAAGAATGTAAATAGTAAACAGATAATATTGACGAAGCTACATTCATGCTGATTTAAAACAAGCCTAAGTATACTTTAAAACTGTAAATATATGTAAAAAGTTACCATTGACATTAGCTACACTTTTGCTTATTTTGAATAAGCCTAATTATACTGATAAAACTGTAAATATATTTAAAAAGTTAACATTGACGAAACTATACTCATGCTTATTTTAAACACACGTAAATGATTAAAAACTATTCAGTATTTAATCATTTAGCCAGTCCAAAGCCTGGATAAAGTGTGATGGGAATCAGAAACTAATTAATTCAACTTTTATTTTCTGTGTAACATTCATTATTTCTAAGAAGATAGGGACTGGATTCCTTTTGTAACTATAAAAAGGGTTAACCGTGCGCTTTCTTCGCAGTGCGCTTTTTTCGCGACACCTTTATTATTATTAAATTTATTGGTTCACCCTATATACAGGATAATGTATGTGAAGTTTTCAATGTTCCTTATACTTTGATTTTCATTTATTGTAGCATCATACATGAAAATTTATTCATTCACTTAATTTTTGGGTGAATATAAGCAAATTAAGTTTTGGAAGTTTAACCCTTGTTTTACTTATGTCTGAGTGATGAGATACTCCAGACACGTTTAAATCTGATCCTGTAGAACCTAAGTATGGCAAGTGGTTGAATTTGTGTTTTAGCGGAAATAGCTAATTGAGAGCTGTCATCTTAACGTTTTTAAAAACATCGTTCAAGTCATAATCGGTTGAGACGTCGTCGCTAGCTAATTCATCAGAGCTGGTAAGCTTTACTGAGTAGTTTCAAATAATCTTTTAATTTATTGATAATATGTTTTGGTAAATTTTTAGCACTGTGTGTTGTTATAATTTCTTTTAAATGGTCATTGATTTGGGTAATTCAATCCGTGATAACATCAGATTGCTTACAAAAAATGTGAACCTTATTTTAATCATTTTCATGAATTATACAAAATACAGAAATGAATACTATAAGCAATACTAATACTGTATTTGATTAAGTATAGTAAGGAACTGATTTAGCGAATATGACATGTTCCCAGAATGTCCCCATTATATTATATAGCATTAGCGCTTAATCGTGCGATCGCTGGATAGAAGTTCGCCTCAGGAAAAACTCGTCTGCGTCTTCAACTAGTGACGCTGTCGGTAATCGATTGTGTTGCTGGGCATTGTATTTAGCGATGTTGATACTCGGGTGAAATAGATACTCGCAATACTCGGCTTCGAATGATTTCAATACTCGTACTATTAGTTCGACATCGAGTATCTGCGCAGAATGATTATGCGCAGTATGTGTGTGTGTGTTATATTTCTATCTGTTAGACTGATCCACCAAGTATTTATTTTTTTAAACAATATGTGATTGACACTTGTAATACGTAATTAAATGTTATCCTGCCTCGACACAAATTCAGTAATTTAACGTTAGTACAATTATTACCAACATTAATAATTTAGTTGTTATTTAAAATAAGTTAATTTACTATATTTTTTATAAAGATGGTAACCTATTAATATTTATTTAAATATAAGTAATAACAATTAAATAATAATTTAATTTACTTTTTGTTAATGTGGAAATAAATGAATATTATTGTTATTTTAAATTGAACTTGTTACCGAATCTAAATCATTATAACTCAAAATCGTAATGTTTAATTAAAATGTAGTAAAAAATCAGCTTAGAAACTAATATAACCAAAGTAGAAACACCGAGCATTTTGTTTGGAATTGACACAACACTAACGAATATCGTTGTCCGAGGATACTCGCACACCGAGGATACTCGCAGTCTCGCACATTACCTCCTCCTTGTTCCTAGTTACGAGGATTTTGTCCGAGTATTTTAATACGAAACCGAGGATTTTAATATTCGGACTCTTCCAAGGATTTTGATACTCGGAATCACCGAGTATTTTAATTCGAACTCACACATCACTAATTGTATTAAGGCCTATTAGCCAAGAGTTACTAGGGACGTAACCGGGTAATTGATGACGGATAAGTTATTCAGCTTGGCAAAACTGACCGGGTAACTTTTTGTTGTCCAACCGCATGATGGGTAATTATTGTAGCTGACTAGGCGTATTTTTTTTATGGGAATTGTGTTTGTTATACTGTGTAGCTGATTAGCTAACGTCACTGGTGAGGCAACGCAACTGCGCGCGCATCCAACATCACTTCACTCAAGTTCATTTAATTTAATGTAATAATAATGTAGAGTATTTAGTTATTCTTCTTTTTTTATACTGTAGTTACATTTTACCCAAAAAATGGAAAAGGATTTCGTGCTTGTTATACTTCAAAAAAAATAATAACATATATATATATATATGTGCTATATATATATATATGTGTGTGTGTGTGTGTGTGTGTGTGTGTGTGTGTGTGTGTGTGTGTGTGTGTATGTGTGTGTGTGTGTGTGTGTGTGTTTCGATCACTTGCCACTTGCGTTTCTTACAAAACATATCTAAGAAAAACTAACAGTAGCATGGATTAAGATAACTACGAGATAGCAGACACTAGTATTGAGGATGACAGTGGCAGTGGACTAATACCGGAGCAACAAACTTGAATGTTAACAACCTAGAATTAAAGAACAAAAAAGAGTAAAAAATAACAATGATGAATCTTAAACAAAGAATTACCCCAGAAGCTGAAAAAACAAACGATGAAGCAGATGAAGATAGACTTTTTCTCCTATGATTTCTGTCATCCCATGGTGACCAACTTATACCCCATTCATCGCATAAGAGTTTCAGTTGATATATGAACCATGAAAATGTGCTTTATATGAAAAAGTGTAGTTTTAAATAGATAATAACATGTACATTACGATAGTATAACAAGGATTCTAAAGAGCAAGATAAGCAAAAAATTGCTTTATTTGTATTTTTTTCTTTTACAGTAGTTAAAATTCTTCAGTTACTTATTGTTTCTTTTATTGATGAGATTTTAATCGTATTTTTCTCATTACAACTTTTAACAATTCTATTTACATACGGTATTTTAAATGAACATCTGTAAGTTTAATTTAATTACATTTCAGATAAAACACAGCTGGGGTACTTTTCACTACGTACATTGCAGCTATACAATAACTACAAAACTACAGTTCCCCAATAAAAATATTTTATCATCATTACAAAATCTTATCTATGTACTTGTGCCGGAACATATTGCACGTATAAAATGTAATCTTGACTTATTGATTGTAACTAGAAACAGTATTGAATTGAGTCCAGATGCAACAGTTAGTTTATAATTTTGTGTTTTTCATATTTTATAAACAACAAAGTGAGTTTGTAGTTGTTTAATCAATATTCTATCTATGTGGGAAAATGTAGTGCAGGTAAGACGGGAATAAATCCAAAATGTACTGTTATTGTTGCAGTATTTAGGTTGAAAATCATAGGTTTTTTTTACTCTTATTCTATGGCTAAGAGAACATTTTTCAAAGTATTATTAACAATAAAACTGTTATTTTTTTAAATTTGCGATAACTTATTTCGTAAGTAATTTTAATGTAAATCCAAATCATTATTTCTACCACTTAGAGAATGGAATGAGCAATATAGAGTGTACGTGAAAAGATGTTCGTTAGTTTCAAAATAGATGTTGAAACTGTTAGAGATATGTTAATATATATTCAATGTCAATATTTTAGAAAATATTTGTATGTAAGTTCGAAATGTTTTCACAGACACTGTTAACCTATTATTGTTAAAAATTGATACCTATAAAGTGTTTTGTCTCCTAATATCAGACCTCCTAACCAAACATTTTGGGATACTTGAAGAAAAGCGAAACACAATAACCTATATACCACTCTAACGATTTTGACATGGGAATACAAATATTTTTTTGTTCCCATCAATTACCAAAGCCAAATATTTCTTTTTATCTAAATATTTAAATATTTTCATTACAAAATAATTTGATAGTTAAACCTATTGACTGTAAATTTAAAATTTTAAATTACTTAAGGTAAAGTCAAAGAAATAAATTGTTTATTAGTCGTTAGTAACAGGGTAAATCGATATTATCATTTTAACCTAAATATACTTCGACTATTGTATGAAGATCGTTAATATATATGTATTTTATTTTATTTGAAACATGAGAATTGTTTGATTCTCAATATATTCCTTATAATTTACTTTATATGTCTATGAAAATCCTTATTAATTGAAATGTAGCCAATCCCGTTTTATTTAAAAGAATATTTCCGTTATGTTTCACCATGAAACGATCAAATCAAAACTCCAACTGTTTGCTATGCTATCGATACATAAACAATCATTTTAAAAAGGAAATAACTAATCGAAATATTTTGCCATTAAGTCAACATAAAACAACCTTTCTTATACTAAACAATATAAATAAATATTGAGCATGACTTGTGAGATAATATTAGATGGATTAAAACTCGAACTAACTAGTTTAGTTATTGCAGCTCATATATCACTGAGGACGGCGACTTTGTCGTTGAAACGCGTTTGATTTAGTAAACCTAATTTTTGTAAATCTTACATTCGAATTTTATTCTCTCTAAACAAAACAATGGTTAAACAATTTTAAAATAGCTGTATTTTCAAAATCCATTTCCACAGAACCTTCTCGCCTTACATCAGTCTATAGTAACTAGTGTTGTTTAACATTCTGTAGTAATGTTAAATTAAAGATCGGGGACAATGTTGATACATAAAGAGGAAATTCCAATCAGCAGGATACGAAGTATCCCTTGTGTCAGCGTTATGATAACATCGGGTATAAATTTATTAATTATATATGTCGTGAAATAATTAGAAGGAAATTAGGAAAACAAAATAGTTTTAATGAGTAATAGAAAATAAAACATAAAACAAATAAACTCTACCATTCATGAAGAAGAGGACATTTTTAATATATTATCAAATATATGTTTGAATTATAATATCTACTTGTCCAACTGTTTTTAATTATAAGTTTGTTTATTTTATTGAGTTTGTTTGTTTAAATTTCCAGAACTAAAACCCTCTAAAGTAAATATCTATTTATTTAATGTCTTAACAAATGTTCACATTTATATTCTGTTTGTTTTGTTGCAGATTTGTTGGTGAAATTTGTTTAAAATATGTCTTTATGAGATAAAAGACTATGACATTATAAAAACAAACTGGTTATTAAGATTATTTATATTTTACTCAAGTGTATTAATATTATCTTGCGACAAAAAATTGTAGTGTTGTGAAATAATAAATTCAACCTAATATTTCATTAAAGCTACAGGAATTGAGTCCATCAAATATCAATTACTGCACATGATTTGCTCATAAATACTTAAAACAAATTTCTGGAATTTGTCTTGGAAATATATTTTAGATGGAAAAATTATTACACAGCATAATATGGGTTAAAGAGATTCATTGAAGCTTTAACAAGAAAATAACATTTATCATTATCAGTGTTACCATAGATCAGCAAAAGTATGTTAATTCCAAGAAACCCTTGTTGATTCAAAAAAAAATTATGATGCCTGACAATCAAAGTGTTACAGAGGATAGAAAAACAAATGAATGTCATATAATCATTTCTTGGAGAGCTTTATCTTGTATAGCTATTATAACAGCTCTGTGTCTGGCGGTATTTTTAGGTCTGAATATATTTTATGAAAGAGGATATTCAAATGAAAATAATATAACACAAAATTCACAATTCACTGATCAATTTATAAATCGATTTATGTGGGGAGCTAATCCTGTGTTGGTTAAATATCCTCATGGACACGATAATAATATTATTACAATAACCATAACGCAAACAAATACAAGTAGTTGCAACAGTTTTGTGAGTTGCTCCAAAATTGTGAGAGAAATTCAAAAACGGGATATCGAAATTATGAAAAGTATCGATATCATTTACAATTTTTTAATAGGGGGAGATGGGAATGTATACGAAGGTAGGGGTTGGAAGGTGCTTCTAATAAGTGGTATTCCAAGTGGTCTGTAATGAGGGTAGCATTTATCGGTGATTATAGTATTTTTGGAAGAGCTGATGTTTTGACTGAAAAACAAATAACTGCTTTTAAGGAATTTGTAAATAAAAATGCCTTAATGTTTTACATGGGAAGCCCTGGAGTGGATATTGAATGTTGCACCTGGAATGGTAATCAAACATCATTTGTAGGTTATAATTTATTTCAATTTTTTTATTTTGCCTATTATCCTTTGTCCTGCTACCAGTATGGTCTAAATCACGCTAATTACAATATGTGCGAGTATAACAAATCTATATTAGATGAGGGGAAATAGTTTAGTTTTAGATATTTAATTATTAAGTAACTTTAAAAAACACAAATTAACATATACAGGTTGTAATTTGTTTTGATAATATTGTAAAGCCTACATATTATTTTGTGGATTAGTATATGCTATCTTATCTCTACAATGAATTGTCAAAATAGTTATTAATGAATATTAGTTTATATAAAAACTAAATAAGAGTGTTATATGATTTTAAAATACAATATAATGGAGAATTGTAATTTTTAAAATTTATTATTAAGGCTATGATATATTGTCAATTTAATTATTGTTTTCTGTAATATTTATTTCGAATGATTTTAAAAAGCATAAGAATTAATGCTCAACAAATATAATCAATTATAAACAATGAACTGTTATTTTTAACATATTTTTACTGTTTTACCCGGAAAAGTTTAAATGTTTCTAAAAGTTATTGAAAGAAAACAATATTTTAAAATTGTTCATGAGTTATTTCGTAATTTAAAACTACATTCAATTCTTTCCTCGTATTTTATACTTAACAGTTAAAGATTAATTTTTAAAATTGTGAAGTTTTATTTAGTTTTAGGTATCAAATGCTAATTAAAAATTTTACATTGATAAATCCTATGAGTGAGGTTCTAAGACGTTTATGCTCAAATTAGCTAATTTTCAGAGTGTATAACTGTTTATAAATTCTTCTCGGTGGATTGTTATTTGACGTATGATGAATTCAATTTCGAATGTAGAATTTTGAATTTAAGAGTGAATATGTAAACTCAAATTTATTTTTTGGTTATTATAATTTGAATGAATGTTTTTGTTTAATAATAAATATGATTGGTTTTTCCTTTTTCTGGGAAGAATTTTGTTTTTGTGTTTTAGATTTTGTATTTATTCTATTTTATCATCTCTTTAATTCATGTATTTTGTTTTAAGTTTGTTTTATTTACTATTTTGTTTGGAATAACGTTTACCTTAACTAACTCCGTCTATTCTATCAGTCTTTTTCTTATTTTTTATTAGACACCAAATAGTCCTAATGTATTCCTACATAAATGGCAAACAAAAATTCTCTCTCTCTCTCTCTCTCTCTCTCTCTCTCTCTCTCTCTCTCTCTCTCTCTCTCTCTCTCTCTCTCTCTCTCTCTCTCTCTCTCTCTCTCTCTCTCTCTCTCTCTCTCTCTCTCTCTCTCTCTCTCTCTCTCTCTCTCTCTCTCTCTCTCTCTCTCTCTCTCTCTCTCTCTCTCTCTCTCTCTCTCTCTCTCTCTCTCTCTCTCTCTCTCTCTCTCTCTCTCTCTCTCTCTCTCTCTCTCTCTCTCTCTCTCTCTCTCTCTCTCTCTCTCTCTCTCTCTCTGTCCCTTTCATTTTCTATGCATTATTAATAAAATTATTTTCTATATCACAAGACATGAATCTAATACTTGCAGATATACTCCAGCTGGAGCAGGTAGGCAGCTTGTTTATAAATTTAATTTAAAAAATACAAAGTCAACGTAATAAATACTATGCAAAATCACAAAACTAACATTCAGTTACTGTCCACTTAGAATAAATATAATCTTATTCACGGTTATGTATAGATGAACACATACAATAAAAATACAAATGCCGAATACAGAAATAATATCTGCAAACAAACAAATACGGCATATTCTGTTGTCCCGTAGAAATACTGCAACATAGTAAGGTTCTGCGAGCAAGATCCGTTTTAGCTTCTTAAAAACCTGCGTTTAGTCGATTATATACGTAATGGTGTAATATATAATAACTTTATATAAAGGACTCTTTACCAATAAAGGAAACCTGTGGATTGGGTGCAACAATATGTCCCTATTTATTTTAATTCAAGTATGGTGGTGCACGATTTACTTTAACCCTTTAAATAAGTTTTCTCAAAGTCGGAATTTACTAAATCACTTTCTTGCATTCGTAAAGGTGGTTTACCCTATTTTATTAAAATCCTTCGCCCTCTTTTCAAAATAGAATTTACATTAATACAAAATTACTTGGTTAATAGTATTAGAGAGATAATTTTTAAAACGTATGTCAGATTCACCCAGTAAAATCCGGAAAATGTGTATTTTTTTAATGATTTTCTAGAATGCATATTTTCCTTCAATAGACCACTATAAATATAGTGATACAAAATGGTTATAACAGAACTGTAACAAAATCTCTTGCAATTATCTAGTCTGAATCCTGTACTCCGATTCTATTCTTCTAGACATTGGCAATCCTTAGGATCTTTCCTTAACAATATAAATAAAACTGGTCCCAAAAGACCAACCATTAATTTTGTTATCATAAGTCTTAAATCTAAAAAAAATACCTAAGGTCCAACAAGCGTTGACCTAATAGGATGTCATTAAGTTGTCAAAATTTGGATCACACTGTCAAATCAAAAAGTAACTACACTGATATCAATCATTTTAAAGCGTTACCCTATTCAGTCTCTTATTTATTTTGAGAATCAAACATCTGAAGAGCCTCCTTGTTGCTATAGACAAGAAGTGAGGCTAGATGTAACTTACCATGTAACTTATTCTATGCCATTTTTCAGTTTTAATATCAATATAACTATTTGGAAAAAAATATATTGAGTAACATTCTTTTTCAATTTATTTTTTAACATTTTCTCAATTAAATTATTAGTTAATGGCGATCAATTTTATACATTTAAGTTCTTCATACAAATCATTGGTGTTCATAGGAATGTCAATGAGTGGATAGATACAACATGCTGTGGATGAGCAGATAGGATGTTGTGATGTAGCATGGATAATGTTATTAGTAAATGTAGGTTTTCTAAATATGCTGAAAGAATGTTTACCATTTTTAATTTTTATGTTAAGGTCTAAAAACTTATCTTATTTTTCTGACCTATTCCATAGAGAATTGAATCGCCTCATTAACAGAATTTTAATAATTTAGAAATAGTTTAAGTTTTCGGTCTGAACTTTGAAACAAACAAAATATATAACGATACCAATATTTAATTTTAGACTGAAAAGGGTTATTATTATTTAGAAATTCAGTTTCAAAATCGTTCATAGAAATTTCCGCTAATAAAGGAGATAGTACCCCATAGCCAAACCATCAATCTGTTCATAAAACTTTCCCTGGAATTGAATATAATTTTGTTTTTAAAATGTTTTAATTACATTTACTAACTATAATGACAAAGCCGAGTCAAACTTAGAACTAAGTAACAATGATTCCACATTTTCCAAATAGAGATTAATTGGAATACTGGTAAATAAACTTTTCACATCAAAAGATACATTTTTTGCATTCAGAGGAATGTGAACATCTTTAAAAAATCTTGTCTTAAGAAAATCTAATGCATTCTTAAGATCAAATTAAGTTTTGAATTTAGAAATATCTTTTAAATAACTATTAATGAATTTAGCCAAATTATATAATGGTGATTGGTTAAAGGAAACAACTGGACGAATAGGGATATCAGGTTTGTGTAATTTGGGGAGTCGTTATAACCTAAGAGCTATGGGGTTCATGACTGGTAATGTATATTTGTGTGCTGGTTTAAAAATACAATTGTTATTGATTATGGTTAGACCTAATTAATTTACATTTCTCTTTAGTTGGATCTTTCTTTAATTTCTTAAATACATGAGTTTTTATTAATTCGTTAACTTTTTCGAATAGTCTTCTAAGGATAAAATGACTACCGAATTTAATTTGTCAGCTTTTGTTAGTACTAAGTTATTAGAGATAATTTCTGTTTCAAACATTTAATTATAGAATGTTCTTATTGTAAATGACAGCTTTATTATTATTAATCAAAAGGTTATCTTTGATGATATTAGAACAGATGTGTTTAGTTGTGGTATCCTTATCTACAGTCAATTCTAAATCATTTGCTAAATTTTTAAAACAGCAGGAGAGTATTTTAAACCTTTTGACAGTATATCATTTTCATTTTTATTAAAATGAACATTCGAAAATTTAACCACTCTAACAAAAAACTTATGATGTATGTTATTATTACATTTAGCTATGTTACTAGGTTTTTGTAGTTGACAAATATTGTCCGATTTTTTTTTAATTGTTTTAAATATCTATTGTGAATAAATTAAGCAATGTAGTCGTGAATATCCATGTCCAAGATATCAAACAATATTGCAACCTAAAAATTAATTCACCACTCTTGCTACCACTATTTGGGCCTAGGTATCTTCCCTCTCTCCCTCCTCTTTAACCTAACAGTAACTTTGGCCAACTTTCTCTTGGCCTATTGTGTTGTAAAATTCTTGTACCTTAGTCTGTAATCTGCTTTTGACAATGCCGTAGTTGGCGATACCTTGGTTGGGACGGCTCATTGAAAAATATTATGGAAGTACAAATTGCCTTTTATTTAATTATTAATAATAGAATTCCACCAAGTACCTACGGTCGGTAGAATAAGATATATTGATACTTGTTTTCCTAGTGCAACCCCACAGTTAAATACCAAATAACCAAACTGGCTTAATAATCTGGTTATTTACTAGGATTTTATCATAAATTAACAGTTAGGAACTTCTCTATATTAACCAATAAAGTTGTCTATATTTTATGCTGAGTTGTTTTTTTACCTGTTTTACGTACTCTTTCAAAAGTAACCAAGGATTAAAAGACATACACAGATATTTGTAATTTGGTCAGGTATACATGATCATTGATTTTTAATTCAAGCCTCTTGTATGTAAAATTAATATGACTGGAAGACTTTGCTTCCAGTCTTTGGTCCATTGATATTTTTCTATTGCTTCCCTTTTACTGGATGTAGTTTCATTAGTCCCATAGAATAAGTTATTCAATTTAGAAATTTTTAGATCTTGGTTTAGGTCCAGAGATAATTCCAATAACCAACCCATAACTTCGGAACTTTTTTATGTAGTAAATAATTATTTTGTTTACAGAAGAGATCATCTTAACTTGATGTGTCATTCGATCAAGTTAGACTTAAAATTAAAATAATATTTAATGTAATCAGAATATTACCAATTATACAGTAAATCAATGCCTATCAATGGCCAATGGTTCCTTGCCGAATTCGAACCATGGGGGAAATGCATATTATGAGTATCAAAAGTTCACAAATATGTGGTTTTATTTGTTTCAATTTTTGCTGTTTCAAATAATCACTTTCTTTTGTTCTCTAGTTTGGTTTTACAAAAGAAAATTATATAATTTTAGATTTAATCAGAAAAAATATAAAATCAAAATATTCATTTATTTAAGAAATATTGAATACTTCACGGAGGCAAAAATTCAGAAATAGGAAATAAATATGGCTTAGTCGTTTTGCCTATTTTGGTACAATTTGGTATGTCGATGATTATTGAGATCAAAACGGAATTAACATGTTTATGTTTAAATAACGTTTGTTTTACTAAATACTAGAAAATATGGGACAATCAGTGATTCTTGAATGATTTGAATAGACGTCTGCAATAAATTAACCACTACTTTTTTTGATATAATAAATGACAAGATAGATTTTTTAGTTTTTAAATACTTTCACTATTAATTTAAATGCTATTTTCGAAGATTAATATACCCAGAACGAACTTTAACAAATTATTTTTCACTTGAGGTGCAATGTTTGCAGTTTGGTTTAACTTCTTAGGGGTGTACATACAGAAAAATAGTTAAACCAATAAATTATTCTTGTTATAAGTATTATTTCACATAAGTGAAACTTTTCGCTGTTTAAAACAACTATATGTTTATAAAGTGTGAGAATTTCAAAATGAAAGTACGAAAGTAAATAATTATACTAGAGAAGATGTAGATATGAAATTAGTTTTTAGTTTACCAAAAACGAACTTAACACAATTTAAAATGTTCTACAGATAATAGAAAATGTAAATTATTTAATATTCTACCAAAACCAATTTAGAATTGTGAAAAGCCAATATCTTTTTCAAAATAATTAGGAGTGGTTGTGTAACTAAGGTACAGAGGATATTTTGAAGTAAAGGATATAATCATGGTATTATTATTATTATTATTCCCTAGATTAAATAATAAAGGATTTAATACTTTGTTTTGGTAATTATACCTTAAGATCTCTAACATATTAAGAATGTAGTTGATCTTACAATAATTAATTGTTTCGTGCAAAATGACGTAACTTTTTAAAATTAAAGATAGCAATTTAATAATATATATATTTAAGACTAGCTGTACCCGGCCACGCGTTGCTGTGGCTCATCTGGTTAAATGGAAAATAAATAAAAGACATTAATTAAAATATGTTTATTTTAACAATGCTTGTGGGTACACAATATTTTTTGTAATTCGATTGTTTGTGTATATATACAGATTATCTGGTTTGCTGACTCTAGAACATGCAACATATAATTGTCCATGTGAGAAGCAATCCGTTTCTAGATCTAAGCCACGCAATTCTAAAGATTGGCCCTGAGCTAAATTAAGAAAACAATATGTTACAATCTAATTTAAAAAAAAGACATATTAGAATTTAATAGAAGGCCTATTTATATATGGTAAATGATGTATTTTATAAATTGAAAATAATTGCCTCTTTTAATTATAACAATACAAAATCTCTGTCCTAATTAATATTCCCGAGAAAATAACATTGTGTACAATAACCTGTTTTAAAAAAGTTATTATTTATTTAACATTTAGATAAGTTTTTATTTAAATTGTAGGCCTAACTGTTACAATTTTATATTTGTATTTATAAAGATTCTTTAATTTTAAAATAAAGATATAAATATTGTCTTTTAAGTGTTTTTTATTTCATATTGATATATTAATTATCTTAGAAGTAATTAATTATATAGTTATGTTATTATAAAATTTAGAAGTGTAATACAGTTTAGATTATAAAATAAATGGGTTTTTTTTTAATTGTAGGCCCAGTTGTTACAATTTTATGTTTTGTATTTATAAAGATTTTTTAATTTTAAAGAAAGATAAAAATATGACCTTTTAATTATTTTTAATTTTATATTGATAAATCAAATGGTATAATAGTTATTAATATTATAATGATGAAAATAGGTTATGACAAAAAATGTTATTTGAGTTATTGTAATTTTTTTATTTAATGTGGTTTAACCAAATGAAAGATGGTGAAAAAATACAACAAATTATTTATATTCACGAAATTAATGCTATGGTAAATGTTATTGTCCTAACGGAATGTCTTACAAAATAATTGATTTAAACATTTTGTTAATTAAATCTATCAACATTTTATTTAACAACAATACATTTGGAAACATTGAAAATATTTAGTATAGTGTGTTTTGTTTTTACTTCAACAAATGTCGTTGTTCACAAAAACCTATAAGATAGAAATCCAAATATACAGTTGTTTGAAGTTTGAAATCAGCTGATAATGGAAATATAGGAAACAGTTGACTACAGCTGTTATTATTATAGTCCATAAACATATGTAATGGCGCTTGCATTTTTGTTAAATATTGAGCATATTTTTTGTTGTTTTTATGTTCATTAGATGCTACAGTTTTTCAAAAAGTATATAAAAACACTCGTGGATTCGAATGGAATATTGTGTCCAAATTTCAAAGCAATCGGTGAAGAACTTTCTGAGATTATCGATTTTGAACAAACGCACATTTACATTTTTATTTATATAGATATAGTTATATGTATCCAAATGAAAACTATAAAACATATCAGTAATATCGATGAAAACAAAAACCTTAAAGTCCGAAGATGTGTGCTGTTGTTAAGAGAGGCCATAAGTTGGCATTAAATTGATACACACAACACACGTCAGGTCTTGATTTAACAACTCTACTCAAAAAAGTCTATGACGTTTCTTAAACCTGATTTGTACTTTAGCTTCTATCCCCAAATTAATATTGGATTTTGGTACACTAATATTGTAACTTATACTTGCCCGAGCAGTCTTGATTTATATTGTCGTTTTGTTGTTTATCACATGTTTTGCTTATTTTTCGACATTGTCAGGTAAACATTGAACACTTATAAAGTACATTAAACACACTTCCATTGTAAAGTAATATATAAAGCTTAATATCATGTTTGCATCACTGGTGTTCTGTCTAACAGTGGCTTATATTGGTTTATAACTGGTGTTCCTTCATTAGGTAAGCTGTGCGCTACATATCATAAAATAAAATTTATTTATGATTAATCGACATTATTAATTTGTGTTTATACGTGTTAAAATTAACGTTAGAAAATCAGAGAAACAGCTGACAAATAGCAACAGTATCAATCTTTAACGCTCTGGATAGTATACGAACAATCGGTGGAGTGCACATCAAATTATATTATTTATTTTGTGAAATGGAGGTTCCAATTGCACTGCGATCAGTGTATCCAATTGCACATGGTGAAAAAAATACAATCACCCTTATGAGATAAGCCAGACATACCACTTTACACTTTCAAACCCAAAATCAAGGTAGATACACTGGCAAAAATACTCATTAGTATGCCACATGTTGATGTTTTTCACTAATTAAAAATTATACAAATATCAATCAAGATTTCATAAAGTTACACAAGTTATACTACTTGTATGCCACATAAACATAACCAAAAAGAAGAAGGAAAGCTAAAGGTTTCTAATTAAATCTATGTTAAATGATGAAAGTTGAAGGCTTCTGTGATTAACAAAGTTCATAGCTCGATAGTGCCGTTATTTGTCCTTCAATTAAATGTTTAATCCTGTAAACGGAACACAAATAAGGATTTATCGAGAGAAACTTTATTTTTAATGTGATATATTGGATGTAACCATTATTGTACTAACTTTTAGAGAATTATAAATAGCTAGTGTTAAACTTTAACTTTCAGTTATACTTAAATTTAAGTTTGCTAATGTAATAAACTCATCAAGGACGAGGTTTGTCCTTCAATTAAAAGTTTAAACTTACTTGCATTATTAACAGGTAACTTGAACATAAAAAGTAATTATAAATGACATTTTATAATACAGGATGACTTCGTGTTATTTTTAGAATAGAAAAATAAACTGATTTTTAGGATACAAATATTACATTCACCAAAACAAATATTTTCATCTTTTAACTTTACCATACTGTTTTCAACCAAGAAAATTTAGTTTCGTTTCCTAAATAACAAGAAAAATAAAATATGTTTTTAATTTAATTTTTTAAAGATTTAATTATTGTTACAAATGTAAGTTTGAATCATCGTTGTCTTTATACATAACCTGCTGATAGCTTCAGTTTCACCTGGGGATAGTTTTATAAAGAATTTTTTTTTATCACAACCCTAATATTGGTGCTATGTAAATAAATTATGCCCAAATACAGCAACACATAAGTAACAAAGATATGATACTTATTTTAGGGGTAAAAAACACTCATGGAGTGAAACATTTTCAAAACCCTTTCTTAGTACGCGTCTACAGACCTACCCCAAACCATGTTAAAAAAATCATAGCTCTTGGGTTCTTAGCTCCAGACAATTTGAGAACAGCTTTCTTGTTGTTTAATTTTGTAATTATTATAATTTATTTATAGAAATTAAATTTACAAAACCCACATTCTGATTTGAAATCTCTGGATCTAAGAAGCCTAGAGCTATGAATTTTTTAACATGGTTTAGGGTAGATCTGTAGACGCCTACTAAGAAAGGGTTTCGAAAATTTTCCACTCCAATGGTATTTTTTACCCCTAAAACTAATATCATTACTTTGTTACTTATGGGTAGATTTTGATCAAAATTGGTGTGTTGCTGTATTTGGGCATAATTTATTTCCATAGCACCAATATTAGGGTTGTGATAAATATTTATTTATTTATAAAATTATCTCAACTATCCCCAGGTGAAACTGTGGCCATCAGCTAGTTATAATATATTTATAGAAGTTAAATTTATGTTTATAACCTATAAATCACGCAATGCCATTGCTACAGCAGCCGTACAGTTCAATGTTAAATGTCGAGGTAGATTAAATTAATATGTAATTTATTATTTTATTTACTTTCGGTAATTTAATTTTACTTTTTCATATTTTGTTTCTTCTTTTTAAATTAAATTGCACACCAAAACTAGTAACAGGATGCTAATAAAAAACAAAACTGTAAATATAATTTTTTTTAAATAGGCATATTTTTTGAGATATAAACATTATTATTGTAGTGGCACAATATTCTATAGCAACGGTTACATTATTTTACTTAATCTATATCACATGCCGGTAATCCTAAATAATTATGCATTACGGAACTAATTTATTGCTATTACAACTGATAAATTTATTTAAAAAATTACTTCTGCATGCCTTCGAGTAATGAGTTTAACTGTCCAAATTACAACAAATCGGTTGTGTATTAAAACAACCTTAGTTTTAACGATAACAGATTATTTATTTTGTGAGTACACCTACATTTTTACAATTTCCAACCCTTCTTTCAAAAATCAACCTAACTATATAAAATAATCAGTAATAAAAAACACGCTATCCTTACACATAACGTATAAAAAAAATGTAATAAAACATAACAAATATTATCTTTGTATATAGTTAATTACAACGCTGTCCAATTATTACTGTCTGACTGGCAATAAAAATGAAAAGCAACATAAAAACAAATTAATATAGAAAGAGAAGTACATAAAACACACAGACACGTTTGCATTCAAAACATGATACTCCTATAGGCAATAGTCTGTACTAAAGATAAAATTACAAAATCAATTCACATAACATAACAGTAAAAAGAGAAACATGAGTAAAACTAGCTTTCACGGTTCACTCATACAGCTTCAGTATTATTTATAATTATAAAAATATCTTTTTTAGATGTAATGTGATATAGACGTCGACATGTAGAAACGATATTTTTAAAATCATAATAACAATTATACAATATTTACGTCAATATAATTTATATTAATTTTTATAAATATATTTACTGTATTTATGCATTTATGGGTGTGTATGTTTTCTTTTCTTTTTTTTGTCATATAAAATTTCATTTGATACGATGTTTTATACTTTATATCTTTATATAAATTTATTATCTCGTGTTTCGTGTCTTTGTATGTTTTACTTTTGGAACATGTTTGACTGTTATTGTTCTATTGACTTGACAAATGCAAAATAAATAAAATTAAAGAACATATAGACACAAATGATTTTTTTTATAAACTAAAAACAAATTATTAGGTGAGTGCTAAAAATAAAACAAACTGATGTAAACAATTCAAATATTTGTTTGTAACTGAATATTATTGTCCTTTTAAAAAAAATGGAAGTTCCGTGGTTTTTATCTAATAAAATAAATAACATTTATGTGTAACTTAAGAAATTAGTCAGTGTAAGTTGGACAATTGAGTACACACGTAGAATTAAGGCGTACGAAAGTTTCACTGTTATAAAATAACGAATATCATTTCACTTCTGTTAACACTTAAACTAATGGTTTTGTTTAACTAAAATAAGTTTTTATAATATATCAACTTATAATAAAAACAATAATATAATAAACGTATATTATATACTTAGTTTAAATATATAAGTAAACACATTTGTTATACTTAGGTTGATTCTATTACACTATCATTAATCAATTCTAAGATAAGTAGGTAAGATATATAAATTAATCTTCTAATCTATCATGTATTTGGTATATAGTCACACATGTAATATTTTTTGCCAGGTTTGTTAAAATCCGGACAAGACTCTGGTAAATAGGCTTCGTAATAATATTTAAATAAATTATAACCAATAAATGAAGGGTAATCTTGGGAACAACATCAGAGCAGTACTGTATAGTTAAGGATAGTGTGATTTCATTGCTAAATACTGAAAAAGCTACTTTTTGTTCGTCTGTCAAATAATTAGGCCTTACAACACTACTATAATCACCATTAAATCCCACCCTTACTACACCATTATTTGCAGTCAGTCTATTACAAGGACCACTCCAACCCCTCCCTTCGTATACGTTTCCATCTCCACCTATTAAAAGATTATAATCAATGTCAATAGAACTTACATTTTTGATGTCCCATTTCTGAATCTCCCTTTTTTCAACAATTTCTGAACATGCTTTCAATGTGTTACAAAAGTTTGTATTCGTTTGTGCTATGGCTATAACATTAATTGGATTCAAATATTTGTAAGTGTAATTAACAAACAAAGGGTTTGCTTTCCACTCATCACGGCCTACAAGTCTATATGTAATTATTAAGGGATGATCATTGTTGTCTGTTACATACCGTATGATTAAACATATAGTTATTAATGTTAACAATACCAAAACAAAAGTTATAACAGTTACTTTACATGAACATAAATTGTCACATTTACGTTTTGTAACAACACCTTCTGGTGGTTTTGATCTTGTTTCGGGTGTTTGTACAATAGTTATAAGTGAAGCTACATATTTAGGTCCAATGTGATTCTTGTTGGAATTATTTAAATCTATCTCTCCGTACTGTGGTCCCATTGGCACAGATGCATCACTTGTATACGGCAAAATATCTTGCTGTAAGTTGTATGGGACCACTGACGTTTCATCTGAATCTTGATCCTCTTCTTCACTGACGTACGTTATCAAAGAATCCGTATCTTCAGTCACTACACATTCCATATTGTCTTTGTCGCTGAATGTTTTATATATTCAGTGCATGCATAGAATCAACTGTTCCAACCTATAATATAAATTTCACATATCTTTACTATCATTATAGAAGTGTTGCTTTATTAAACCGGCCAGCCTTTACAAAATATTTAATATTATTATTCGTCGTCTACATTTTTCGCTCAAATAATTTTTGCCGATATTTTTTCAAAGTGTTTCTAAAAGTTGAATTTTAAACTTCTTCAATTCAGCGTAAACTAGACATTGTTAGAAATATTCTCCATAATACTAGAAGAGATTATTTATACATGATCTCATTAGTAACCCATATAAGTACATTTACTCACTCCGTCATTGTTTCTTTTATTAAAATAGTTCAGATGATGGATTTCAAAAGGAATTGAATAGATATAAAATAATCTTACATGTGTAAGTGTCCGCTTTATGTTTTGAAGAACACAGTCTCACTTTACGAATATTTTTCTTGGTGTATTCCAAACAAACCTGTAACAATTAAACAAAAAATTAGTTAATATTTCTTTACGAATATTCCATTGGCGTTTTTAATAACAAGAAATAATAAACCGAGTCTGACAACGAAACTTTGACGTACTAATATTGAATGAATGATACAACTTTAGTGGCATCTTGTTTTATTTATGTTACGGGAAGTACAATGGTCAATGGATGACGTCGTTTTCTTAAAACGTTTCTACTGGAATTTATACATCTAACAACGTTCGTTACCTTGCATTTTAAAATTGTATTATGTTCTTCGTAAGGGAAACTCAATGCACTGAATTCTGTCGTTTTTATTATAACCAAAGAAAATGGGAATATTTTATGTAGATTCTAATGTTGCATATTAAATTTAATAATTGCCATCTTTTTTAAATTTACTGAAAGATTTTTTTATCTAACGAACTTATCCAAAAGTTTGTAAATCACATCTACCCACTCAAACCAAATTGGCAAAATCAGACGTAGTTATAATATGTATAAGTTGTAACTTTATTTGTAATCAACACCCAAACAAAATAATGAAATTGCATACGGGAATACACAATCTATCAAAACTCATCAGCATGCTTACGCAATCTATGTGAAACACCGCGTCGAATCAGAATTTCTTGCGTAACCTTGCTATGTTTACTATGAATTACTTATTAACTAAGTTTACTTGGGTTAGCTGCTTAGGGAATGAATTTAATTTGCTTTATGTTTGGGTGGTCCGTTTTTGACGATATTCCATTCACAGCCTCTCAGATTGACATGCCGTATCCTGCTCCTATATCGAAGGTTTATCTCAACTGATCAGCCATTTTTAACGAATCCCTAATTAACTTAATTTAATGTTAATTATGCGGAATAGAGAAAGACGAATTGGGATTCTAAAAGTGGTTAGGACCAATAGCCTAATCGGTCATTACGTATAACTTTGAACATTCAAAGAACGACTTATGACACAACGTTTGTTTACAATCGCTTCAGCTACTAAATTCATCGAGATCAAAAATAAACCTCCGTTAAGTCTTTATAAGTCTATTACCGTGATGATTTTATCGTAGAAAAGAAGAAGTAATTTGACTTAAAAAATTCAGCGCGCGGAAATATACAATTAAAGACTCCGTACTCGTCACGTAACGTAATCTTCATACGTAATAAACCTGGCGTAAGTGTTTCTTGTGCCCACTTTCCCTTGATCAATCCTGCTCTACTGACCACGTTTCCTCCCTTCCAAAGGTTTATATATCATTGTAGTATTTGCAGGGTAAGCAATTCGTCACTAATTGTTGTCATTCTGGCTTCTTAGAAAGAACTAAGACTCTATTTCTAACTAAAACTATTCTAATTCCTAACACAGCCTAGATGAATTGCTCTAATGCTGCGAAGAAAATTTAAATAAAGTGTAGATAAATTAGAAAAGGAAGGCATAATTGAAAATCCAACAAACTTTGTTAGCAATATAGTAATTGTAGAAAAACTGATGAAAAATGGTAGTTTATGCATAGATTCACAAGAATTTAATAAAGCGACTAAACGGAAACTACCTTTAATTTCATCATTGCAAGACATTTCTTCTCAATTATGAAATATATCTATTTATTCTGAACTAGACTTAAAAGATCGATTTTATCAAATAGAGTTAGATGAAGAGTCCTCTAGGCACCATTTAGTACTTATAGACATTTAAGACCTCCTTACGGGCTTAATAAGACCTGAATTTTTAAGTAATAATGAAAAATTTGGGTGATATTAAAGGAGTAATATATACTTTGATGATCTGTTAATAGCAGCAGAATATGAAAAAGAACATGACACAATTCTCAGACAAGTCATTAATAGGGTTAAGGAACTTGATGTTAATTTTAATGAAAGTAAGTTAAATATCTTGAGTACCTACAGGATTAATAAAACAGAAACAATCCAGAACCGGAACGAGTTAAAGCAATAAGTGGAAAGTTCAAGTTGTAAGAAAGAATCACAGCATATTCTTGGGTTATTTAATTACTGTGACTTCATCCCTAATATAGCAAATTTAACAGGTTCATTAAGAACTTTGTTTAAGAAAAACACAGAATTTTGCTGGTTCCCAATAAAAAAAAAAATGTATCTGATCTTGAGAACTAATAATGAAAGCTCCATTTTTAAGTAACTTTAATAAATGCAAAATAATTGTTTTGGAATGTGATAGCTGTAAAGAAGGGATGGGATTTGTTCTGTTACACGATAGTACAAGAAGCCTCAGAAACTTTGTTAATGTGAGAAAGATATGTTAGTATTGTGCCACCTACTAAGAAATTTCATAATTTTTTCTTCGTTAGAAAAATGTATGTACTTACGGATCTAAATGAAAAAATATATCTAGTATATTAAATAGTCCACGATTACAGATAATGCCTATTGTACTTTTAAAATATAATTTAAATGTAAAATATCTAATCTATGTTGCTGACCTTTTGTCCTGATCATATGTAAAAGATAAAGTTCTAGATGAACCTGATTTAAATTAAGTTGTACATAGTTTAACAAAATACGCACAAGTAATTGATAATAGAAAATTACTAATAAGAAATGAAACCAAATGTGACAGTACTTAAGGTGTTTAATTTAATGTTTCACAAATGGCTGCCCAAATAGTAAACAAGATGTATCTGTGAACATAAAATTTTATTTACATAGTTTGTGTGTAAAGGATGACAGTAATTTTAGATCAAATGATACTGATTCCAATAAGTCTAAGAAATACAATATTGAATTTGTTACATGAATCACATATGGGAATAGAGTAAACAAAGATAGGAGCTCTTCAAACTGCATATTGGTCTAATATTAATTCAGATAAAGAAAATCATAGGGTATAAGTAAATAAAGAACCATTTCTTTCGCATCCAACACCAAACTTCCATTTGAAAAAGTCCGAGACGATTTATACGTTTGATTGATTACTACTCTAAATGAATAGTTACTCTAGTTAAAAATATGCAGTCATATGATGTTATTGATAAGTTAAAAATAATATTCATTCAATTCAAGTACTCAACATTTACACAATGAATGGTAGATCAAGATCACAAGAGTAAGCCACCATTAAAACATTCAAGTTTGATTATTTTTTCTCGTGAGTGGTGTGGTGTCCCTGTTTACAGAAGCTTTGATATTTCATTTGTCTTGGTCCGTGAATACTCTTAAAACGCTTTAATCTTTATTCAAACATAAAAGGAAAAATGTTTCATGTTAACAGAACTACTAGTTGTAACCTATAATTTATATTTTTATTATCTTTAACAATTATTATCTTTTAAATTTTATAGGAAGTATTATTTTATCAAATCGCTGGTGCAAAATAAAAAAATACAAATCCAACTTCAGTAATATTACCGAAATAGTCTTTTTACAAATTAAATGAATCTATTGAATTTCCTATACAGTTGAAAAGTTGCAATGGTGTGACATATACTTACCGCACAGTGTTACGTCAAGAGTGGGGGAAGCCAATTATATATCAAGGAAACAAAGTAAGATTATTTGCTTCAGTCAAGGAGTTTAAGCCTACTGTGTCTTCTGCAGGAGTTTTAGTAGTGTATTTGTTCCAGTTTAGTTGTTAGTTTATTTGTTACAAAAGTTTGTGATTGTGAAACAGTGAAACAAAATCAAGTTACACAATGTGAAGCTAGGGAATATAAGTTTCTCTTCATTGCATGACAGAGGTATGTTTATTATATATCCGAATATTAAATTTATCAAGTAAGTGTTAACAATGTGAGAGTAGTAATGGTTATATTGTGTAAGGTATAGAGACATTCTGGGAAACAGTTCGTAAGAAAGCCTTCAAAGGATCTTAAAAATTATGTAGGTTTGGTAATTTAGAATAAGCCCTGTGAAAGATCATATTATTTATGAGACCATCAAAATGAGGTTTTATAATGTATGTCCTACTAATTAAATTTACGAGTCGAACGCTCTTTTCTTCCTCTATAATGGTTACATATATTTTGTAAAATCTAACAAAAAGACAGGATATCATGGGGATGTCAATAGTACCTGTCATCACCTTGTCAGTGGTTGCATAATTAATTGTCTACACTATATGTTAAAGTTCTACCAAATAAATGTAGTTTTATTATTAGTGTGAGCAAAGATTTCTTTACAGGAAAGTTTTGCAGATAATTGTTTTACTTTTGACGCCAGTCCAAGGTTATCAATGTAAAGACCATTCACTGAATAAGCATTTAAGTGAAGAAACAGGTTCTTGAGTTGATCTTAAAGAGTTTGACCGGTATCAGTGTTATAAGAACTTCGCATATTACATATTACTAAATTGTTAAAGTGGTAAATGTTAAAATGGTGGGCATATTTGTAAATTTAATAATAATATTTTCTGTAGTATTTTATTTTACTTTTGTGTAGTGCAAAATTCCTCTCATTGCCTCGCTAACTCTGCGTGAGGCCGAAACCTTCTTCGACAAAAATATTTTACTACTGAAATCAAAATTTATGTAAACGAAACTTTAAAATTTGAGAAAAATCAATAATAATTGTGAGAATTTTATATCATTTTAGTTAAATTTCACAAGTACTCAAATTTTACTGGTTACTTAAAACAAATTGTTGTATAATTTCAAAATGGCAGCTGTTTCAGTAGTTATTTACCTAAACTATACGTGAGGTTATGTTACTTTTCTTTTACCGGTTGTTGATCTGTATGGAGGCACGTCAACCCGGCACCAAATCTGACCACCGCTATAAGGTTAATCAGGCGTTACTAATTTCACAACTTAACCCGGCACCGAGGCAGTTTAAAGGTAGGCGAGCGAGGTTCCCCTCCACAACACCAAACATACACCCCTCATTCTAACCTAACCTATCTCTATAATAAATGTTAAACTATTTATAATCGTAATAAAAAAAGATGATTAAGAGAAGAAATATGAGAAAAGAGGGGTTGAAGGGGAGTAGTACAGGTGGAATGGGTAAGAGGGGTGGCTGGTGCCGGGTTGACATACTGTCATGGCGGCCGGTGAAGAGATCAGTGCCGGGTTTTATAACATATAATGGTTAGTGTCGGGTTGAAGAACTCCCATCTGTATATTTATTAGTATCAACAACAAAGTTAGAACCCAGGCTTTGTTTGAATATTTGCAGACGTAATTAAAGTTATTATAATTATAAAATGAAACCAGTCATAACTTATATTTTCTCAGGGAATGTAACATTACGATTTTTATTACAAGAATGTGTAAATATCGGTGTTTTTAAACGAACATAAAATACCACAAATTAATATTGTGATTTATTTCAAAAAATTCAAAATTTTGTTAATAATGATGTTAGTTATAATTAAAATCAGGTTTACACTATAATTTACACATAGCTAAAGTTGTTGAATTTCAAAATAAACAAACCAGAAGAAAATCATAACTTTAACAAATAATCACAGAATAACCCATATCGGCTGTTTTCAAAACATAAATTTGCACAGAATACCCAACATAGAAAGAAATAACTATCATTTTGAAGCTTAAAATCTTAGCTTATCTTAGTTTCCAAGGATCTTGTCAGTTAAGTAATACAGTGCTCTCTTCCCTTGTTATTGGTTAATTCTAACAAAGGTTTGCAGAGAGTTATAACCAACTTACTTTCATTGCTGAGTTTTTATTTATAAAACAATAATTTTAAATATTTTAATTGACCACTTTTCATTTAATTTCCAATAACCAATATCAAAAATAAATTCATATTTTAACACGATTTTTGACATTCCGGATGCAATAAATCTATAAACGAAAGAGTAAATTAGTTATCGTTTAGACCGTTAGAAAACATATGAAATGCGGTAGTTTTTGAGAGATTTGAACACCTATAGGTATAGTCGTTTGTTTGTAAAACAAATTTGCATTTTAACAAAGATTTTTTAAATCATTCATTTTTTTTTTCATTTTTAGGAGCTTGTAAGTAATAAATATTTTTAGTTTCAAAAAACGGTATTTAGTTTTGTCTTACAGGAAATATAATGTAGCATTTGGAAAATGAGATCACTTCACTTGCTAGTTGAAAAATAGAATTTCTACTATTCTTCACGTAATAAAAAAAATCTTCTTAGGTGTGATATAAATTAGATTCCTATGGCGTTTGGAAAATTCAACTTTTATGTTTGTATCCAATTGTGTTTTTCACAAGTTTAAATTTTTATAAAAAGTTAATTTTAAACGTTTTTGCTTTTATATGGTAGTTAAAACATAAATCTTCTTAAGTATGATATGAACTAGTTAGATCATGATAAACCATCTTAAATGTTGTAACTGCTATCTTGCTTACGCGCATACAACTACGGCAACGATGACGAGATGACGGCTACTAAAATCACATTATCAGTTTAGTGAGTCCATCAAACAAGATGATCAAAATACAATGTAGAATTTTTGAGATTACCAATTTCCCTTTACTTCATGTGCTGGGTAATTAATAAAACAATTACAAGTTAACTGGGGTTAAGAATAGTATAACTCCAGACACTTTTAAAAAACGCCTCCCTATTTTATGTCAGCGTTAAAATTTTCTTTTTTTAAATATACGAGTTTAAACCCAGCCTCATCAACACACAACAATACTCATCTCTCGTAGCCAACCTCAGTTTATTATTTATTATTGGTATTAATATTAATATTTGTTACTGGAAGCTAGTTTTACCCCTTAAGCACTTCAGGCTGAAGAATATTTCATGAGTTAAAACCTGCTCAGTTTAGTTGTTTTATACCGTTCTTACCAAAGATAATGAATCTCTTAATTCACACTTAATATGTTTTCCTTATTTTCTGTATTTAAAACGCAATCTGCATTTCTAAATTCATTGTGACAGCCCCAAGGCAACATTGTCAAAACATAAAGTGAACACTTACACAATGACGTGTAAGATTAATTTAGTTTTTTGACATTAAACTAAAGCACAAAGTGTTGTTTTTTTGTTTTTTTTTTTCAGAAATATTGACACATGTTTTGTATTTCTGTTGCAGGTTTACAAAGTGACAAACGTATGGTGTCGTAAAGGGAGAATGTGAGAAAACTTTGTCAAAATATAAAATGGACAGGTTCGAGTTGAGTTTCAAATAGAACTAGTTACTAGAACTAGAAGGGCGGCGTTACTAATGCCTTCTACACATGTAAGATTATTTTAATTTTGTGAATTTATTTTCAAGCGCAACATTTGAACTTTGCGTAATATTAAAGAAAGAATAGCGCCATGAGTAAACGTTAAATTTATTTTTGTCTACTAACGAGAAAAAATGCTATAAATTACGCAAACATTTATCAACGATACGAGGATTATGAAATTAGTGTACCACGAATTAAAGAAAAGTTAAAACCTAACTTTTTTGTTGAAAGTAAATTTCAAACAACGTACGATAGATTTTAGTTTACCGGCTGAATATTTTGTAAATATTCAGAATGCTGGGCAAGTTTAACATACTAACAATTGCAATTGTCCACAACATAGTCAATAAAACAACTTTATTTATCACAAACTATATACAAATGAGCTTGAACCATAAGAACAAGTAAAAAGCACCAAAGACAATATGGAATGTGTAGTGAGAGAAGATACGGATTCTTTGATAACATATGATAGTGAAGAAGAGGATCAAGATACAGATGGCTCAACGGCAGTGGTTCCATACGGCTTACAAGATGTTTCGCCGAACACAACTGGCCCAATTGTACCAATGGGAACACAGTACGGAGAGATAGATCTAAATAATTCCAACGAAAATCACATTGGACCTAAATATATAGCTACAAATATAACTATTGTAAACCCACCGGAAACACGAATAGAGGCATCAGAGCCGGTCATCATAACTCAAAAAAGATGCAGCAGATTAGGTCCTTGTATAGTAGTCATGGTATTGTTAATTTTAATTAGTATATCCTTATTGATATGGTATGTAAAAGTTTACACAAAGGACAGTAACAATGATATTGTGAATATAACTAGGCTTGTAGGCCGTGATGAGTGGGGAGCGAACCCATTATTTGTTAATTACACTTATAAATATCTGTCATTTACAGACACCATCATAACTATAACACAAACAAATATGACCACTTGCGACACATTGAAATCGTGTTCAGAAATCGTGAGGGAACTTCAAACTCGGGATATTAAAATTATGAACGATATTGACATAAAATATAATTTTTTAATCGGTGGCGATGGAAATATATACGAGGGGAGGGGGTGGAACGGGACTTGCTATAAACCGAATTCAAATAGCACTGTAGTGAGGGTAGGATTTATCGGTGATTACAATATTTATGCTTATAATTTTTTGTCTTATTCACAAGTAGATGCATTTAATGTATTTTTAAAAACGTTCACTAAAAATAATAATCCAGTTAACTACCAAGTCCTGCTTGAATGTTGTTCTCGTGTGAACCCGTCATTTGTTGGTTACAGTTTATTTAAATTTTATTATCAATCCTACTTTCCCACATCTTGTCCGGGATATAAACGTTTCGACCCAAAATACGAATTGTGTCAGACTTTCTAAAATCTATATTAGATTAGAAATATAATTTATGTATTTTCTCTTTCGTTGGAATAACAGTGTATTTTATAATCAAACTATGTACAACAATTGTGTGTTAACTTTTATATTTAAACAAAAATATAATATTACTTTCAATATATTATTGCTTTTTTATTTTACTTCAATAATTTTAAAACTTATTATGGAAATAAAATGTAAAATAATATTTATTTTAATGATCCACAGAAGTTAAATAAAATGTGTGAATTTATATCAGTGAAACTCCGAACGATATAAGTCCATGGCTGTAGTGATCTGTTTCTAATATTATTTAAAAATTAGATAAGTAAACTTTTTTTAGAAAAACTTATATGAAAATGCTGTTACACATAAATGTTTAAATTGTGCGGTTTATTCTTTTTTTATTTTATTATTTTTTTTTTTCAAGAAAACTCTGAATTAGATTTTGTAAGTAATTTTGTATGCGTTAATGATAGAAAAATGTGTGAAATTTGGTAGGATTGGAACTTCCAGGAAGTAATAAAATACTAGGAATCATATGTGTTGTGATGTAAACACATTTTACATTTTTACATATACAAAGAACGAAGTATCACGTTGAATACAAGGAAATATCTGTAGTTATTGTAATATTTAAAACGTCTTCCTTTACAAATGAGTTCTTCTTCACACCACTTGCTTTTCATTTCATTTTTATCTTTATTCAAACAATAATACAAAATGAATGGCGTCAGAATTTATATCTAATTCTAGTTAAAATTAACTTAGGCTAAAATATTTTTCAAAGGATTCTTTAATATAAAAGTCTTTAGTTACTACTTAAATTTTTTATACTTATTTTTATTTATGATGACACTTGGTAATACATTTTATAAACTTTACACCCATATAAGTTGTTTTCTTCTGAAAAAAGTTTAATTTATTGATTGGTAAAGCAAGTTTGTTCCTGTACCTAGTAACATAACTGTGCTTATCTCCCATCAGTGAGAACTTACTGGAATACTGTGTAGTGTTAGTACAAGATGCATTGATAGCAGCTGTACACGAAACCAATCTAATTTCAAAACATACGTATTGCTCTTTTTTCTAAAAGCAATATCCTGTCCAAATTCTTTTTAGAGGTGGCACCATACATACTGATCCTAAAAGCTATATTTGAATAAATGTGTGCGAAATAAACCGTACACATAATCTGTACAGTACAAAAAGGCTAGAGGAAACGCTATTTGCTATATGTTTCACTTGAAAATCTCAACTCAACTTTTTGTCCATAATTAAACCTGGAAATTTTGTTGTATTGACTTCTGTTAATGCAGTTCCGTCAATATGCATTTGTTAATTGTTTTCGGTTTCCCACTCAATTGCATGTATAACAAAAAAATCAAGTTCTCAGTTACATCACTTTTATACTCTAATTTCTCTCTACTATTACCAGTTTTATTTTTAATCTTTTAGCTTATTTTGTTAATATTACTTTACTCCGATGATGGTTAACTTGGATGGAACTAAAATAACATAGACTAATAAATATTTGCCAAAAGTTTGTTTGTGTACCTAACTTGAGGTAGGGGATTTAGTGTTTTCAATTGTAAAATTCACCACAGTGCTCATTGTTCATCTATAAAATTGTTTTGTTTCTGAATTAAAAACTCGAATTATATAACGTTTAAAGATTATGCGTTATTCTTTTGCATTATTAAATACATTCCATCACTAATTACAGCGTTTGAAATACTACCTTCAGTTTCATAAACAATATCAAATATTGATTCACATACTCAAATTTATTTAAATAAGCAATTAAAATATAAATAAAGTAAATACTAATATTTGTACAGATCCTGAAGCTGTAAATACATTATATTCAATTTTAATTTTAAAATAATTAGTTAAACATTTAACCTATTAGCTCAGTTATTGGGTTAATTGAAGATTGTTAAACTGAGATTAAATTCCTATTTACTAATTATTGATCATACAATCCTGGCGGCTTCACATTCATTATGTTTAAATTAATTTTGAAGGAGTTTCGATAATATTATATTGTTCTTTGTTACAATTATAGCACTCCTGAGTTTAATCTTGTATTTTGTATTCCTATTTTATGTTGTATTATTTAATCACTTATTATTATCGTTTCTTAATCTTAGTTATATTTTAATTGTGTAACTTATAATAGCAATAATTAAATAATTCTTCAACTGTCTGCCTGACCTTTATGTTTCACTTAGAGTACTGACCATTCCATATATAGTGTAGAGGGTTAGACAGTTGTTTGCATTGACACAATTAAGATAAGTTTTGTCTATTAATATTTTACTATTCTGTATTTCAATATAGTATTTTAGCGCAAGTTGTGCTCTGCATTTTATTATAAAGCCGTTGGCTGTGTCACAGAGAGCTATTACTAAGAATATTCTAAGAAAAACCCTTTAGGTTCTCGACAGATTTATTGTTTAGTGAATTTTTCTTAAAACAAATTTTTTTCAAAATTTACAACATCAGGAGAGTACAGCTTACAAGTAAGATGGCTGGTGGAAATAAGAAGGCAAACTGTACAATCGTTTCTCTTTACATATATAGTTCGTTTTCTCTAATATTACAGAATTACCATTTTATCTTTGCAACCATTAGTAAACTATGAATGGAGAACCATCATCACTTTTTCATGGTAATTAAAAATCCGTTTGCTTACTTGAAAAATGGCCGCTATAAACGGGCAACTACGAAATTTCTTACAGAACTTCTTATATTTTCTAATTCTACATCAACTTATAAAGATTCTTTAATATTTGTCATTTTTTAATAAACCCACTTTATAGGTGTTTAAAGTTTCAAAAAATAGTGTGATACATTTTCGGTAGGCGATTATTCGTACTTCCCATTGTTGAACCAAGTTAAAATTTTAATTAGGCATAGAATGGGAAGTATAAACACCAATACAGGATTAGACGTAAATTAATAATTAGTGGAACTGATAAAAACTAACTAAAATCAGGAATTAAATAGTATGGTGTGAATATTTGATCAGCTGTTATTAGGTCTGCATTGTTGAGTTCACGACAGATAATTTCCTAACCTTTAATGAAACAGATGTCATAGCTATTTCTGTGTAGGTAGAAGTAAAACAATATTCTTTAGATGTCTATTAAGGTTTAACTAACTTAACCACTTTATTATTATTATTTTCTTTTCTTAATTTCAACTTTATTTACTCTGGAAGATATTTATATTCTTTTCGTTTCATCATTAATTTCATCACAAAATGGAGTTTACCAACAGTGAAAAGTTTGATAATAAAAGCATATGTCACATGTCATAAGAACAGCGTACCGGCAGCAAATACATACAGAGACCACTATCCATATAGAACTGTGATCAAAGGTTTATCAATTCCACAAATTATTTATTTTAAGTTTAATCTTGTGTTGGTGTTTACACTTCCTATAATTTGGCTAATTAAATTTATAACTTGGTTTAACAATGGAAGTACGAAAAATCGCCTACCAAAAATGCACAAGTATTTTTTGAAACTGTAAGCATCTATCCTAAAGGAATGAGTTTATCCAAAAATTTAAATTCCATATAATTTTGTGTAGAATCAGGAAACAACATACAATATAGAGATTTCCATGAGAAATTTTCAAATTGGCCTCAATATTGGTTTAACAGCAGCCATTTTTCAAGTTTGCAAAACGGTTTTTTTAATTACCATTACACAAATAATTAATATTTCTCTTTTATAGTTTTTCGACATATCAATAGGTAGTTTACGAGATATCAATGGTAGCAAAGATAAAATGATCGCTCTCTACAATAATTTTTGTTTTTTAATTCATTTATTTGTTTATGTAGTACGTCTTATATATATTTAAATTTTATTGTTAAAATAATAATATATATATAATAACACGTGTTTAGATTGTCTCAACTAACAAACACAGAAATGTGGAATATTAATTGTTTCAATTTTTTTTACAGGAATCGGAGTATATAAATTCGAATTTGACTTCACTAGTAAAAGAGCATCCCCAATCTGTTCAACATCACTGCTTACAAATGTAGCGAGGTCGTGATGATGAATCAAAACCTCCAGATGAAAGTCTTTCTGGTTGGTATATTATAACCACGCCCATCTCATGAGACCTGACAACTCATTATCTTCTGAATTGTTGTCTTACAAAAGACCTACTGAGAAACTTTTGAATTCCTTAAAATATCGTTCCTGATATTTTGACGGCAAATACATCATCCAAAATAACTAAATGTTAAAATAGTTTAAAAAATAGTTCAGACAAAATAATAAAATAAAGGCTCTCTCTAAAATACGTCTACATAGATTATTCTGTGGAATAATTGGTACCGAATTGGGATTTGACACATTCTTTCACATACTCTCCATCCACCAATGTACAGATATGATATAAACCCTAAAATACCTACAGCTTACGTGAACTATAATACATTACAAATAGGTCCTTTATATGTTAGCTTACCAACTACCAACCAATTTTATAAACTAAATTCAATTTATTCTTCAAGAAACGGACAACTTTATTTAAAATTTACCGACTATGGTTTCGCTAATTACAGCATTGTCAAGGTAGTGTACATGAATGAAGAAGAAAGGTTCACATTTTCCAAACAATAGTTCGGTAAAACCCTTCTTTAATCTTGCAACAATGAGTTACTAAACTAGGCGCAACGTAGGCAACCAACACTCACGTAGTGTTATGCAATCACCTCTAACTTCCATACAGGAGTTTCCTTTCTATTTTATAAAACTACTAAAATACGTTATACAAATTATTGGTCTACAATTTTTTCCTTTGATTGTTCTTCTTCTTTTTCTAGTTTTAATGAAATTTTAAGTTATTTAAGATTTATCATCTTCTTTCCTTCTTTATAAGAAACTATATACAACTCTTAACCGTAAAATCAATAAACGTAATGTAGAAACTTTGCATACCTTACCAAACACGTAAATCATTGTTTTATAGATAAAACCCTTGTTGGTATTAATTTTATTTTTAATAAACCGAATTTTGTCTTATTTTACTTTCACACTATGTAAGATAGATATAAATTTAATTAATTTTAGTTTTATTGAGTGTGACTACAGTCGGTACTCGGTGAAATTCCATAATAAGGCAAAACAAAAAATATAACAAACAACAATTGCTTAATATATAGCAATAAATTGTTGTTTGTGAAATTATATGTGCTTTATCATTTTTGTTTTGCCTAATTTTAGTCTGTTTTTAATTAAAAGATGGCTACTGTCGGATTGATCTAATAACTAAAAATGACAAAATAAGTCGTTACTTTTAATGTTGCTTTTTATTGGATATGTAAAGATTAATAATAGTTATTTATCTATTAATTAAGCAACAATGTAGTAAAATAGGCAACCAACATTCATGGCTGTTATGCAAATCACCATCATCTTTCAAACAGGGGTTTTCCATCTACACTTTTAGTTGAGTAAAATAAGATATAAAACACTCTGTGGGGGGGGGGGGCAATATTATTGGGGAAAAAATCAATTTTTAGGTGCATTTAACAAATTTCTGTTTTTAGAGGTCTGGGTAATTTGGTACCGTATTAACAATTTAAGTTCCAAAATCATACAGTTTTGTTTTATCCGTTGATATAGCTTCTACAGTAAAAAATGATTACTAAATGTGTTCACTAATCACTTATAAATCAAATTACGCGTGTTTGAAGTAGATTGACATATTCAACGAGTTTCTACAATTACCTATACGTACCGCGTGTTTCACGAAGAGCTCGCTAAAGACATATCGTGCACTCTACAAACGCGACACTGTACAGTTATGTTACATTGATATATACAAAAAGCACCCACGAGTTTCATTTTTGTATGATCAATAGCGGAATAACAAAATGAACATTAATATTCTGGATAGAGCCACTTCCCCCACAATGCAATCTGTTGAATCTCGATCAGCTGTTGTTCTATTAACACAGAACAATTACAATTTGGTAGTTATGTGTGATATCTAACTTCAAAACAATGACTTTTTCAGTTGTACGAGAAGTGAAATATTGTTTTTGGGCTATTACTTTAGAGAATGAATATGAAGCGACAAGGTATTTTCAAAGAACCTACCCAATTGTTTTACTCCATCAGTAAAATCAATTCATAAATGGAAAACTATGCTACCAGAAACTGGATCAATTTTAAAGTAATACCTCAGATTTTCTAACACAGAAAATAAAGAGCTTGCATGTGCTACTTTACTGAAATCTCCAAACAGGTCTAATTCACTTAGAAAAGTTTCATTCGCTACTGGGAGTTGTCAGTTCAAAGGTTTGCCAAGAAAAACAAAATATTTTTTTTTATAAAACACATTTAGTTCATGGACTGCTGGAAGATGAAAGTGACAGACGAGTGGAATTTTATTCGAAGGTAATTGAAAAGCTTGACGAAGATACCGAGTGGTATGAAGGAATTGTATTCTCAGATAAAGCTATATTTTATGGAACAGAATCTGTAAACAGACGTAATTGTAATTATTATAACACACAAAATCCACATATCTTACACGAAGAGGACTAAAATCAAAGGGTATAACTGCTTGCGCTATTGTCACCAAGGATGGTGTTTAATATAACTTATCACATATATAAGGACAGTTATCACATATCCCATCAGACAATATTAACTGATCACAATTATTTTAATATGAAAAAGGGTTAACAGAATAAAACTTATCCCAATAATTTGATTAGTTTACAAATAAATGAATAATGGCAATGATAATTTTTTAAGTCATTGAAACAGTTTTAATTTTTATGAAAAACTCCAATAAAGTTTTACAAAAAATACAATTCAATAACGTGAAAAAGCACTTGTAAAGTTCCCTCTTTAAAAACACTTTAAAAAACTCTAATTTAAATACAAATAAAATCTGCACCACTCTCTGACTTATTTCTACAAACCCTCATATTTATGTTTTTCGAATATGGTATTTTTATATTATGTTTTGAATATTTTAACTAGAAATTTAGCGTTGGTAACCTTACAAAAACATCTTTACTTAAAGTTTCATTAAAATCCTTAAATAATTACTTATAGCAAATTGTTTAAAACAGGAGTGTGTAAAATTTGAGGTCCACTCGCTGAATCAACTTCCAACCCATCTTATTCTATGTAATAAACGCATGGTTTTTTTTGTTGGCGCTGTGGATATGGATACATTTTCAACAAATTTAAAAAAGTAAAATTTTCCAACTTAAATTGTTATACCAACTTATGCACACCTCCAAACAATACAGTTTCATGAAAAGTTAAAAATTAGTTACCATTTTAATACATCTGGATTCTGAATAACAGTATTAAATTTACATTTTTAAAGTTTTTAGACGAACTTATTTATTATAAAATTATAACTTTTCATTTTAAATCTATTTAAAATCGAATTCATTAGATAAATGTCGTACAAACAGCTAAAACAAAACTTTAAAATTCCGTAAAAATTTGGTGACTATGGACTCTTCTATTTCATAAGAAAAACCTACATTTTTTAAATGTTTTAAGAAAATAAAAATTTCTTTGCACTGATTAAATTTAAAAGTCACATGATTGTTATTATTTTAAGATATTTGACTCTAACATACTTTATTTTTTTCCAATTTAAAATAAACTTGTTACCTACTTATTTATAAACGTTAATAAATTTAATAAAAATTTGAGAAAACGTTCTACTTTTAAATTAGAATTTAATTTTTAAAAAAAAAACAGCGATATTCTGTACGTACTTATTCAAGTATGTAAAATTGTGTTAAAACCATATACTAGAGTAACTACTTCAATATTTTTATGAAAATATTCTTTTGAAGTACGCCACAAACTCAGTCCCTCATTTTAGACTTCGATGAATCCTATGATAAGAATCCTTTTCACAGTTAAGAAAATAGACAACTACAAACTGTGCTTTTTCTCCAACAACTTTCCGGTTGGCTCTCCCTCTCATATTTTTAGCGAATCATCCAGGGATAAAATTCATTGAACATTTGTGTCCTCATCAAAACCTCTGATACAACAGAGGTCTTCTAATGTCTATATCGACGAACCCTTCTTAAAAGATCTAATTGTTACACAACACACTTAGTTCCCAGAGTAATTTATATCGACAATTACAACTTACGATTAAACCAAATGGTAAGGTATACGAGTACAAAAATAAATCAAATGATATCATTGAATCTCAAGATAAGTATGTGAAGATACTTGACAACCGAGTGATAAGACCGCAGTTATCTTACAGCTGTTGTGGTTATACCATTGGATAAGTCTCACATGTCAAGTTTGTCTTCTTGGGTAGACGTGGAATCCTGCAAAAACGGATCTCTTCAAGAGGAGACGACACAGGAGGATACTGGAGTTGAGGTACTGCTGTGGGTGTTATAGAATTGTAGTTGTAGATAAACTTGGGTGAAGCGTACTTTGTTTTATCTAGAGCTAATTATTTTATTATCCATTACTGTACTATTTGATATAATATACTTAAATATAGTACTGTAATGTGAGTTTGTTTTTGTTATTGTTGTTAAATTTGTTTATACTCTTTTAATTTACTGATCTATTTCAATTTTTTAATATTTTATTTCTCTTTCTTATCAAAAAGAAATTGTTTTGATAGTAAAAATCCATTAAAAATTTGTAAAGTTTTGATTAACTAAATATTTACACTTTCTTTTAGTTAGTTTCTATTTTTTAAAAAAAAAGTATAATCATATTTTACAGGCGGTATTATTTTAAGGACTTGCATTTATAAACTAAGATATGTCTGATCCATTCAGTCGTCTGCAATCGTATTACTTTATTATCGAAACGTAAAGATAAGCTGTTGTAATGATTAATTGATATTTTGTTCATAAACATACAAACTATCATATTAATTGCAAACATGTGACTAAAATTGAAAGTAAAATTGCCAGACGTGTATTTTATAGGTTATGCTCTTTGGTAATGCAGAACTTACTTATTAGGAAAAGACAAAACAAGAAAAGTCCTTTTTTAAATCGTTTATAACTTTTTTCATAAAACATTAATTGTTTTTAGACCGAAATAACACAAAAAATAATAATAAATTACAAAAGCAAATAAACTTGTTTCCATCTTAGATAAATCACTCTAGCAACAAATGTGGTTTATACAGGGTGTTTCTGTAATGCGCAAAGATACGGGGTGGTTATATGGGATAAAATAAAGAAATATATTTACTAAATAATTTATATCTCTAGAACTGCTCAACCGATTGAGTTGAAATTTTACACGATAGTCATCAATGTAAAGACCTAGTTTGAAAAAAATAATTGAATTTTTCAAATAATCTATTTCAAAATCGCGACTATTAAAACATTTTAATGAAAATAACTTTAAACGAGTTATTTTCATTAAAATTATTTAAGTGGCCGCCATTTTTAAATGGATTAATCGAACAAATTGATTATTTTTTTCAAACTAGGTCTTTACATTGATGATCTTCGTGCAAAATTTCAACTCAATCGGTTAACCAGTTCTAGAGATATAAATTATTTATTTAAAAAAAACACAAAATGGCGGATGGATTGAAAAAAAAAGTTTCCGAATATATGTTTATAGGAACTTTTTTTATGTTTTGACCTATATAACCACCCCGTATTAAAGAAACACCCTGTATACATACTCGCACATCCAAAGTTGTTAATGAAAAATGTTAAATCTTCAAAACATAACTATGATTAACTATAACATATTACCAATGTTTAAACTTACCGTACAGTTTCCGTACTTGTACACCATATCAGTGGTGCATCTTGTACATATAAATTTATATTCCCAACCAAATGTATGGATCATGATTTGTGCATCTCATATTCCTGCGGTTACAAAATTAAGATTGTCCCAATAGTTATATTTCCAATGTGAATATTCAATTTTTTTAATTCTATAAGATTAATTAAATTTATCTATCTAATCGTAATCAGAAAGAAAAATCATAGACTACTCTTTTGAAGAAAAAGAAAAGGTGTTATCAAATCCCAGACTCTATATTTAAAAAACTAGCTTTTTATTCGTTCGTCAGCTATTTATTTTTCTAATAATCTACCAAAGTTATTAAAAATAGATCGCAACACATGAAATCCTACGGTCAATAGCAAAAATAAAAAAGTCTTTCAACCCATTTCAAAATGACGTGCGTTTAAAATTATTTTCCACAAACAACGCCCTAACCTAACCTAACCATTTATCTTTTAATCGCCTCGTATAACCCATTTTGAGCAGATTAATATCTTGTCGCAATAAACACCTCCAGTTTCAATCTGTCACAATAATATGGGAGGTATCGATAAGTAACTTTGTTGTTGTTTAAAAAAGAAAACTTCCCGGTCATCATCCCCTTATAAAAAAACGAAAAGAACATAAAGTAAATTCTCTTAACCCTCGAATACTCTAAATACCGTCAGGGTCGAAAGAGAGCTAGTCAAGAGAGAAATCTACCCCAACCCTACAATATGAAAAAAGATGTACTTAGGATCCGTTGAGATTGCCAAGCCCCTACTCATTAAAATGAGTCCCTGAGGTGCTAAGAAATCTAAACTTTAACATCAAAGCGTATAAATTAATTCAAATTAATACTCCCTTATCCGTATTTTTTTTTTTACATTTAACGTCTAACACTCAAAACACAGCAGTAGCCTACACATAAAGCACTATCTGCATAACCATTTCATTGGTATCTGTATTTCATAAGGAAAATACTCGACAATTAGTACTCTACATTTGTAAGGAATTCCTTTGTGGATGAATAAAAACAGACTAAACCAAGCACTATTCTCATCTTGCACACATTATATGATCTCATTACAGCGATAAACATAACCTATATTCTAGAGTAACATGAGCTGATTGTAACACAAATATTAAGATCTGTGTCAAATAGGTTAACAAATAAATAGGTTAAGTGGTCTAGTGAGACATTGAACTAGACTACACTGCTAATGATAAGGCCAGTTAGGTTTACCTGTTATCTATACCTCAACTGATAACATATCCATTTTTTTCAATTCTTATGGCATTGCCTAAATTGTGACAAAGTAATTTAGATGTTGAAAATATTCTTAAGTCATTGTAATAAAAGAGTATTGAAATCACTGAAGTACAGTATATACTGGGTTGAGACCACTAGAGGATGGTATACACTCTATTGACACCGCTAGAGGACAGTATACACTGTATTGAGACTAATAAATGACAGTTTTATCTAGATTGAGACCACTAGAGGACAGTATACACAGGATTGAAACCAGTAAATGACAGTATACAATGGATTTAGACCACTAGAGGACAGTATACACTGTATTGAGACTAATAAATAACAGTTTTATCTAGATTGAGACCACTAGAGGACAGTATACACTGGATTGAGACCACTACAGGACAGTATACACTGGATTGAGACCAGTAAATGACAGTATACAATGGATTTAGACCACTAGAGGACAGTATACACTGTATTGAGACCGCTAGAGGACAGTATACACTGGATTGAGGCCAGTAAATGAAAGTATACAATGGATTTAGACCACTAGAGGACAGTATACACTGTATTGAGACCACTAGAGGACAGTATACACTGGATTGAGACCAGTAAATGACAGTATACGATGGATTTAGACCACTAGAGGACAGTATACACTGTATTGAGACTAATAAATGACAGTTTTATCTAGATTGAGACCACTAGAGGACAGTATACACTGGATTGAGACCACTAGAGGACAGTATACACTGGATTGAGACCAGTAAATGACAGTATACAATGGATTTAGACCACTAGAGGACAGTATACACTGTATTTAAACCACTAGAGGACAGTATACTCTGTATTGAGACCACAAGAGGACAGTATACACTGGACTGAGACTAATAAATGATAGTTTTATTTGGATTGAGACCACTAGAGAACAGTATACACTGTATTGAGACCACTAAATGACAGTATGCACTGTATTGAGAATACTAGAGGACAGTATATGCTGGATTGAGACTAGTAAGGACAATATATACTGTGTTTACAATAAAACTTTTTCTTTAAAAAACACCAAATGGTCTCAAATTGTGGTGTGCCTGCCGAATTTTAACATTTAATTTACTTTTTTTTCCAAACTCCCTCTCTTCCCCAAAATGTCTTTTTTTCCAAGAAGCAGGAAAGAAATGCTTCATTTATGTACAATATGGATAGCTCGCTGTGTAGGACTTCCGACCATTCCAGTACATTTACTAAAACCTCAAAAGCCTCCATTTTCTAGGCAGAATTTAGTACGAAACCGTGTTCACATTACAGTACTTCAATCTGAGATGGTGCCGTCTACTTGACCTATTTCGAGAACTCCCCTTTTAAATTCTTCTCTTCGTTGCCTATTTCTTTGAAAAAGATCCTTACTATGACGAATCTGCTCTAGTTCATCATGTGTTGCTTTGTTCTGTCCACAAGCCAGTCTCACTTGTAGACGAAGAAAGTGTGTATATCGTGTAGTCTTCGCCGTTGTTGCCGAGCATGGAGGCTGGGTTTGCAGTCCTTTCGAGCTATTCAACACATATTTATAACACCCTCCCCCCTCCCCTGACAACATTCTGACTATACGACCTTACATTACTTCTTAGTTTCTTTACTCACCGTTATATTCAGGAACAAGTTTTGTTTTTTTAAGATTTTGTAAGTATAAGTTACGTGTTTAATTTTTTATTTTTTTAAATATAAAAATAATAAACATGTACTTTCTAATAATGTACTAGGAAACATTTTAATACATGTCACATTTTGGTGGTGTTTCGTTACAACAGGATCATATTTGTAACATTATCAAACTGTCCATCTCTCTATCACACAATACCTAAAGAACACTAATTCAACGTTTCTAGTCTGGATGCAGACTCAGATATTTTGTTCGGATTTTTGTTCAAATCGGTTTCAGAGGGATTGCCAAAAATGAGGGATTGACTAAAAAAATTTAGTCGCTGTTTTGCTATAGGAGTGACTCTATTATTTTCATAATATCTCATGATTTAAATTGACAAATTATGTACAAGTCTTTTATTTAACAAAATTGACTAATTTTGATCTAGTTAAATTGGTGTGTGGCAGTTAACGTGAGCCATTCAAAATTTGATAAAATCTTGCCACCATCTTGGAGAATCACAGTTTTGAAAATAGTGGTGATTCTAGTAATTTCCTTATCGTAATACTTATGATTGATAAAAAATAATTAAATATGAAATACCTTAATATTCTAATCGTACATCCACGCATGCACAAATACAATGTGACTAATTCCTTTTTTGTTCACAATACTAGTGAATTGTTTGTTATTTCAGGAAAGGTTTATCAAATACAAAATGTCCGCAATAATGAACGAAAATTATGTAAAAACAGAAAATAATTTATTTAAGTATAAAAAATTCTAAACTGTAGGCCTACACAGTTGGACAAACGATGCAGCCAATTTTATTCTGTGACATGAATCTAAAACAGTTTTAAAATAGAAACAATCTGTGGGAACAGTTTTAAATAGGAAGTCAGATATTGTTGTGTGGGAGTCAAAGGGCAAATTCGTAGTTTTAGATTCAAAACAGAAGTTCTTAAAACGAATATTTTTTGTAAATAAACGTTGCAGAGACATTGCGCAAACTTTCCCTCTCACCTATCCTCAAAACTAAATAAAAACTAAACATCACCAAAAATATCATTTCGCCGAATTGTCAATAAAAAAGTGAGGATTAAATGTGGACGACATCTTTAGACAGAATAAAACTCGAACACAAGATGTCACAAAAATTACGTTTACTAATCATTATTGTAGCTCATGTATCACTGAGGATGGCGACTTTGTCGTTGAAACGCGTTCATTGGTAAAAGTAATTATTGTGAGATCTTGTGTTCATATATATATAAGATTACAATCTATGCAACGTGCTGGTGACGTCATCAACCCCCACCACTCAAGACGGTTTATGTCGAAACTGAAAACATCAACTTTCTCGCTACCGACTGAATTCATAGAAATGACCAAATTAAATGTAAAGAATTCACATTATGAGTTGCTATATTTTTGATAATTACTTATATGTCTTTTTAGTAAAAAGAGTTAATTTAAAACGGTAATGTTTAGGTATGATGTTTTAACAGATGCTTTACAACGAGTGTTTAGAATGGCCTAAATTAAAATTCTTCTAAATTGAGGTAAGACATATTCGAGCTAACCGGCAGAGTTGTATCAATCTTTGAATTGCTTCGTTCGTGTCACAAACAAGTTCTCAGACTAAGTTAATGCCAGCAGTCGAGGTTTATTTTTGTTTTTCTCTAATTATTCATAAACTTTAATATTTTTTCACTTGAGATTTTGCAGACTAGTTTTTAACGTTAATCTTCACATTTCACTAAAATTTTAAATATCAAATAAATTGTGTTTAAATTGTCAAATAAAATTGTGTTTAGATTTAACTAGACTTTATACAAATACAATACAAGTTTAATCCGATTGCAGACGAGATTAAAAACATATTTCGTTAGAAATATAAAACAAGATTAACTAAAACACGGCAGATTAACAAATTGTCAAATAATTTGACCTCGAAACTTGTGTTTTGTAGGCATAAATGTAATTCTTCAACATGTTCTGATAAAATGAAGGCTTGGTAGAATCTATGACTCATGCTTACATGTATTGTAATAAACTTCTGTAGGTCATTATCTCGTATAAGATTATAAGATCGTATTTTATTTTTTCGAAGTAGTATAATATAGAAAATTTGTGATGGGGTTGAGTTTTTCATGACTGTTTATATCCCAAAGAGTGTTTTTTTTTTTTATAATAAAATCTGTATAAGATCTGTTATCTTTTCACGTGTGCAATGTTTTACATCCCAAATGAATGATCAAATTCTTATATGGGCGTAAGATCATATCTTTCTGTTTTTTCCTTTAAGTCTTCATTTTTTCTATAACACAAAATCTGAGAATAGCTGTACACACTATAAGTGTTTGATGTAGCCTGGGGGGTTTTAATCGTAGGCGGCCTGGAGCGACGAAACGGATAAGTGTAGAGGGAGGTGCGGATAAATAGATTTTAAGAGTTTGTGGGGTTTTTTTTTACTTTTAACAACAAGGGAGAAAATAGGTACAAGCAATTGCAAAATGGCCTTCGAATTGGTACAGTGGTTACCACTCTTGCTTGGCAATCCCAGGAAGGCCGAAGAACAATAGATCCCGTTGGGGTCGTTTTATGACCTTTCGAACCTTAAAAAACCATCTAAAAACTGCACAAAATGCTATTATACACTTATTTATATTCTAGTTGAGGAATAATTTCATAAGTTCCATTTAAAACGCCCACCATTTTAAATATTGTACTAAAATCATTTTAAAAAAACCTTCCTCACATGTTACATTTGTGTAAAATACAAAATTCCGGCTAGAGAGCTATTGATATTTTCTAATTTTTAAGCTACCTTTATAACAACTCTGATTTTTTTCGTTAAAAACAAGTTTGAACAACATTGGATCCAGATTTTAAGGCTGTATAAAAATGAGTGAGACAGCCGGCAAGCAGTCCCCTACTATAGTGGAACAACCCTAAGAAGGCACTTGTGCCCGGTGCGGGGCGGTAGAGGAAGAGGTGGATTGTGTCGGAAAATAACACCGTTCCACAAACATTGACTTTGCCTCCGAATCGCCAGCTACCTGAGACTTGCCCTCCTCGGACCCGTTAACGTTTACTTCGAGAATAGTACAGCGTTTTCACCCGATCTGCGAAGTGCCTTCTTAGGCCTGTTCCACTATACCCTCCTCCGGATATTACCAAATAGTACGACATTTCTAAAAACATTACTAATAGCAAATTAATTCTTTATGTTGGATATTTGAATTTGTTTAAAAAATTGTTTCTCCAATCAATAAATCCAATATTTCTCTCTCCAATACTTAAAATTGTTAAAGATAGTTAGGTCTAATAACAACTTACTTTAATATAAAACTAAACACAATATAAATATTCAAATGTACAGATGATTAGGTTGTTGATTTAAACATGTTTGTAGTAGAAAAAACTAGTCATTAATAAATATTAATTTTAAATCTACGTACGGTCATTCTTAGACAATTATGAGAATAGATTGAGTCAATGTTTGCGAAGAAGACTATTATAATCACGATATTAGTTAATTAAGACAAACCACTTATGATTCACTTAATTTATTGACAAAATAACCTGTAAAAGTTTCTATCCCTACTCCTTTCTTATCTATATTTCCCAACATTGCGTGCAATACCGAAATGACTAATACGTTTTTCCCTTTTACAGGGCATTAGCACGTCAAGGTCAACAACAGTCAGATGTGAGCTCAGTCTACTCTACGAGACCGCAGTTACAACAACATGTTACCAACATGACACAAGTTAAATACACTGCAGTGCCTGACATTGACGTAGTGAGTATCTCTACTGGGACTAGTCCTCCTGTGTCCCCATCAGCGCCTAATACGAAACCTGAGCTACGACGACTATATTCCAGAACATCCTCGAGGAACTCTGACGATGCTTCTGGGAGTGATCGAGGTACCGATAGGAGGAGAGATGACCGACGGAGAGGAAGGCTTAATAACGAACTCCTATCGGATGTTCTGGAAGGTCGAGCGGAGGAAATTACGAGGTAAGGTTTGTTGGTGTTTTGATGCTAATTATAATTTGTAAAATGTAAAACTGAAATTACAAATATCGCTAATTTTTCTACAGTCCGTTTCAGACGAACTGCACCCACAAAAGCATTGCTATATACAAATATTTATTTAGAATTAATCAGACCCCTTGAATGTAAAGTTAACCTAACCTGTTCGCGATTTTACAGCTACGTTAGATATTTTTGGCGTCGTATGTAAAACGGCTGTTTCCTCATATTTCATTTTGTGGTAATTTTACAGAAGCCAAAAGTCTAGTCGTTATTTTTTTACTCGAACTTATAAGCGAACTTATAAAGGCGCGTGTTTTTTCATGTTTATAAAAAACAAAACAATGTTTTACAAATATTCAAACGATGACTTATTGAAGTCGAAACAAATATAAGCTATTGATTGTCTTGTTCATACATCTGTGTCACCTATTTCCGTATTAGTTATTATAAACATTATAATTATTCAACCATGATGTAAGCAGCAACTATGTTATTAGGCCTAAATTGTTTTAAATTTAGTTTAATAGCCTACAATCCCCTCTTTTTGATTGATCACACTAAAAATAAATGTAAAATGTTCTTCGATTTGTCATAAAATACATAATAATACAATGTATTCTGTATTTATAAGGTGTAACCTTTAATAACCGTTCAAAATAACTGTCATCATAAAGTTCTGGGTATTGTAGACAATTACCAAAAAATTATGTTTTTAGTTTTTCACCAATAACTCAGTTATTCCTTGTCTTAAAGACGAAATTCAATACACCTCTTGTTTGTCATTTGAAACTTTTTTGACTCTTGTGTATTTTTTGTAAAGTTAATAGTTTTCGAGAAATTTGACATTCAAAATGTTTAACGATCTTTTTTATGGTGCACTTATAAAACTTAACATAAAAAATGTGTATACCAAATCTGAACTCAATACGTTATCTATTTCCAAAGTTATAACGTTATCTTGTGAAAAACAAAATGGTGGTAGAGGATAAACTAAGCTGTAAACTAAACACAAAAACTATAATCACAAATAAGTCGTTATAAATTGATCCGATGTGGCAAATAATTTTTACATCCATAATTACGTACGGTTATTCTCAATTGAATAGATCCAGGGAACAAAAGAAAACATCCAGAACTTTACAGCGTCGCGTGACTAATATTCTAGATAAATTTCAAGGATAAAAAAAACCTTGATTGAACCAAGGAATGTTTATCAAGTCAAGAAGGAATATTTAAATCATGTTGCTATTTAATCAATGAAGATGTATTTATGGCACCAAGTCTAGGCCCTTATTTTGATCTAAATAATGGAAACCGATTTTTAACAATTTCTGTTTTGTGTTTTTATCTTATGACAGTCTAACCTAAATTTTTGACTTATTGCTCTAATTAAAAATTCCCGAGTGCAACGGACTAAAATTTGTCCGGCCTTTCCAAGTCAAAACAATAATATATATATATATATATATATATATATATATATATATATATATATATATATATAATATAAGTAATATTTCCTGTCAAGTTAGAGAATGCCTTCCGCCTAACGTAAAGCAAGCATGTAGGCGTTAGCGATTCACCTACACAATCCGATAAGAATAATCATATCAATCACAATGGGTTCTTATTTTGTAGAAATTCATTAATATCGTTAGTACATTGTATCCGCAAATCCAAACAATTAAATATTAAAATGAATATAAGTGATTAAGAAACCAACAATTATTCAACAAAACCGTGTGTCGCAAAAAAATATTAATATTGGAAAAAGAAAGCATGCGTAAATAATTGAAAACAGCAATTAGTAAGTATTGGTAATAAAAATAAATTTAATATGAAAATTAGATTTGAACATCATTCTTCAACTATTTTTTTCTTAAATAAAATGAAAACAATAAAATAAATTTGAATTACAAAAGTAGACTAATAATACATAAAACTGTCTAGTTTCATTTCAATCAGAATAATCGTTCTTGAGTTATGATGTAACAATGTAAACTCAAATAAATTGAAAACAAACAACTTTAAAGTCAAATTAAGAAAAATGTATATAAATTAATTGTATGAAAAATAATATAGTGTATAAATGACCAAGAGAAGGGAATATAATTTTTAAAATGGGGCGTTTATTAATAAAAAATTGAAACACTAAAATCAGTGTTTATCTAGAAGTGACTCAACTTTACAGTTACAAGAAAAAGAGATAAAAGAAAATTTCGCTTTAAGGGAATGTGAACAATAAACCCAAAAAAAAAAATGAATTTTGTGCAAGAACAAAATTTTAAATTTTGAAATTAGGCGATTTCGAAAACTTAGATAACTTGGAAAGTTCGTATCAACAATTTTCAAAAAGAAAATATTGTCAAGTGAAACCTGGTTAAGTTGGTGCCATATTTCCTGCAAAAGAGGAGAGTTACAAATTTGTCGAAGGTAACTTGGATATTCTTCTTCTGAAAATGGTGCTTTGTTCAAAGACAAAAGTGATTTCGAAAATTGTGGTGAAAGTTGTTATTAGTAAATTTAACCATCAACCTTATAAAAATGTCATTTAAATCATAAATTCACTTTGGTTCAAACTTATTAAAGTCATAAACTCAAATTTATAAAAAACTGAATTAAAATTTTTTGAGACAAAGTTTTTTTTCCAATCAAATTACAAAAATCTCATACGGAAGCAGAAGAAGCGACTAATCGAAGATTCTCAAGGACAGGACCACCGATATAAGTAGAATTTCAACAAATTCAAAAGGAGCAGAGAAGGACTTCAACCATTTGGCCATTTAGATTTCAATCAAAAAACTCAAAACAGGAGCCAAATTTATCTTTAGTAGTGGAAGGTACAAAATTCAAATTTCAAAACTTTTCACAATCATTCAAATTTTAAGTAAAATCATTGGGGAAAGTAAATTTTCAAATTCAATAAAACACACGTGTTTTTGACAAATTATCCTAACTTAAAGTAAAAATAGTTAAAAGACAAATAAATACGTTATCAAAAGTATGCCGGAAAGTGTAGGCCTATACATTTACACATGATGGATTTCTGTAATGGTTCATTAAGAATAACTGCCACAGTGATAAGATAACGATGGCGGAAAATCGTTCTTTAAAACGTGTAATCTTATTTCTAGGTATAACACTTAAAACATTTTCCTTCGTCAAAAGATAAGTTAATTTGCATCACACTGCACTGAAACAGGAGATTCGATAACAACTGAGACCAACGAAAGTAAAGTTATCGTTCCCAGCAAGTGATCAAATTTAGAGCAAAGAGCAAGGGGAAACGATCAGCTGACTTTCCATTGCTCTAATTTAGTTTCGTATTTGCCTTTAGGTGCACTAATGTTTCTTTCCCAACGCATTTGTGCGTTTGAAATTAGCTGATGTTAAATTAATAATAGAACTGTCAAAACAACTAGCCAAATTTTTGTAAGCTCAGATGATGATGTTAGTACACCAACATAAGTCCAAAAAATGGATAATACAAACGTGTCAACATTACAGGGAGTTCAAAAAAACTTCTAAACGAAGGAATCAATAATCAAAATTGTACCATAAAAATCAATCCGAACTTTTAAATTGTAGTTTTTTAATGTTGTTTCATTTGTTTGTAATAAAAGTGAAAATTGTTAATTAAAAGTTTATATTATCAGAAATGTACTAGTTTTTATTTCAATTAGGCCTATTTCGTGTTTGTTTTGCATCATTATAAAAAGTATCGTTCTTAACTAGTACCGAAAGTTACTTTTCCTGGGCTTGATCGAACTAGTAATGAAATATTCTATTTTCTTGATTAAAGGCGGAAAATCTCTCGGTCATTATCGCCTCGTAAAAAAGGAATAAGAGACATAAAAACATAAAAGACCCCCTAGCCCTCGAATACTCGGGGTCAGAAAAGAACAAAGATTGTTCAAGAGAGACCGATAGAAAAGATGAAATATTGTCTAAACCAAGACTACTTGGAAAAAAGTGTATATAGATTATGTTAGGTTAGGTTATTTCCAACCCCGTGTTCACTATAAGTGAGCCCCTGAGGGTCAGATACAGTCTGACTCGTATTAAGTTGTAATCCAAATCCACTTTCTCAGTGAGAAATTGTAAATTAGAAACTAACCTAAAGTGAGTCTACGCAACTGTTTTGAGAAGACTCATCGGTCCTCGGTTTGATATCTTGACGTTTATTGTCTTGACAAGAAATAAGAATAAGCTGCATTAACTGTTAAGTCCAACAGAACACTCAATTATAATTATAAGCTATTAGCAATTAAAAATAACAAATAACAATAAATTAATTAATTAACATTAAATAAATATGAAACAATATATTATTTATAGGTCAATTAAACACGCAATATAAACGTATCTCCAGAACCAATTAACAATTAATCTGGTTTGCTGTTGTTTATAAACATCCTATTTCAACCTATTACTGTCCGGTTTGGTGTCATTTTTATTATTTTTTTTTTTGAACTTTTCAAATGTGTACACGAAAATTTGAAATTGTAAGTGAGTTAAAAACGATAAATATCTGAGTGGTGTTACTAGTAGGTGAAACATTATTGAAACAGCTGCGAGCAGCTTTCAGTGACAGACGATTACTTGGGAGATTACAGATAGTGTGTTAAAACACATGGATATGAACAAAAAAGGTTTTTTTCTGAATTTCAATTGAGTTCTACATGAACACACTATAGTCAGCTAAATCACTTTTTCAGTTTCCTGAAGCCATGAAAATAATAAAGATCAGAATTTTCATTCTTACAATTTTATTCATACATCAATGAACGTAACAATTTATTCCTAAATTGTATAACAATTAGTCGACACGTTTAGCTGCAAAATAGGCCTACAAGAAATGACAAGTAGTTGACTCACTCACATCACTGGTTCTTAGGCATGAACGTTTGTTTGTTAACGATTTTACAATAACTTTCCTTGCACAACTTTTACAGGCTGCGTTATGTCGACCGCCATAGTCAAGCAAGTGCTTCATTAAACAATGAATATAACTCTTTTTATAATATAAGTATCGCTAATATCCGTTCTATGGCTAACACCAGTCTGATTACGGATGTTTACTTTTCAAATCTTATTATTATTTCTGAGAAATATATAACATCTTCATTTTAGGACTACTAAAACCATTATTTCAAATACACACGTTTTTGAAATAATAACAAAATATAAGATTACACAAATTTAATAATATTGTTAAAACAGATTGCAAGGTTTTTGGAAATTCTATAGAAATCATGAATCTTTTTCCAAGCCCTCACGTGTTATTTTCAAAAACCCTAAAAATTAAAGAATATTATTGTACGACCTAAATTATAAATTTCGAACATCATATAAAAATCCTACGTTAAAATGTCAACCTTTTCCGCTGTTCAACTAGTTAAATTATTTCTCCGTCAAATTGCTTTAAAATCTTTGTCACTCTTAGAGAAGCAAAGTTGACTACCGTTAGACTATAATACTTGTATGTTTCAATAATTGCAGTTATTCTTTACTTTGCATTAATATGGTCGAGTTTGGACTTATTTTTCTTGTAATTTCATGTACATGGCGAATAATCGTTACAAAACAATTCTAAAATTTGTAAAAATTCGCAATAGCATACTAGGAGTCTTGCTATGAGTCAGACTATCGCTATTATCTGGCGGTCCGTCCCTGCGCGTGTGAGAGCGAAAGGTCTATTAATCCGATACACGCCATCCGAGACAGGCCAGACTGTGTTTATGAACGTTCTTTAGGACTCTAAGGAAACGCTTAACTATTCCTTTACACTAAGGCATGCTATAACCGACTTTACATTTGAAGAATCCTCAACATTATCTTTCCTTATTTATTTATCCTTTTATAAAGGAGCGATTAAAGGAATTATACCATAAATATCAATTCTGTCATCAATTCAAAGAATCAATGAGATTTCAATAACTGCAGCTTATTGTTAACAGCTAAACAGCTGTCATCTGCTGTGTGTTTGTATGTTTTGATTTATTTTTATTCATTTTACGATGAATTCACAATCACAAGAAGAAATATTAGGAAAGAGGAAAAAGGATGCGAGTGTTTTCTAACCTAAAAATATTTTATTAAAAATTTGAATTAAGAATTGAGGATATATGCATTTGCATTTTTTGAAAATAGTATATTATTAGTTTGACTAATCTCCACACTAGGCTGTGGCGCTGTCGCCGGAATATTGTTTCCACAGCAACTCAGGCGACAAACCTAAACTATGTTACGCAGAAATCAGGAAACACACATTTACCATTGTTTCTCATGAAATAAAAGATAACATATATGTCTTGTAGACCTACATTAGTTTCCAATACACTTAACAGCCTTCACCTCTCCATGCTTGTTTTAAAACAATTCACCTCATTTAAATAAATTACTTCTTGTTTGTTGTTGTCGTATTGGAAGGTCAACGCTTGTAACCTCATTCGTTGAGTCAGAGAAATGAGCGATTTACTTTTCTGGGGTTTAGTTATTCTTGTTGATTGCTGAAATCTAAAACAAATTTATTGCAACAAAGAAATGCCAATCGCTCAGGAAATGTCGCATTGAGTCATAAACCGTTTAGATAATAATATCTGGAAGCTGTCATTGACTTTTATCACAGTAGATAAGCCGCTGTATTTGAATTTCCAATTATAAAGAAAAGGATTGAGTGGGTGGTAAAATGTCGATATTACTTTTGCTGTGATTTCAGAATAATAAGTTTCTTCGTGATAAATTGCCATCCTCAAGTTTTAACGGTATTCAAGTAACCAAACAAAATTTTCTAGTTTATTTAACACATTTTTACAAGAATAGGAATTATTTTAAGAATGTAAATTTAATTATTTTATATAGAGTAGAATTGTAAATTGTGCTGTGCGTTGATTGAACTATGGAATTGTTAGATTTTACATGGAAGCAGGTATCTCATATTTTGAAATATTTAATAGATGATCAATGAGCACTGTGGGGAATGTAAACGATTTAAAACACTGAAACCCCTATCACAAGTTTGCCTCTTTCTTGTTGGATATTTTAAATAGAAAATATAAAGTTTCAGGTAAACTTGAAGAGAGGATCAATCCTGTTGTCAGAACACTATACAATTAAGTCCTTTATTTCACCAAGAAGAATTTTCATACGTACAGTGGTGATTCTTCTATATTATACGACGTGAGGATCATTCTGCACTTTAAAAGATAAATTAATTATTTAAATAAAAGGATATAGTAAGTAATTGTAAAGAAACACAACTGTAATGAGTATCAATTATATTTATTAGTAACAACATCTCAAGAACATGTTGTGTCAGAATGCAGGCAACTCTGTTGGACAATATTTCGACCAATTCTATTTCAGTGTTGTCTACCTAAGTGCAAAACGTTGGTATTGCCATAATTTAATTTGAAACCTACCTGCTTCTACAGATTTCCAGAAATCAAATTATGGTGCAAGGTGTTGTGCCTATAATACACATGCAGTGCTCACATATGTCATAAATAAGAGAGATCTGTTAAAAATTATTTTGAAATTTGGTGACCACTTTTTCAGTTGTATTTAATGACTAATAAAATAGCTTGCATGCCAAATTTAACCAAAACTAAAACTTAATGAAGCTAAAATTTGATTTAATAGAGCATATATTATTGTTTTTTGTTTTGTTTTTTTCTCTGGATTTATGTTTTACCAATTTTTTGGCAATAATTTTCTTCTTTTTTTTATTATAGAAAACAATGTTGGTCTTCTTTAGATACAGAATTTAAAACTGCACAAAAATAACTACTGCATCGTGGAATATTGCAGGAACTACAAGGGAAAAATTATTTTCAAAATAAAACATTCGTTGAAGTTTACGAATTGTCTGCCATTTTGAAATTTTCTAATTGATTTTTCTTGTTAACAAACTTGTCCAATTATTGGTAAAATTGGGCTTATGTGTCAAGTTTGAAGAAAAATTAACAAAAATTGCAACCTGTTGGCTGTTTACCAACAAATATTACAATCATACCAAATTACTCTCATATGTTCTTGGGTAGAATCTATGATATTTTTTAGTTTTGGATGTTGGTATGTCTGTTAGTAAGATGACAATAACTAGAATTCCAGTAAATGAAATTCTCTAAAATTGTGAATTTTATTTTCACTTGTGTCAATAAACGTTAACTTATAAAAGTCTTATTAACAATAGGATAATTTAAATATTTTTCAGGAGATTAACTGAAGGTGCATCAGTAAATGCTACCTGCCGCTGCACTCGTACGACTGCATTACATCTAGCTACAATCTGTGGATTCAGCGAAATTGTGAACACCTTATTATTGAAAGGAGCATCTACAAAGCTGAGAGATAAAGAAGGCAGACAAGCTGTACATTTTGCAGCAGCTTCGGGAAATGAACAGATTCTGAAAATGATTTTAGATAAAGACACTTTTGCTCTTAACAGTCAGATTCGTGTCGGTACTGTCGACAGAACAGACAATGATTCTTTGGATTCATGGAGTCATGATCATGAGTCTGTTGCCGCCAAGGTAACAATAATTATTGTTTATATTGTTATTTTATATTTTCTTTTGTTTATATTCTCCTACAACTATTATACGACAAATGTAATAATTAGGTTTATGAAAAAATATCATTAATTTTGGGATACTTTAAACCTGTTGCTTAAGGGGATTCCCTACTGAAAATGGTCAAAAACTGTCAAAGGAAAAAAAAAACACATTTTTACTTATTTTTATTTTTCATGTCATAATACATTTAAAAAATGCATTACAAGTGATTTTTCCTTTACATATTATATACTAGATTTTTTTTTAATATTTCGCTGCACACTGTCAAAAGCAGTTAATTTTTCAGTCTGGATCACAGCCTTACATCTTTTAGTTTTGAATGATAAACCTTATAATTTTACATAACTCTTACATTTATCAATGTAACTATTATATTTTAGTAAACAAACTTATATGTACATCTATTACAAAGAATATGTACATTTATTTAATATGATTGGATTATCTTTACTCTTTGAATAATCAAAAAAACAGCTGTTTTCACTGATCTCTGTTACTGAATATTTTGCTGTTATTGTTTATCAATGTGATATCATAAAGCATATAGTGTTTTAAATAACACATCTATTGATTCTAAAGAAACAATAAACATTTCTGTTAGTTATGATGGTAGCTGGCAGAAAAAAGGATTTACATAAAAAAATGGAGTAGGCCGTTGCATTTATGCGGTGACCGGACAAGTAGTGTTGTAGAGTGTGCGATAAAATGGCTAAGAGACTAGGAAAAACACAGAACAATTGAAGGAGTGGTACACTAAATATAAACCTATCTGCCAAAAAAACTATGACGGTTCATCTCCAGCCATGGAAGCAACGGCTGCTGAACGCATTTGGAAGTTATCAGAAAACCATGGCTTTTGATAACCTACTTTCATTTCTGATGGTGATTCAAAATTTGAAATAAAAATTTAATTTTTAATTAAGTACCCTAATTTCAATAGGGAAAATTATTTTTAATCTGAATAATACGGTGGAAATGAAAGAAATAAGATGGTGGATTTTCTAGGAATGACCTTCCTCACCCCTCATACATTGCCTCTATTCTCCTGGCAGTCAGACTATACATTTTACTTTATTACACGCTATTGAATTCCAATCGATCCTATCTCATTGTAGCATCTTTGATAATGAAATGGCATATAAAATTGTTAAAATAGCACCATGTATGAACTCAATGCAATTTCAGTGTTCCCCGATGTTGGGTTTTTTAAAAAAAACACCCAACATCTCAAAAGTCACGGAATTTTCACCACAAAGCTGGAACCAGCCATTGTGGAGCTGAAGTCATCCAACTTGATCACTTCAACTTGGCAAAATTGCTGAAATGTTCTCTGTGCGATGAGGACAAAGAGTTTTTGTAACACATTTTCCTCAGTTGTGTGTCCCAATACCGGCCACTTAATATTTATTTTTGTAAGAATTGTGTTTCTTATGTTTATAAAAACACACTAATGTTTGAAACAACTTAGGTATCAAATAAGTACACTACACCATTCATTAGTCTATTGTTCTGCTGTAGATACAGATGTCCATTCATACACCATGAGTAGACTATATAAAGAGTAATTTATACAATGCACAGTCACTACACATCATTTTTTTTATCACATCACTAACAAGATTAACTTCTTAATGATCTTCTCTCTTTATATAATTTTCAAACTACTTAATACTTAACACTGATTCATAAATTGGCTAACAGTCCTCTTTCCAGCTTCTCATTACGTTGCAATAAAGTAGAGTAAAAATAATATTTAGAGAAAGGATGTTGTAAAATTCTTGGTCCCTTTTTTCAAATCTTAAAATTTTCCTGTAAGACATTTTACATTTTCAAAATTTTAAATATACTTTTTTACTATCTAAGAACTACAGTAAACTAAATAATAATACATAAAATAAATACAATTTTATAAAATGTATTCTAGTACACATACAACAACCTAAATTATACTTTGTTTACCAACAGTTTTATACTTATGAAGCTCCACGTCTTTACAACCTAATTAAATTACATATTTTGAAGAAAAATATCGTATGTGGTGTCTCAATTTTTAAAGTACTTAAATGTGTGGGTATATTACATTGAAATGTGTTACAGAACAAATTACAAATTAAATCATTACAGTAGCATATATATATATATATATACTGTATATATATATATATATATATATATATATATATATATAGTACCTACAGAAAAATTATAGAAGATGTAATAAGAGCGATATGAGTATACATGTATGTATGTCATTGAAAACAATGAAAAAATATTCATTAATTTATTTTGTTTCAAATTTAAACATTTTACTTTGCTGCCAAATCACGTATTCTTTTCAGTATTAAAAGCTAAGTAGCACAACTTTTGTTTGTAAAACCACGACTTGCTGTCTCCAACATTGTAAATACCTCTTTATGACTTGACAGTTTTTCACATTTTCGTTGATTTCTTTCATCATCACTATGTAATAATATAAATAAATGTGGTATTGACTTTAATTGACTTTAAACATAAAGAAGTCAAGAATTTGCTCAGCTAAGGCCGCCAGGAAGCTTAAAGCTTGCCAATTTTGAAAAAGGGGGAAAAAATTATTAAAATGTTCTCAGTGTCTTGATTCTTTTTTAAGTGTACTTTTCAGTGGTTTAACAGTAACTAAGAAGTCCTTGTTTATTTTTCTGAAATTAAACATCTTTTATTAAACACATATTATTGAAAAAATACATAAATTTATCATTAGATATTATATCCTATTGATTCTAATAAAATTTTGTCTTAAAGACACTTAAAAGTTTTAATACATGATTCTACTTTAAAATAGTTGCAACTTTAATAAAAAATTATTTTATTATGAGAATGCTTTGTCTCATTTAGTTTTTAATTTAATTTGAATTATTTTTTCATTGAGTTTAAAATTCTATATTCCTGTTTTGGAAAATATCCTTTATCTAAAAAGCACTTAAATTTATTATACAAACAAAATATTAGAACATCTTAATTTTACTGAAAAACTCTACAATTAACCTTTTTGTGCAAAATTAATAAAATAATATTATTTCAATTTTACAAAATTGTATTGGTATTGTCTATTGTACATGTTACCACTTTATAGTAATGTTAAAGATGGATATCCTTCGTAACGTAAAGCCTTCTAGTTGACGACAGAAATCCGCCGTTCCTCGAATGGTGCCTTGGTTAATCATCTCCATTTTGAATTCACTATTCATAAATTATCATGTATTCTTTCTTGGCTATTCACTTACAGTTCAGTTAGATAAAAGTCCACTGTCTCTTTTATTAAAAACACCTTTAGGATTGTTCACAAGAAACTAATACACTTTTTTACCATGTCACGCTTTCTTATTGCATTGTCCATTTTGCTTTTAAGAAGCCTAAAGTCTATTTTTTTAAAGTTTTTTTAAAACAACAACTCCTTTTATTCACTTTATAGTTAAAACGTTCCTATATTTATTAATTGTCTACATTATTTTCACCACAAAGATATATTTATGTGAATTACATTGTTCTGAAAAATAACTTTCCCACAAACGAAAATAGGTCCGTCTACTTTGAACGTTGTCTCTAGACTCTTAAACATTAAGTTACATTGTTTACATGTTCAAAAAATCACTCAAATACAAATTTCATTGTCCTCCAAATATTTCTTTCACTACTCACAAACACGTCTGACCATTTCAGATGCCATCTCTAAACTCTCTGTAAAACCTTGAGCCTGCACTCTTACGATCATAGCACAGGGTTCACATTTCTAGTTCCATGGACATTGATTGTCCAAATCATTCTTGCTTGGTAACACACACTCTCACTTTTACATACATAAATTTTCATTTGAAATACCAAGTCTATATTAAAACTAAACATTATTTCTTTTAAATACATATTTTTGGAAACCTATTTTAATTTTTCTTTCCTTGTTTCATCTGTAAATGTTATTTACAGATGTCAACTTGACTTGTCTTTCTTTCAACCAATCCTAAAATTCCTTTTCAGCAGCTGATATATTGGTACCAAATCAAAATTCAAAAATTGAGTATTACAACTAATACTCTTGATCTTGACAAAGTGACGAAATTTTTGTCAAAATTTATCAAAATTTGTCAAAATTTTGTTTTGATGGAATCATCATTGATGCTATCCCAAATGTTTCTCACCAAGAACAAAATGTCCTCATTCTTCGTTATGTTTTATGTAACAATGAAAGTAATTTATATGAACCCATGAATGATTTATTACTTTCATGAATTTTTTAAGAAAAACAGGAGATTCAATTACAGACGAAATAGTTTTAACCTTGGAATAGCTTAAAGTTCATATTCCACAAAGGTATGATAATGGTTATAACATGTGTGAAGATATAAATGGCGTTAAGTTAAAGATACTTAAAATAAGTGAATGTGCAATTTTCTCTCCTTGTACAGCATAGTAGGTGTGAATGCTACAAAACTGAATCCAGAAATATTAACCTTTGTTGGAAACATTGAAAGTTTGTACTACGTCTTCTCAAATACCCCTGCTTGGTTGGAGTTACTGAAGGAGCACATACATTGTTTCAATCAGTCAGAAACATTGTCCTGGGACTTAACCCTCTATTTCATGAATTACTAAAAAGTATAAATTTCCAAATATTCTTGCATAAGTCTTATTATTTCATTATATGATTAGTATAAAATATAACAAAATATTTTTTGGGCTCAGCCAATTTATTTTTGGAACAGATTTTCTTCTTCGCACTTGGGTTTGAAATGCACCCAACATACCTCCAACTATTGTTAAGTGGAAACCTTTCAAATACAACCCTGCTCCTCCTATCTCCACTTGTCGAAGATTAAACAAGATAAATGAATTAACTATGACTACATCTAGAAAATAGAAAAGCTGCCTGTCCCAAAATTTCTTACTTTTTCGGCTTATTTCATAGTAAGACTTTAAGTGGTCAGCTTTGTCAACATAGCACATGTGGGTATTGCAATCAATTATCATTTTTTGACAAACAACTTCTTCTCGATTACCAAACTTATCACGCCTTCCAATAACACCTAAATTTGAACCATTATGAAATTTTGACAAGAAAGTAACTGCCTCCTTATCCATCCACTTCAGCCAAGTTACACCTAGAAAAGAACTCTTAAATTGGCTTTGACCTCTAACCATTTGTGTATCAGCAAGTTGTTTCTTCAGAATATTCTTTCAATTTGTGCGCACTGTTCCACTAGCATTTATTTTGAAAAAGATCACAAATTATGTTTATGCTATTAAAATAATTGTCAAAGTATATAAAGTAATACTTAGATACTTAATCTTACGTTAGATCTTTTACTACTCTTTCCCCCAGTAACGATTCTACGAATTTTTATTTTTCTGCAGTATAAACTTGAAATTTACAAATGAATCCTGTGCTGTAAACCCTAACACAGATTTTAAAACCGTGTTTAATTAACTTTTTTGACATGTACTGTTTAAGGTGGGAACGTTCTTTAAATTTTACCATGCTTTCATCTATAGACTGGAATCGGGTTGGGTTATAAAAATAATTAAAGTTATTTGATAGAACATCAATTAGAGGTCGAATTGAATACAGTTTGGTGCATTACATTGAGGCATTTCTTGGTTATCATTAATATATAAATTGGAAAGAATCCTCTGAAAACGATTTAAACTAATTGTTGAGCTTATATTTGTAGCACGAAGTTGTTCGTTAGAACTCCAGTAATCTAGATAGCTCGACTTATGTGTTATTCCCATCTTAGCAGCTAAAAATTTAGTCACTTGTTGTACCTTGAATTAGACGACCATCTCTTTTTTAGCAGCATATAGGTTTGTTTGGTGCACAATATGGTCAATAAGAGTCTGGAAATAAACATCTAAATATACCTGTGGGGGAATGTACCACATCATCTAAATTTGGTCCTGATTTTTTTTTAAAAAATTTATTTTTGTACTTCTAGCTCTGCTTTCCTAAATTTCATCTAAGTTTTTTAACCAAAAACTTAGAGTGTCAACATCATCCTCAGTGCTGTAGTCATTATCTTCACTCTATTGAATTGCATTGCTAACTATTCTTTGGATGTTGGATTGGTTGAGTAAGATTATTTCGTTAGTTATATTATTTGCTGGAGGAGAAAAAATAGTTAATTGGATATTTGTATTTGGGTCACCATTAGACGTAGATGGCTTGTCCAAGTCACAGTTCTCAACGGGATTGGCGATATTATCCAGAAGTAGATCACAAATTTGGTTAAAATTCTTTTTAATTCTATCAATTTCTAGCACCATAATTCCAATATTTGTCATTTTTTACATGTGTAAGTATTGGTTTTATTTTCATTATCACTATTATCATCTGAACATTCACTCAGATCAAAATAATCAATTACTTTATCATATTTCATTCATGCCACATCATCAAGCTTTAACCTATCTTGATAATCACATTATCTTCTATTTTGGTTCATTATTTTATGATGGAATCGGTTATAACTAGAACAAAAAGAAGGGGAATGTTTTAAAAATATGTGGACATTGCAAGAACAGTAGTTTCATAGTGGTTATAACATGAAACTGCATGATTTTTCTTAAAATAAAAGCATCAGAATTTGATAAATAATATGTATTATATACAAACCTAATCTAAATATTGTAAGAAAAATTATAATGGAAAAAAATACCAGAAAAAAATACCCAAACAGAACTGTAAAATGAGGAAACAAACTGACATAACCTAAAGCGACAAAACTTTCCATCAACTGCAGCTAAATCATAATAACATCAAGTTGGCAGTTTCAAAGTTGGGGGGGGGGAATTCTCAACACTCCTTATGAACCATGCAATGTTTTAGACAAGTGGTTTTATTTAAAACCACAATAAAACTGGAGGGAATATTTAACATGTGGTTTCTGAGTGAAACCACCATGGTATAAAGGGTTAAGAAGTGTTTAGCTTCTTTTTAAAGGTTTGCTAATGTCATCTTTTCGACCTAAAGTACTTTCAAGCATTGATCAGAGAAATGTGGTCATTCAGAGCAAAGGTATATCTCTAAATGTTGAAACACAAGATATAGTTGACAAGATGCAACAACAGTTACACGATTAGTGGAAAAGCATTCTCCAAGAAACAAAAGACCTTGCTTTCAGACCTTCCAAAATAAAGGTCATACATCATAAAAAACAGAGTCTACATCTACAGCTAAAATTATTGAGAAAAAGATTCAACAATGTTGAAAATAACTTAAAATCTCAGTCATCTTCCTTGTTATTGACTTCATAATTAATTGTAGATTAAAAGACTAGATTTGCTGCTGCCAATTCAATTTGTGATCTTTTTTCTCTATTATTAACTTTTATGAATTTAGATGACGAAAAACTGAAATCAAACACTAAGACTCTTGTCGTTTAATATCTCATGTTCTGGCTGAGTTGATGAAATACTGCATACAAATACCATTTATGACACCTTCTTAACTAAGGAAAACCCCCATTGAATCTACTGAACTATATTCTAGAAACAAATAATTAAGGCCTTATTCGTGAATTTGTGTACTAGTAAATTCTCTTAAAATATAACAGAAAAAATGCTAAAATCTTCTTAACCATTTAGCAATTTTGAGAATAGAAAATGAAATAGCAAAAAATGTAGAGTTTTCTGAAGTCATTGATAAGTTCTGCCAGCAAAAAGATAGTAAAATGTACTATGCATCATTAATTAATTTTACAAAGTGTAATGTTTGTTTCTTAATTGTAATTATGTAGTTATCTTTTGTGTAAACACTAATTGCTAGTACGATAATTCAATCATATCTAGATCAAGGGAATAGTTTTTTGTTTTTTTTTACTAATTTAGTAATTTATATACAGAGAAGATTTTAATTTTAGTTCTAAGTTAACTATTATTCTAAAAATTTAATTTTTGATAGTTTATTTTCAACATTGTCCATATATTACTAACTTAAATAGTGTATCACTGTGCTCTATTTCAATAATTCACATTCAGATTATAATTTTTAGTACCGTAACGATAGTTTGCTCTAATATTGTTTCTCATTTTCAATTATTCATATCATAATTTTGAAGGTTATTGTTAATGGTGTTAATTATGATTTATTAAAATTGACAATGTCTTTAATTAAACAGTTTTTAATTTTTTTAATTTACATAATTACAAATATTCTATATGCTACAGTATTTCAAATTTATTTTTATGCTACTTACTCTGTTTTGGAGGGGTGGGGAGTGACTACTTAAAAGGTTGATGATTTAGTATATTGGTGGGAAGGGGAGATTATGAAATAAGGGGGCCCTTCTTAAGTCTGACAAGGAGGCTGGTAATTTGATGTGGATCCATGCCCTTCTTAGTCTTTTCCAGACCTACTCTGTAAATTGTTCTAATATTAAAACAACAATAAGTAAGTCTCCATCAGTTATACTAAAAACACCACCATTTAATTGATTTTAAACATCTTATAGATTCAAATACCTATTATTTTATTTAAATAATAAAACACTTTTCACAATCAAATAAACAATACAAAAATAATCTATTATTATTAATTTATAAGATATAATATTTTAATCCCAGAGATATACTTGTTTATAACATCATAAGGAATTGAATATTTAGATAAATTTTATCTACAATTAAAAACACTAGTAAACCATCTGTCAATGCAGCTTGTAGCCCACAGATAATGTAAGTTACATTTTAATATGTTACAATTACAATACAGCCTAATTGATTTATGTTACAATCAATAATATTTTTATTCGGATTTACATAATCATATTGAGTGAAGTATTCAATCATTTCTAATTTTGTTTCAATAACTTTATCAGGAAGAAGTACAAAAAGAAATTATTATGGTAATTATGTCTGCTAGAATCTGCATAATTAATTTGAGTACAATCTTCTGTCAATCATAGCATTTGTCTTATTACAGTATTTGCCTAAATAAACAGTACGGTACTGAAATTGTAAGATTTTATTTGCATAGTTTTACCAACATATACTAGAAAAGGGAAGCAAAATCGGTTAGACTCGAGTAATAACATGTTCAATATGACCTCCATTCAGTTTTAGGCAACACTTGTAACGTTTTTGAAGGTTTTGCTTCATTTTGGTGAAGAGGGTTGTGCTCCTTATACAAATGGTTATTTTTTCCTGGAGTAGGACGATGATAGCTGGTGGGTCTTCACGGAAAAATTTCTCCTACAACATTACCCAGATGTAGGTGTCAGGTGGTGTAAGATCGGGAGAGTGGGCTGGGTAAGGAAAGTTTGTCCTAAGGGAGATGAGGCGGTTGCCAAAAGTTTCTTGAAGGAAACAATGTTGGTTAAAACAGTGTGGCTGGTTGATCCATCTTGCTAGAACCATTGTAAATGAAAAGACAGGTTTTGGGCACCACAAAATTTCCTGAGGTCTCCTATAAAACTATCAAGAATGACCCAATATCGGTCCTGATTTACAGTAAGAGGATTTTCATTATTGTCTTCAACAAAGTATGAACCAATTATACTTCTCCCTGACACGGCGCACCAAATGGTTACATGCTTACTATGCTATGGCTTGTCTATAACACTGTCACGATGTTCAAACCCAAGAAAATGTGTTGTCGGCTTGTTTATGAAACCATTAAGGTGCACATTCATGAAAAACCATACATCACTCTGAAACTCAGGTTCTCCATAGTACATTGCTAACATTGAAGAGCATTACTAAACTCTGACTGTTTTGTTTGTACAGTTAAAAGGTTGCCAAATTTGTATCTTGTAGGGAAAACCGCCATTGTTTTTAAACATTCTTCTTAACAAGGTATTGCTTATATTCAGTTTCAAAGATGTTCAGTTTAGGCTTCTTTTCAGGCTTTTAGGATTCTGTGGTTTTGATTTGTTCAGACAGTATTTGGGCGACCTGAATAGCCCTTCTGCTGCATCAAAACAATACCTGTTCTTTGAAATTATTGAACAACACTAATAATCATAGCATTACTAGGGGGTTTTCGTGAAAATGTCCCTGAAAACGTAATGAAGTGTGTGACAAAATTGGCCCACCCACACATCCAATTTTGTATAAGCAAAAATAATGCTCTATAATAAAAGCTTTCTCTGCAGTAGTTAGCACCATGTCAGCAAAAACTAACCTGAATAAGAAAGAAATAATAATCACGAAGGCGTGGCAGCAATCAAAACTTGACACAGCTGATCGAGAAGGCAGCTACAGCTGATTCATTTTCAGTACTGTTTATTTTGGCGCATGCCGTATATACATTTTTTGTCGATGCATTTCTGAGTTCCTCCATCTTTGAGACTTAATTTAGTTTCACTATGTATATTAAATCACATCTCAAAAATTCAAAGATAGAAAGAATTCTTTAGTTTGTACAAAATTAAAAAAGGAATTTTACCGGAATCAGTATATGTGTGGTACCAACTTTACAACACTAAGTGGTAAATAAAGATAATTTTACAATCACTATAAGAGTAGGACACTCAGTGAATCATCAACAATTACTGCTTATGTTGGTGTAAGTGTTAAATCTGTCTGGGTTATACGTAACATAATAATAAATTGAATTGAATTCTTAATCACTTATAAAAACATTTGATGAAAAGGGAGAGTCAACAAAATAATATTTTGTCAAAAAAAGAACCATGTAATTTAGTTGAAAGTCAAGAAACATCATTAGGGAAATTATTCATAGTTTTATATATATATATATATATATATATATATGAGTTAACTATATGCTACAAGTTATGTGGTTCGAGTCAGTTTATTTGTAATTCGTATTTCCTTTGTTATAACATTGTTTTGGTTTCACATTGATCTTGATGTTGAACAATTGAAAAGTGACACTAAGAAAGTTATCATTTCTGTGTTTCATAAAACAACTTCTTGTTTTATCAACAAAATTTATATTTGATACTTGTCAAGATCAATTTCAGTTGATTCAACTGTTATTTTCAAATGCCTTTGTTATGTAAGTTTTTTAACTCAACATTTATATTTCATTATTGCAGATCCCATTTTTAAACAGTGGTTCGACTCCTCTTCATCTTGCAACGCAAAGAGTTAATTGGAAGTGTGTTAAGTTGCTTTTAGAAATGAATGCAAGAACAGATATTCTAGATGACCGAGGTTTATCACCTCTAGATGTAGCAGGGGAAATTACAACAAACTCACCTCTTCCTGAAATGAATGAAAAATTAGCAGATAACATCCCACATGATGAACCACGCACAATTAATGTTGTACCTTACTACACTCCTGAATTTGGGAATAAAAGAGTTCCAAGGTCTTTACCGGTTGCCGTTTACAAAAAGAAAAGTCAATTACCATTACCTCTTGTACCAAACTCACAAAGCCCTTCACCTATATCATCAACTTCACAAGGATTTTCAGATGGGAGTTCGCTTGAAGATAAATCCACTGATGTACCAAGTGATGGAAGTGACTCTATCACTCGTGTTGTTATACCAAAACCTAACAAGAAAACCATTAGTACTGCACAAAAAGTAGTCAATGCTTTGATTGTGAAAGGAGCAAAAATGCCACAATCTAAAGTTATTGTAAAGGAAGGAGGTATTTCAAATCAACGGAAAATGCCTGTTACCTGTTTACATACTGCAGTTGAATCTGGTAACATAGATTTAATACAGTATTTACTACAAAATGGAGGATGTGTTCTAACATGGAATGAATCAGGACTAACTCCGATTCATTTAGCAGTGGTGAAACGCCTCTTGGAGCCTTTAAGAGCATTGCTTGAATGGGATAAAACATTATCTGCAGTAGATGTAAGAGACTCCATGGGAAGAACACCTTTATACTTGGCTGTTGAAGAAGAATGGACACCAGGAGTTAGTTTTCTATTAGAAACAGGTGCTGATATTAAAGTTACATCTAATGAAAACCAGACTGTACTCCATTTGGCTGCTAAAAAAGGCAATATAAATATTCTTGAAGAACTGCTTTCAATTCCTGATTCAGTAAAGGTAAATTAAATTTATTATTGGTAATTAAATAATTGTTATTTAAATAGAAATATTTACACTGAAAGATTTACATCTCTATTTATGCATCCTTCTGTGAATTTTCAATCACACTTATTTTATGTATTTTCAGGACATTTGAGAGAACATAACATTACAATTCAAAATTCTATTGTTGACAAAAAATCAGAGAATAAGAATGTCTTTTTAGTTAAATATTTTTTGAATGAAATAATCAAATCTTTTGTAAATTAGTTGCAATAAGTTCACATGTTCGTAACTCATTAAATTTATTACTCTGCATTATTTTTTACGAACTTTATACACCTTTTTTTGTATACTTTACCTAGAGCAGCATAGCAAAATGAGTTATCTTTTGTATCAAATTCAATAATCTGTTTGTAATTATTGTCAAAGTTTAGAATACAATAAATACAAGCTTATATACAAATATACATATAATAATATGAAATGGTGTTAATTGTTTTCATAGTTCACAAGATCATAAAAAAAAGCAAATTTTTCTTCATACAATTGGAATAAGGAAAGCTTTAAACTATATATCTATAATAGTTTTGTTTTACAATTATTTCATAATAATGGATTGTTCATATTATTGACATACTAATTTAAGAGGACATTTGCCATCATTTGTGTATTTAAAAAAGTAACTAATAGACAACATTTCCATAGAATAAATCAAGTCCCGTTATTAAATTAACTTTTAGAACATAAGGAAAGTGAAAAACACTAACCAACCAAGTTGCCTAAGGTCATTTTGAAAACTAAAACTTAGGCCTGGGTTCCTTTTTTACCCATTTTAGTTTCCAACATAACCCTAGGCTTTTAGCTTTTTATAACATGCTCTTTTAGCATGAATAATATTGTAGCTCATGTATCACTGAGGATGGCAACTTTATCGTTGAAATACGTTTTATTAAATAAACATAATTTTTATGAGATCTTGTGTTAATTTTTTTTTTTTTTTTTTAATTAATCAGAGATTAAAATATTCAATTGGAATTGAATATGGTGTGCTTATATACCCATATGATCTATAAAACTATTTTACTTTTATTGTTAGTGATATTTTGTGAATGTTGAATTTTATATTAAATTCATAAAGGAAAAATCAATATAATAATGTTTTTGACTCCTTGGTACACTCCAAGAATGGGGTTGGTTTTCAGCACTGTCTTCCATTCACACAGCCTAATCAGCTGAACTTTATGTTAGTCATAAATTTCAATTTCATGAAATATAAATAGTTTAGAAAGACTCAATTATCCAATAAACTTTTTTTTTATATATGTTATCTATTTGCAGATAATTGATTGGCGTAACAAAGTTTACGAAACCCCTTTGTGTTCCGCTGTATCAGCAGATCAGCTATTTTCAGTTGAATTACTCTTGCAGCATGGTGCTGATATCACAACCAGTCTACCTGGTGATGTAACTCTTCTACACATAGCTGCGGAGAATGGCAACAAAATCATTCTTGATACACTACTCAGACATCCAGTAGTAGAAAATCTTAAAGATGTAAGAAGCAATGAAGGAAAAGGAGGTATGACACCATTACATGTTTCTGCATTAGGAGGATTTGTCAACTGTGTTGAAAGTTTGATAGCTCAAAAATGTAATCTTTACTCTAAAACAACAGATTCTCCACATTTTGGTGCAACTGCATTACATCTTGCAGCAAAGGCAGGTAATGTAGATGTTGTTAAATGTATTGTTACCCACGATAGAAAAACACTTTGTGCTAAAAATATAGACAACTGGTATCCATTACATGTAGCAGCCCGATTCTCTCATAAAGAATGTGTTAGTGAGATGTTGAAAAATGGTGCGAATTTAGCAGCAACTATAATTGACTCTGGCGGTTATAAAAGAACAGGACTGGACATTATTGTGTACAGTGTGTTACATCCGCTTACATTTCTTGAAAATATTTTTGATTCTTTCATCGAAGTTAATGAATATCCATTGAATAGTCCTAAATGTTTAATTAACGTAAAATACAATATTTTAGTTCCACTAGGTCCTGACAGGAAGCAGTTGAGAGTGTTAGACTCTCTGTTGAACTGTAGTAAACAGATTCTTCAAGAAAACCTTCTATTGCATCCTTTAGTTGAAACGTTTCTTTATTTGAAATGGAAAAAGCTTCGTTTATTTTTCTTCTTAATTATGGCACTCTACATGACTTTTACTTTGTCTTTGACCAGCATGGCAATGTTTATTTATGTGTTGCAACCTGATGTTGAGGTTATACGTCACAGCATCACTGTTTGCAGAGTAGTTCTTCTTACATCTCTTGCACTTATAATACTTCAGGTAAGCCTTATTTTATCAACCTAAAAAATATGTATACTGGTTAAGAAATTTCTTTAGCCCACTTAAATTAAATAATGGTTTAAATTCAACTGTTTTTTTATACTGCCTTAAATTTTACAAAATCTGACCCTCCTCCAAAGCAGTTTTTAAAATTTACTGTTAATTTATTAATCAACTAACTATAAGTCTTTAAAACTGTGCAATCTTTGAAAGTTGAATTGAAATTAAAATAGTTAATGACTCTCCAATTACATACAAGCCAATGTCCCTACACCATATTATATTTAAATATAGGACTTTTAAATCAATAAGTATTTAAAATTCATCTAAATCAATCAATAAATGAAATAATTTAAGTTTTGGTTTATTTTATAGGGTTCCAAATATGAATGAACAGAAATAAAATTCACTTAATGCTAGAAAACACATAAATTTCTATAGAAAACCTGAAACAGCAACCCTACAAGACTTAGTCTTTTGCATCACCTGCTCTTGACATAATCTGCAGACAGATATAAAATACATCTCATATACTTTTATATATTTTTCTTCCATTTATAATTATATATTTTTTTATTGTATCTCAAAATATTTTAAATGTAAAATTACATTTCATTTTATACTTTTCACAAAACTTTTCTTATTATATTTGACCTTATCACTTATAAGATGAATAATGTTAAAATTATTAAAAAAATAGTATATTATTAAAAACAAATTACAAATTATTTACTTATATTAAATGATCAATGACATATTCAATAGTCTTGACCATCTGAAGAACTACTTACAGTAAATTATTTGATTATAAATGTAGATAATTCTATTTTGTATTCTTTGACATACAAAATGGTATCATTAGTATTTTAAATCAGCTGATGTTTCATTACTGATTAAATAATTTAAATTTCTTAAATTTTCATTACTGTTGAGACCGATGTTTCTTGGTGGAATTCTATTTTTAAAGATATGGTCAAGATTGTAGACAGCTCACATTTGTTTTGTCGTAATTTGTCCTCGCCGCTCGGATGGCCAGTACAGCTGGCCGCGCTACTGTCATTGACAACTATGCAGCCATATTTGGTGTTTCCCTCGCCAGCTCGGAATTATTTTTAAATGACTTCTGTGTTATTTGCACACTCATAGTAATTATTGTATAAAGAACAAGTAAAGTTGAATTAAAATTTTTTAATTTATAGTTCCTAATACCAAGATAAACATACGTTGGGAAATTTAACTTTTATATGTATATTTTTAACACACATAACTAAATAAGTTGCTATAAAGTAGGACTTTACAGTCATGTTATATTCATACATAAACTACTTCAGATTTAATTAACAAGTAAAGATCAATTAAAATTGTTTTGTTTATACATACTAATACTATTTACAAATATTTACAAAATAAAAACACTTTACAGCTGGTTAACAACATAAAATGTAAGACAGTTAAATCACATTCACATTGCAATGTCATTCACTGAACTAATTTACTCGTATAAAATTACCGTATGCACTGTTTGCTGCTAAAAAAATGAAAACATGTGATTATTTAGTTCAAGAGTTGTCCGATAGGTTTCAGTACTCACCAGACATTATAACACAAATAAAATATTAGAAAATATCATATTTATCAAGTGGCCAGTGGTACTGGCCATTCGAACGATAGACGTATTCTATCTTGGCTAGTACTGCTGGACATACGAGTTGTGAGGACATTATAGCAAAAATGAATACGACCTGACACGCAAATGGCGGCAGCCAGTACAGCTGGCCATACGAGAGACGAGGACAAACTATATATACCGTCTTCGAGCGCAAAGGGTTAAGAAATATTTTGATCAGAGTCAATTGTAGGAATAAACGAATTGATAAGGAACTAGATTTCATGTTTGATACATATTTATGGAGTCACCACAGAAAATTATGAAGGCCACCCATTATAAACTACAGTAGGTCGTTAGTAAAGAGTATGAATAGAGTGGTTGAGGTTAGCCTGTTGAGTTGTACGATTGTCATATTCATGAATAGAAAGAACCCTGGTTGTACAATGGAGCAAAGTAGCCAACTGCACCATTATAAAGAGTTCTTATTGAGATGAAATCATTAATTTTTAATGAAAAATTACTGTATCACTAATTCTTGATTACAGAACTCACTTTATTACCATTTCTATTATTTGATTATTGCTAACTTTGTTGTTTAGGAGTTGATGCATGCTGCTCGCTTGCAACGCTACTACTTCAAGGATTTTGAATCCTGGCTAAAATGGAGTGCTTTTCTAACTGCTTCTGTCGTAGTGTTAATTGACCACAGTATATGGTGGCTGATTCACATCACTACAATATCAGTTCTTCTTGCTTGGCTCGAGCTACTGTTTCTTCTGTCAAGATGGCCATCATCCATGGGATTTTATATTCTCATGTTTTTTACAGTTGCAAACAAAGTTGTCAAAGTAAGTTTCTAACTGAAGCACTATAGATTTAAGATCTTTATAAATTTAATTCTGTGAATATGGATTTCCTATATTTTGCCTTAATACTTACCATACTTATTGTTCATAAAATTAAAACAAATGTGCTTCAATTTTGTACAGATGTAAATAGTAGGCCTATGACTTTATTAGCATTGTTAATGCTTTGAGAACATATTAGTAAAAGAGTTTGTTACATTAGAAAAGACACAACTTTTACATATTTGTATTATTATTTATTTTGTTTTTTAAGGTTGTATCTTATGTAATTATAATAACAAAACAGTTCTTACCAGGTCCATGCTGGACCCTTTCAAAGAGCAGTGGATGTACAACTCAAGAGGGCGTCACACGCCAGGGGGTTCTGGGTGGTATGAAAAACCCCCCAGGATAAAGGGGATTAAACTCTTGTATACTTAGTAATATTTATTAATTTTTGTACAAATATTATAAAATGTTCAGTAACGTAAAAAATAATAATTAAACTTACCAAATCAACTGATGTATTTTAATAAAAAATAGGCTAATTACTTTGGTAAATAACTTTATAATACAACTGTGGTAATTCCACGGGTATTCGGGGATCACCGTATTGGGATCACAGTATAAGATATCCGATGCGTGCGCACATCTAGTCAAGAGAGGACACAGTCGTTCTCAGTGTGCCGAAGTCAGCGGACATGAGTTGCTCTTTATGAAATTAACTTTTTGGTAACAAACCTATATGGCTACCTAAACCCTTAATTGCGAGGTCTGATCGACCCCCGGGTGTTACGTAGTCATTAGTAGGTCATTTGACTAAAATTAAGAAGGAATTATTATGACCTAAAGGGTTAACGTAATTCTCCCATCACGCCTGTCCCTAACCGTAAATTCTAAGTTAAGTCATTATAAAAAAAATAATTAATTAGTTTAGTAATTAAATCATATCTCATCATAAGCTGGCTGTTAACATAGTGATTAGTTGGGTTTGAGACTAATTAACGATGCAATTTATTTACTGGGTAAGTCCTAACACATTTTCCCAAACACTCCTTCCGGAACCTTGAGCAGTTCGAACGTCTAGTCATATCGAAAAACGAGAGCTGACATTCGCCTCAGTCCGTTGCCGAGATGTTCACCGTACAACCCATCTACAATAATATTGTAATTTGAAAGAGTTGTAAGATTTTGTATTTTGACGTTAAAGGCATTTACTTTAAAAAGTGGGGTATATAAATAAAAACATGTACAAGTGGACAGTTATTTATGTATGTAAACAAATACTACAGTACATACAGAATGTATTTAATACTGAGTGGAAATATACTCATATTAGTTTAAATTACAGTAACATAAATCTTTTTAAGAAAACATTTTGTGCTTCTTTATGGTTTGATTAAAAAATCAACAACCGTCTCATTTTAGAGCTTGACTCACAAAATTTGTTGATGACAAAATCATTCCCAATTGAATTTAAATCATACCGTTCATAATGCATCAAAATAAATGCTTCTAGAGTATTGTTTTTCATTGATCTCCTCAGTCTAGTTTTAATCAGTTTTAACAATCTTTGCTATCACAATTGTTTCAAAATTCACATAATTTTGCAAAATGGCTGCTGCATCATTCTTTACTTTGACATTAAAGTCTGTTTATGAAGATATCTTAAGTAATGTTACTGAGCTTGAAAAAAAAGACAGATTTATGAGTCTGAGACTGAACATCCTCTTACCCTGATGTCCAGTCATCAATCCTTCCAAAGATCTGGATTCAAGCATCACTTATTTGACTTCGTCAACATGTAGCTCCAACAACTTCAAGCCTGTAAACAGGATCTTCTTCATTATATATTTGTTGCCTCTTAAAACGACTCTTTTAAGAACACTTGTGTCTCTTGGAGCAGACTAAAAAAGGTTATATTGGTAGGCAATATCTGTGCAGTATCAGAGAGTACTTAGTTCAATACATGGGCATAGATCATCATTTATGGATTAGATTTGGTACTATATCTGTTATTTTAGCAGTAAGACCATTGTATGATTCACTAATATTTAATGTACCATCAAAAATCTGCCACACAATTTTCTATAGCTATTTGTAGTTCTTGCAGAGTATTACTTAACCAGTTCAATAACTCTTCAGGCATAGTTGATGTGACACACTTCAAAAATAAAAGTATTTCAAATACTTCATGATCTTGCACATAGCAGATTACAAATAATGCACATTGGTCATTGCCCGATATGTCAATTGATATTAAATGTCTATTATTATTGAGTATATCACTGCGTCCTTTACACAAGCTGTTACTCTTTTCTTCACTTCATCTTTAATAATTGAAACTATTTTCATGGCAGTATTGTTACTCAGAAACATTACAAAACTTCTCTTCCTTCTACCTTATTTTTCTTTCCACTTTCTTTCTCTGTACATTCTCTTCCCAAGTTGATGAAGTATTTTACTTTTTTTATTACATTATCTAAATGATTTTTTAACATTGGGTCATATTTGATTGATTCATCATGTAAAGATTGTGCTTGTTCTGTAGAAGCTCGGAAAGCGAGACTTTTTCAATCAGTTTCAAAATATTGACAATGGCTTGTACCATATATCTCCTTTCCACCACCTCTACCCTTCTTTTTTTCCATTTGGTTGTTAAAAAGTCAATCACAACTAGACTTTTGCTACTAAGAATAAATGTACAGATTTCATGTGTGCTTTAGACATTTTATCCTGTTTTATCCCTTAATTCATTTAAAAAAAGAAATAAATAAATAAAATCCTTCAGAAATCTAAATGTTTATTGAAATAAACAGGTTAACCCAATGATTATCATTTGATATCAATATTCATTCAAAATTTAAAAATTAAATTAGAATAACAACCTGCCCTGGCCAATATTTATGAAATAATAAATTAGAAAAATATATCACTTCACTTACCTAGTTTTGACTATTATTATCCATTTGTATGTCACATCAAGGATGTCAAGTAACGTCTACTTTACTCAAGTTGTGCAAAACATAAAAATAGTAATAAAACTCAGTATTTTATTTTAAATATAGTTAAATTTTGACATAGATTTATTAGCAAAAAAACACAAACTCAAAATACTTACAACTCACAGTTACAACACAATTAATTACAACAGATCACTGCCACTGCACTAACAAAGGTATGACGACTGATGAGGTGACTCCTCTTGTTTAATCACTGTCACTATATAATGACAATAGAATAATACAATATCAACATAGTAATATTAATTTCTCTCTCATTTAAAAATATATAATTTTAAAGCTTATTTTTGTTATTTTGTTCCAGGTGTTAGCAACTTTCATGTTTGTACTTATTGGGTTCACATTCGCATTTCTAATTCACTTTCAGGCATCAACTCCATTTTCAAACTGGTGGGAAGCTTTGGTCAAAGTATTTGCAATGACTTCAGAATTTGAGTATGTGGAAACATTTCAAGGTTTCCCAGGAGTTTCTTCATTTTCTATTGTTGGAAGATCGATTTTTCTGGTTTATCTCTTGCTTGTTGCTATAGTATTGATGAACCTGTTGGTAGGCCTTGCTGTTAGTGATATTGCAACTCTCGAAAGACAAGGAAGAGCTCAACGACTAGCTAAACAAATAGATTTTCTAAGCCTATTAGAATTGTTTGTATACAATAAAATGATTTTGTTTTGTTGCCCAAATGGTCTAGTAGAAGCTATTAAACGCCGCAGGACAGTTTCATCATGCTTGACAATTGAACCTGGAAAGCCTCTACATGGGCTGTATCAAAATCTACCACAACAAATGAAACAGACAGTTATAAACAAAGTGCAACAAATGAAATTGGATGAAGCTGATAAGTTAGGTAATCACCAAGATGATGTTGATCGCTTTTCGACTCACCTTAATACATCTGTTAAAAGTTATAAATCTGTGCATTCTTCTATATCTAATTTGAACTCCGATGCCCAGCCTGCTGATCAGAAAGTAAATCAACTTTTGGAAAGAATTCTGTTAGAAATAACAGATATTAAACATGAAATAGATAAACTTAAATCATGTAATAAACCAGCTGTAAAGGAAGTCACCCAACCACTGGATTCTTCTCTTTTACACTGTTAAGTATTTTGTTCTAAAAATTTAGAATGTGATATTTCGACTTTTCTTTGTGATTTAATTTTAAGTTTAAACAATCTATTTTATAATAAATTTTGTAACAAGATGTAATTAAGTTCTGTTCATTCCTCGTGACATTCTGTTATTAATATCACTGTGTGGTGTAGTTAATGAACTCTTTCAGACTCAGGTCTAGTCTGGAAGTCTAAATTTACTTTGGGTCTAGTTAAAGGAGAAAATTTGAACTATTTAATACATTAAATGCCACCCTTGAACTGTCAGACCAAGGCAGTAGTTGTTTCTGGAACACTAACCTACTAAAATCCTGCAGGAAACTCATAGCCTACTTAATGGTAATTCACACACTGATTTTGTTGCTACTAGCACAATCTAGAAACCTTAATTTAAATGTACAATCCTTGGTACTTATTTAGCTGATAAAATACTATAATATAAGTCAATATTACTTCACATTTTTGGTCATTTAACTATTCTTTTTTTTTTTTTTTTTAATTTGGATTGTTGTGTTTTCCTCAATATTATTAAAATTGGATTTCTAGATTGTATGCTCTAAATTAAGTGCTTATTTTTCAACAAAATTTCAAGAGTTTTGTGTCTGTTTTTGCAGTGTATATATCAGACCCCTCAAAAAATCTCTGAGAAAAGAAAATTAAATAGGGTTGAATTGTTGGCTATTAACGTTTAAAAAAAATGAAAAATACAGCCCAGAAATTGTAAAGTCTGTGTTTTCCATCTGAACTGATTTACAAGAACCCACCAGCATTAAACACAGATATTAGAATACTTTTCCCACCATACTGACTTTTTGTTTTTCAAGTTCATAATAATCTTGTAAATTTTATAAGGGCTAGTGGGTTTAAGGAACAAGGAATAAGAACTCTATTTTATTCTTTTGTTTAAAAATTGATTTGCTTTGATATCATGAGCCTAAAGTTTAGTTCAACTGTAATATTTATAAAGAATTTAATAAATAGATTTACTACTCTGTTTGGACATTTAACTGTTTGTTGGTAATGTTCTAAAATCATATCAAAATTTTGATGCTACTTTGCTCTCCTCGTCTTCCGGTGAACAACCTTCCACATTGTCCTGTCTTATTTTTAGCACATGAAATATATCTGTCATTTGCAATAAATTTTGCAGCCTGAATGACTCTTCTCAAAACTTTACATATTGTTTATATTTAACAACCATCGAAGAACATCTCTGGGATCTCAATACATCATAGAAATCTTGTTTAGTCTTACAAGAGACAGTTATGCCTTTTGTTATCTATGAAACAGTTTTCTTTTCTTGTTGATAATTGTAAGGGGAAAGAAAGCCTCTTCAAAACAGAAGTTAAATTTTACAATAAAGTGTTATAGTTCTTATTTAAATCACGAGACGATAAAGAAATTTAGGAAAACAATTCATATCTTAACCGAGAGATGAATAAATACATATTTTTGTGTCACTATAATTTCCTATATAATCTGATTTTTTTTATATTTAAAATACCTTGTTTTAAAGACTAATTGAATAGAAAGACCTTTATGATCTGGTATCCAAGTTTGTATAAACTCATTTTTGTTGGTTTAAAAGGTGTGAATATGTTATGAATACAGGTTGCTGTTTTAGAAGTTATTCTTGTTGGTTGATGAAAATTAATTAATAGATTAAACATTTTTAAGAGTTTATTAAAATCCCCAGTTAAAACTATAAATAAATTTTTGTGAGCCTATTTTATTTTTTTTTAATAACTGTTTTAATTTACTCATAAAAAATATATGCATTCAAGTTGGAGCTATGTACACATAATTTATTACCAGCCAGTTTTATTTCAGTGTTTGCGTATTAAAAAACTCTTGCCTCCATTTGTATTTTACATGAGAAACAAGAAAAAAACAAACTATATAACCATCAAACATATTTTAGTTCATCTCTACTGAACATCGAATAGTCGATGTTTCAAACAATAAATAGTTTTAGTAGAAGTTGGCTAAGAAAAATTACAAAACTCTGGAATTTTCCCATTAATACTTCTAACATTATCTGATTCAGCAAATATATTCAGAATATGTTTGTGTTTTGACACCTAAATTCACATGATCCATCAAAACTCCAGCACTGTTCTGCTCCGCAAAAGTCTCTATCTCCCAACTCCCTTGTATTACACAAGTCTTTGTTTAAAAAAATTAATAACCATGTGAAAGATTTTTTATTGCATTAAGTTCTGGTTTAATACTTGGTACTAGGATGAAGTCAGAACAGGGTATTGGCCACAAAGTTGGTTGCGGCTATTACTCTGCCTGCTGAGCTAGCCTTAATGATACTTTATGTTTACCAGATTTATTTAAATGCAAACTATGATGGGTATAGCCGTTTTTTTACAATACAATTGTTTATATCGAATATCATTTATTAACTTTAACAGTTTTTAAAAAATGGCTTTGTTTATACCATATGTAGTCTCAATAAGATAAAGGACATCTCATTTATAAAGAATTGTTGTTACAATAACTGTAGCATTAACTACATTATGCATAGATGTATCTCAGTTAACATAAGTTGATTTCTTGTCTGTATATTGTTTGTGCTTCCAACAATAATAATTATAAAATCATTTGCACTTTTTGTTTTTGGTATGTTTCCAAATAATCTACAATTTTTTTCCAAGATAGCATTCAGCTTTACACTGAAATTTGACTCTATTTTGTTTAGCTAAGAGCTCATTCGAGCCTCGTCTATGACTGTTCGAAACCAGAAGTATTTTTGTTTAGTTTTGTGCTAAGTTTTATGTTTAATCCAACAATTACTGGGAAATTTCTGACTTAGTATTACAATTAGTACCTTCTGTACTCTGATAGCAGTTCTTATTACAATCACTAGCTCCGGTCAAGTCACTAGAGGGAGCTAAGCAAAAGCATTGGAGCAAAAGAAATTACAAGAGAACACAACTGTAGAGAAAGGAACCAAATAAATCACCCTTCAAAAAGAATACCTACATCAAAAAATTAATACTTTAATGTGTTGCACTTCTTATGGGGTTGGAGGAAGTTCTGTAGATAGAGTTGCACAATCTCTAGAGACTGCAGTGTATTTCACCCCCACATCACTACCACTATTACCACTATTCCCCAAAAAGATTAATTGCAATGATGTGTACACAACAAATCATTTATAATATACAAATGAACTGCTTTATAATAAGTCCATAAATTTGTTATAAACATATTTGGTTCTGTTGTACAGAATTTCCAGGACCATACCAAGACGTACTATATCTGAAAATGCCCCAATAAATCAGTGCGGGTCAATTTGTGTAAGTCAATGATGACTTCTAGCTTTTTTTACAAAATTTGCCTTCAATGTATTTTTAAATTATGAAAGGAATATATTAAAGTTAAATTATTAGTCATAAATATCACGAAGAATTGTTCAATGAGAATTGTTCAATTTGATCATCTAAAACAAGGCCTACCGTTCATTATTTGCCTTGGTTACAAAACAACATAATACAACACATCGTATGAGTATGAGTATTTGTATATGAATCTAAAGAGAAAGTTAATAATATTTAAACAAAAGTTTTAGATTTTTCACTTAACTTTGGTTCATTTTAAACAACAACTACTGTCAGAGTCGAGTTTACTTGAAGCCTATAGGGGTTTCAAGTTTCATTTAAGTCTATTGAGAAAATATACAACTTGTGTACCTGGATTCATTTCCTTAGTATGCTTTGTGATCTGCATTATTATGCCTCAAATTATTTAGCTATCAGAAGAAAACAACAGAATATCTTGATGAAAGAAAATATCACAAACCTTCACAAAGATGTTGTAATTATTATTATACCAGTAGGCAAAAGGTTCAAAATGGTCCTAAACCTGAGTTTATCTACCAAGTACTAAAAAAAAAAAAAAAAATTTATAATATTGGTCAAAGAGAACCTGTTAAAATTGTTCTTACCCATATCTTATTAAAATTGTATTATTGTTGTGTTGCAGGTTTTCATTTACCAATTTGTTTAAATTTATCAACCTATAAAGAATTTTAAAACACAGGTAATGCAATGTTATTATTATAAATTTCATTTTTGGTTTTCCCAGAGTAAAAACTTATATATACAATATCTCCAATAATAACTTCTGTAACTGTACACTGCAATTAAATGCAAATTATTGTAATTTAATTGCTTTAAGAAGTTGTACTGAAGACAAAAAATCACCTTATCTGAGTTATTTGTTTTTATAGGAGCTCTGTATGTATAGAAAACACTTTACTGGTGACTTCTATTTCAATAGGACTATTTTTCGTATAGATATATAAATAATTTCATAGCTAATTTCAAGTCTTTATCTATATTTTCGATGTTAAGGGATAAAAAGTGGATAACTTGTAAAAAAACAATGTAATAATCAGTCGGAAGATGATTTTTATTTGTGCTTACTATATTTACATATGATGAGTAATTAAAAATTAATGTTGCATTTATTTGTCTTCCCCTTCCCCCTTCATAATTTTTTTTTTATCAAAAATAGTAAAAACTTAGGCTAAGAATGTTTCTTTAGAAATAAACACCAATTATTTTCACAGATTAAAAATAATTATATGCAGTAAGATTGCAATTGGGATTTGCTATGACATAACTTTAAATTTTTTTTTTTTTTTTTATTTCAGAACATCCAATAAACCTAGTTAACGTCTAGGAAAAGCAAGGAAATGCCAATATATATATATATATATATATATATATATATGTGTGTGTGTGTGTGTTTGTTTGTTTCATTACCGATCTTCAGGCATATTTCCTGTTATAATTGTCATCAATGATAAATAAAAACGATCGAAAATTATAAAAATAAGACTTAAATGGTTTTGGGGAAACCTTATTTTTAAAAACAACGATTTTTATGAAAAATTACATAATCCTGAATTTTAATACAGATTGTTACTTTTATTTGTTGAGTAATTGAAATTACAAAACATTAAAAATTATATCAAAAGTTGAAAATAATGACTGTAATTAAATCAATCCCAACTATCTTAGAACAAAACCTAATGTTAAATAATAGGCCTATGATTCGTGACCTTGAAATCTCCACAGGTGTTTGACTGTTAAAGGAGTGCAGACACGATAGTAAGGTAAACGGCTATATAAAAAACTTTTACGATCCTCGAAAAATATAATACGAAATTATTGTTTCATATTTAATTTTTGTAAATGGTATTAAAACCATAAAGTATCTGATGATGAAGGATAGTTACTATCCTGTAAAGACAAGGAAAATACTACAATTCTAAGAACAACTTCAAACATTAACAGACTTCCTCTCAACACGGAATGTGTTGATAATAGACTTTCTCTTCAAAGGATCTAACCCATTTCCTCGTGGTTTTTAAGTTATTTGTTTGATAACGGACTGTTATATTAGTGATATCTTTGTGAATAGAGAAATTACTATGTTCGATTTAGATTAACAACGAAAGTGATGTATAGGCCTACCTCAAAACAACTTGTGTTAGTTTTATAAACATAAATTATAGCAAATTTCCGATTAGATCAATAATATGACGTTTTAATTATTACTGCTTTATTTTTTATATGATCAAATATTATTAAAATCCAATGCTTATGTTTTCAGAACTCAAATCATTGTAAAAGCATAAGAGGAGGTAAGAGAGAAAAAAATACAAGCTGTTTTTACACGTGGAATAATAATCTGTTTTAAAAGTGTGCATACTTTTACACAAATCTTAATCTGTTACAAAATTGCCGATGGGGGGGGAGGAGTTATGAAATAGCTTTTCAGAATCGAAATTTATGGGTAAATATTTCTAGGGAAGTTGTCGGGAGCAGAATTTTTGACAACCTCTATTGTAAAATCGATTTTTAAAATTATTATTTCGCCATTTTGAAAATAAAATTAAAAGGGATGTAGACCTAAATAAACAGATTATTACACCCTCTCCATTGAAGAATATCCATATACAATGTCAGTCCGATATTTTTCACAGTAATTGTTTAATTTAAAAAACCATAAAATTGTGAATTAACAATCGTTTTAAAGTACGACGTTTGATTAATCCCCGATTTTTTTTAGACATAGAAACTAATTTATGTATGTCAATTTGAATGACTAAAAATTACAAATCTAAATAGCGGGTAAGTGTTGCAAGGAATTATTATATTTTTGACTAAATATCCCAAGATGAAAATATGGAAAGAGTGACGTCACAAACTATCTTACGTACAGATAGTCCGATAGATTCCAAATTTTAAAACTAGCTGCGAAGTAGTTTCCTCAAGGAATTTGTTACCAAAACCACAAAACGAAAAAGGATAGAGATATGAAGTAGGAAAAGAAACTGAATACGTCTTTTTAAAGAAATTATTTATCGTGAACTGATTTTAACTTAATTTTTGCATCCTTTTGTACCAAATTCTTCTAAAATCACCTAGTTTTTGTAAGAATCACTAAAGGAAAGATGATGGAAAAATAAGTTAGTCCTAAAATGTATATTTAACGGTACTTATTTCACAAATGGTATGAAGAAAATTATGTGACAAGTCAAAAAACAAACATCGTGTTCTTTGCTAATATGTTTTAGTTTTGAGCTCCTCTAAAACCAAAAAAATGGTTTGTCGTTTATGGAGTGCTTTGTAGCATAAACGAATGGACAGATTTTAATAAAATTTGGTATGTGTATCTAATCGACCATGTGAAGCCTTTATTTTTTCGATAATTTAAAAATGTCAGTGGGAAACTGTCAAAAGGAAAAACACAAAATTACATTTTTCTAAAACTCAGCTCTAATTATTTATGTTAGAAATTTGCTCAAATATAGACAAAAACTAAACGTATTGGTCGTAATCTCTCTAAAATCGCCGATACTTGAGTTATCGATTAAAAAACACAATTTCCGAACTGACATTTTTGTTAACGAATAGTTTCAATTTGGTTTTGGGAATGGGAAAGTTTGTGCAATGCTGCTAAAGTATATTACCATTTTAATCATCGAGTTTTATGAAACTTGTTTCTGCTAAGTACTAATTTTTACATAATTACAATCATGTAACTGATGGTCGCGTCAACTATTAAACATCCTCTTTGATATTGCTTTTCTTCTTCTTGCCTTAGGCATTTTTTTCCTGTTCTAGAACCGATCGTTTTCTCAGTCGACCTTTTGCAATCTTCCTTCATCCATCTTCTGTGTATTTCTTTAATTTTATTCTATACTCTTTTATTGTTCATTTAAGATCAATATCAAAATTCCTTCAAACATCCTCATTCCCAATCCTACCAAACTACGTGCTTCCTTCTCGTCTTCTATTTTTACTATTTCTTTAAAGGTGAAATTAAAATTTGTTTAATATCAAAAGTAGGCCTAAGATATGCTTTTAACGACCAAAATATCAACAAAAAAAAAACTGTATCGCCGTTTATATAAATTTGGCGAAAGATTGTTCTCCACTATGTATTTATAAACATAATAAAACCAATAAACTTCACTTATAATAAGAAAATAAACCTGTGTATTTATTATAATTACAACTTATTACGGTTATTATTTACCTTATAAAATGTTTACTAGGTCTGAGTTTTAGGCAAAAGTGAAGAGTTTTGAGGTTATATTTATGTATAACAGCGGGGTCTAGTCATAATTTCAATGAATTGAGTTTATATTTTATTTATATCTATATACGTGATAAACTTATTTGTCCCCTTCCCTTCCATCGCTTTTCATATTTTGATTTAGGACTAAAGAAGTTTTTACTGGATTTCTAATGGTACTGTACTTTATTTTACGTGTGCCATCATTTTAAAATTGTGTCAATTTAATAAATGATCTCATGAATACAGAGCTATACGTAAGATCAAGAAATTGATGTGATGGGTCAAATATGAGGATATGGTGAGTTTTTTTGCAGATATATTCTTTTTCACGTCCCCAAGACCATTTTAATCATATTTTGTACATGGACATATTTTAGCCATTACGATACGTATTCTTTAATTTAATGGTAGCTGCCATAAGAAAAAAAACACAATTAGGATTTTCTCAAAATCAACTTTAACGATTTTAATCAAATTCTGATGAACGTAAACTCATTTTTTTTTAAATAGCAGTTTGTGAGTTGTCAGTAAAAAAATAACAAAATCGACAATGGGGTTGTCAAATATAAGCAATTTCACAAATACGCCTTTACCGATTTAGATTAAATTGTAGTAAAGTATAAAATTTAATGATCCAAACCTATAATCAAAATCGCAAATAAAACAACATTACGGTTCAGCTTTATTTGTATAAAAACAAAATGACCCTAAAGACAGTCATTAAAACTTCGATTTACTCAAATAAGATTTACGTTATGGATAAGTTTATTTCACAAACGAAGCAAGCTTATTCCCTATTCATATATAGGGCTTATAAAATAAATATGTTTTCAAAGACTATTAAATTATTTTATTAATGCGGCTTGACGGGCACAGTAAATGTGGTTAAAAATATGTGAATCTATGTGCGACGAACAACGGACGAATATAAATAAGTGGCCTGATGATGTTAACCATGGTGGCGAAACACTTTCCCAAACAAGATTGAAAGGAACTACTATTGACTATTATTATATAGGTATGTAATAGACATTATAAACAACAAGTAATTCTAAAAAAAGTTCTTTTTTGAAACTTTTAAAATAGGCTGCCATTTGTTAAACTGACTAATTAATTTCACTGGACCGAAGTTATCTAACGGTACTTAAAATCGATCCTACATACCAAATTTAAGCAACATCGGACCAAATAACGACACTTATAGTGGTTATTAGCAATATTTTAGACTAAAATGGTGCTAAAATACTCATACATTGGTAGACATTTCATAATTTCAAGTGCGATATTATTACAAGGAAGATGGCATTATCTAGCACCATCAAAATATCCCACAATGACGCATTTAATATCTTGACAAACTTCCTGTAAAATCATTATCACTATTTTTTTTCTTATTTCCTTCCGTGCTTGTAATACATCGAAATCACGAAGGCAGGTAAATTATCTCTGTTATTTCCCTAATACACGGTATTAGCACGGCAAGGTCAGCAACTTTCAGATGTAAGCTCAGTTTACATCGGGACACCGCAGTTTCAAGATGTTCGTCAGTTATACTGCGGTGCCTGAGATAGACCCATCGAACATTTCTACTGAGACAAGTTCTCCTGTGTTGACACCAGCGTTTAAATGCAAAACTGAACTAAGTCGGCTTTATTCCCGAACGTCCTCGAGGTATACTGACGATGCTTCTGGGAGTGAATGGGGAACAGTTAGAAGAAAGGATAGAAGGAGAGGAAGACTTATTAACAGCGAACTTCTGTCGGATGTGCTGGAAGGACGAATGGAGGAAGTTAGGAGGTAAGCTTTGTGCGTGTAGTGTATCTTAGTGCTGTAATTTAACATTGATTCAGGATACTGTTGTACTTGGGAGTTTTTAAAGTGGTACATTATTGTCATATTTGTACAATACAAAATTCTGAACACGTGGTATATTTAATTAAAATCAAATTACGGCAAAAAAAATTATTATTTCAAAGTGCAGGATCAAAAATTTATTTAAATTGTAATGTATATTTTTGATAATATGTCCTACTAAATATAAAGTTTAATATTATGTATATGCAGAACTATTTCGTTTCCCGCCCGTTTATCCACTTATAGTTTATTAAAAAAGTAGGCCTATCGATGGAACGGATATATTAATTATTCCAAATTTTGTATACATGCTTGGACATATAATTTTAACGTATCTAAAAAAATATAATTTTGTACGAAACCATTTAAAAATGCATCTCTTGAAAATTATCAACTTCACTAATAATCTTAAAACTCGTGATATTTTAGTCTTTTAATGAAAAACTAATTTTTAATTTCATTGTAGGCCACCTCGTGACGTCTTTGAAAACTATATATATATATACAGAGTGTTACAAAAAGGTTGGGCTGGCTATGCATTTTATATTTTATGTGTGATTCTAAGCTAAAAATGATGAATAATTTTTTTTCAATTTCCACTTTGTTTAGCAGCTAGACGCCATTTTGTTTTTTTTACAAAAACTCACTGTAACTCTGGAAATAGATAAGACATCGAGTTCAAATTTGGAATAAGCATTTTACATGTTACGATTAACAAGTGCACAAAGCACAAATAATTTATTTTTTAACAACAGACACAATGCTTATTTTGTAGTTTCAGTAGGTCAAAGGATAACCGAGTTATCGACAAAATACTAAAAACATAATTTCTTGGTAATTGTCTACAACAACCAAAATTAGCCTAAAATTATATATTTTTTTAATTAAACAATTTTTTTTTAGTTATTTTTGTAGCGAGCTGTGCAGAATCAGATTCTACGTGCAAAAAAAGTCGAAAATGTAGTACAACATTTTGTAAAAATCGGTTAAGAAATAACTAAATTAACCTTAATTCACATGCAAACTCTTATTTTTGCATGTAGAATCTGATTCTGCATAGCTCGCTACAAAAATAACTAAAAAAATTGTTAAATTTAAAAAAATTATGGTTTTAGGCTAATTTTGGTTGTTGTAGACAATTACCAAGAAATTATGTTTTTAGTTTTTTGTCGATAACTCGGTTATCCTTTGACCTACTGAAACTACAAAAAAGGTATTGTGTCTGTTGTTAAAAAATAAAAATATTTTGTCTCTTGTACATTTTTTTTAAAGTTAACGGTTTTCGAGATATTCCACGTTAAAATTTGTAACGGCCGCCATTTTGAAAATTATAAAAATAAATTCTTTGTGCTTTGTACACTTGTTAATCGTAACATGTAAAATACTTATTCCAAATTTGAACTCGATATCTTATCTATTTCCAGAGTTACAGTAAGTTTTTGTAAAAAAAAAAAAAATGGCGTCTAGCTGCTAAACAAAGTGAAAATTGAAAAAAGAAATTATTCTTCATTTTCAGCTTAGAATCACACAGAATATGAAAATGCATAGCCAGCCCAACCTTTTTGTAACACCCTGTATATTTAAATAAGGACTTAAACTTGCTTTTCTTGTAACATAAACAAGTCCTCAGCGTGGTCCTATTTCATTAAAACCAAGCTTTTAATAAGTGTTGTCAAAATTCATTTTTGTTTTATTCAATAATTCCTAATTTTTGTTTAATTTTGTTTGAGTCGTTAATCATATTTCACTAAAATTTCAACGAAATCGGTAGATCCTATTTTGAAATTATTCCTTTTATAACACATTTTTTGTTTTTTTAACCATAACTCACAAACCGGCATTTTTAAAGAAATGGCGACCAATACGACAAACTACACTTATCCAAAATTGGATAAAAACGTAATTAGTCTGTTTTTTTTTTTCTTATGGCAGGTACGCTATAATTTAGAATTATGCATAACAAAAATTAAAACCCAGAGATATGGCCAAAATATGCCCACATACAAAATTTGATTTAAGTCTGTCAAGATGTTCGGTACGAGTTAAACACATATGGCAGTGAGGTGGCAGACGGACATCGTCTGCAAAAAAAAAAAAAAACATTTTTTGGATATAGAAAACCTCCAAAAGTGGTTTATCGTTGTTCTTTTACCCATATCTAACTTTCTCTATATACTAAATACGAAAGTAAAATAGATGAAAAAGAAGGTCAAAGTTGGATAGAATAAGGAATAAGGATATTGAAAGGAATTAGATAAATAGTCCAGTGTGTGGTGGTAAAAATATGTTATTACCTCCGAATTATTTCGGATAACACACATTTTATTAAAAAATTTAAATTAAGTTTATCTTATCTTATCCTCCTATTCAAAAGTTATATATGCCTGAAGTGTTCTGGAATATAATTTATAATTTTTCGCATCGTTTCATTCCTTAAAAAACACCCATTTAGACGAAATTTACAACAAAAAAAAAATGGTTTTCATCAACTTGAAATTTTTAATGGTGCATTTATAATAAATTTAAATTACGTTACTGTTAATAATATTATTTATGATTTATTGCAACTTTTGAACCCTAAAAAACCACCCTTTATGACGAAATTTACAAAAAAAAGTTTTCTGCATCATGACATTTTTTGTGACGATTACTTTAGGCTCATTTTTCTTTGGTTTTTGGAGATGTGCGAGTGAAATAATTTGCGCAATGATGTTTCACTGTCTATTTTATTAAGTTAAGCATTTGTCGGAATCGAATATTTCAAATGGTTGCCATTTTTAAACAGTTTATGATAAAATTTTAATGTATTCAAAACCAGTTAAAAAAATTAACCAAAAGCAAGTATGCTATACAATATTACAACACGATATCTCTCTCTGTTCCATAGACTTAGTGCTACTTTTTTTTAAAATTCTCAAACTAACAAACAAACGCAAAATAAAACATCTCAAAATATATTTTCTGAGGATTTCAATTCATACGTGGATACAGAAACATTTATTAACATTTAAATAAATATTCGACCCCACGTTTAGAAATAAATAAGATACTTCTGTGAATTTTTTACCATAATTTTATTTCTACTGTAAAACAATTTAAGGTATGGTCCCCATTTCATGTAATTTGTAATTTTAGTGTTACAAAGACAGAAATAATAGCGCTCTTTAAAAAGAAAACACTACTTAATTTTTACTTGTGTTACAACAAGGAAAAAATGAAGGAAGTAAGGCTGACCTTAATAATAACCCTAACTTCCTAATGACGTGTTTCTTGCGTTAATAGCAATATTGTGGTTATTCCAAACGTGCAAAGAAAAATAAACCTTGCAACAACATTACACACATTTTCTCTTTATATACGGATAGGCAAAAGTATGAATACACCCTGGTAACTTTTTAATGGATGAAGGCAGGTAAATCAAACACTAGACACTTCTCTAGAATATAAAAATATACTTTTTTGTTAGTATCACAACTTTGCCCACATCCCCAAAATGGGGGATTTTGGGGGCAGCTAAATAAACCTAAATGTAATCTCTTTTCAAAGGTCTTGACAAAAGAAAAGAAACAGCGAAGACCAGAGGTCTCTATCTCAACCCAGTACAAAATTTCGAGAAGAAAAGATTTTTTTTTAAACTGTTTAATTTATAAAATATGCTCAAACTGCTTTCCAAGGACGGTCTGGAAGTGTCCAAGCCTACTGTAAAAATTTAGAAACGGAGAGATTTATGGATTCCCCGCTTCTATTTTGTTTCTTAGATCATTAATGCACTGTGATTTGGTTTCATACACGTTTCCTTTGATGTGATCCCATACAAAGTAATCCATTGATGATAAATCAGATGACCTTGGAGGCTACTCAATAATGCCCCTTCTACCACCCAGTGATTGGGGAAATCATATTTAAATTATCGCGGACATGCAGGTAGTAGAGTGGAGGTTCTCCATCTTGCTGAAATCAAACTTTGATTACTATCGTTAGTTGCTAATTGTACAGCTGGAAAAAAACAGCTGTTGGAGCATTATCCGGTACACCTCTCCGCGAAGATTTCCTTCGCCTATAATACCAAACCAAACATTTAGTGTTTGGAGATGTTGAGTATGTTGATATCTCATCCAGTGAGGCTTATCAGCCCAAAATGTTGTGTCTGTTAACATTCTCGTTTAGCTGAAAGTTGCTTCATCTGGGATAACAATGTTGTTTAATCTAATCTTATTGTTATCAATATTTCATAAACTCGTAAAATTCTATTCGACGGTCGGCATCGTCCTTTGAAAGTTCCTGAACTAAATGAATTTTGTTCAGTTTAAATTTGTTATTGTGTAAAATTCTACTCACTGATCTTTGAGAAATTCCGACACTTTGGGAAACATGATTTATTGAGACATGGGGATTTTCTACAATATATTGAAAACATCCAGTGACATTACTTCGTTTGTAGCAGATGTTGATCTTTCGGTTTATTATGAAGGTCCTTAAAACCCTCCAACCGGTTTTCTGCTCCCAGGGCGCAGATGAACTCGCGGTAAGTGACTAAAAATCTTTTCTTTTTTTTCGATTCAACATTTACCCTATTAAAAATTATCGTATCGCAATAATTTGTATACTGTTTAAAAGCTAATGTTTCATAGATTCTTATACATACAACCAAAAGTTCATAAAAGTTAACAATTATATTTAATAAATTGGTAAATTTTGTGTATTACACGCGATCAAGTTTCGCGACAAACTAAAACAGAAAGTGAAACTAGTGATTTTTTTCAAGATTGGCCTAACTTTTCCGCTATTTTATACTTTTTACGTAAACAATTTTTTTACTAAAATAAATTTTAAAAATTGATTTTTTTACTAACTTCTATTAACAACTATATTACAAAACTTTTGTATATCTTGAAAAAAATTTTAATTTTTTTTATAAACTGTGTAAACTTTTTTCTGTGGAAGTTTTGCTTCGGTTATTGCACGGTTTTTTGATTCCTGACATAACTCCAAAATGTTTACATGTAAAATTTTGGAATTAGACACATAAAATCTACGTAGATTTCTGAGAAAATGATAGAAAGTAGTTATGATTTGTATAATATTACTATTTGTAATGATTTTTTTCGAAAACAAATTTTTTACTAATAAAAATTTTACAAATTTTATTTTTACTAACATCTATTCTCAACCATATTACAAAACTTTTGTATATCTTGAAAAAAAAATTTAATTTGTATGGTACATATACGTTGTTCTCTGAGATTTTCACTTCATTTTTTGACATTTTTTTAATTCCTGACATACTCCAAAACCGTAATATGTAACATTTTTTTCTTTACACCGATAAATTCTATTAATTGTCCTGAAGGAAATGATGTCTTATAAGTTGGGTTTTGAATAAAATTACAGGTGTTAACACTGCCTGTTTCTTCAAAAAGTTGAATTATTTTTTATACACAGGTTTTAGAAATAGGGTTGTGATTTGGGTAAGAATCATTAAATAAGTTCCCTACTTCAACATAAGATCTAACAGTCCCACAGCCTTTAACTTGTTTAACATTAGTAAGAAACTAAAGAATCAATACTATAAATTCTGAAAACTGACAAGATTGGATAGCCTAGTTTGTCGGAACAGGTTAAAGTTCGATTAAAAGAAAAATTATCTCTTAGGTGTTTCCATGAATGTACTCTTATGGCATTACTTCAAATAAACTGCCATTTTGTACTGGATTGAGATAGAGACCTCTAGTTTTCGCTGTTCTACTTCTTTTGTCGAGACCTTTAAAAAAGAGATTATTTAGTTGTCCCGAAATCCCCTATATTGGAGATGTGGGTAAAGTTGTGATAGGCTACTAACCAAAAAGTACATTTTTATATCCTAGAAAACTCTCCAGTGTTTGATTTATCTACCTTCAGTTACCAGGATGTATTCAGACTTTGCCTAACCCTTTTGTATTAGTATCAAAAAATAGTTTTCTTTAACAAGAATTTTAAAAAAAGTTTTGACAAAAGAGTCTCATTAGAGTAATAATAGTGACAAAGTTGCGGCAAACGTCTCTGCTATCAACTGGGGCGAACGTCAGCCCCAGTTATTAGATATGACCACACGTTCGAACCGCTTAAGGTTCCGGAAGGAGGGTTTGGAATAACGTGCTAGGACTTAACCATTAAACATATTGGGACGTTAATTAATGCTTAGTCTCAACCCAACTAATCACTATGTTCACAGCCAGCTTATGATGAGATACAATTTACTAATTAAACTAACTTATTAATTATTATAATTGAATAACTTATCGGTTAGAGACGGGCGTGATGGGAGAATTATGTTAACCCTTTTAGGTCATAATAATTCTGCTCAATTTAGTCGGATGACCTACGAATGACTGCGTAACACCCGGGGGTCGATCAGACCCCGCAATTAGGGGTTTAGGCAGTCATTTAGGTTTATTGCTAAAACGTTAACAAACATCCCACAACTCACACGTCCGCTCCTTCGGCGCAGTAGTGAACGACTGTGTCTCGTCTTGGTTACGATGCGCGCGCATCGCATATCTTATACCGTGATCTTAATACGGTGATCTCCAAATACCCGTGGATTCAACACAGTCTCCCCCTCTAGCGTTAAAAAAAATTTTTACCTACCTAGAGTTAATTCTTTTTATTTATTATTTGTTATTAATACTCAGGTATGAGGGGAAAGGGGGGAGGTAACGATGGTGTATTGGTGATCGCTGCGAAGGAGAAGAAACGAATAGTCTAGGCCAGAAAACAACCCTAACCTGTTGGCTCAACGAAAATAAATGAGCAGAAGAGAAAAACAAGGTGGTATAAGAATAATGTGGGAAGAGAATTTTTTTTTTATATATTTAATATTGTCGTTTTCGTTCGTAGGGTGACAGGATTACATGCTGCTTAAAATTACCTTAAATTATAATTATAAATTTTTGAATTTGAAAGGGAGAGAGAGAAAAGATTTTTTTTTTTTTTAAGTAAACTTAATTTAAATAAAAAATAAAATAGATGTAACAGATATTACGCGGAGTGCGATTACGGTGAGACAGGATGACCAAAGGAAAGGTTGGCTGTACAATAGTTTTTTTAAAGAAAAAAAAGGTGTTAGGAAACAGAGAATTAAATATATATAAAATAGCCGTAGGATTGAGAATAAATAATTAAGAAGAAGGGGTAAACGGAGATAAGGTTAATAATGTGGGTTGAAATTAGCGAGTGAGAAGGATAGGGCGGATAGCTGTAGAAAGGTACTGTGCTGTCTGTTAAACCAATGACTACATAAATACTATAAGACACGACATGGCCATGTTAAATATTCTACGCTTATTCTTGAGTTGACCAATACCCGCTAGGGTGTGGAGCTGTCGCTGTTTGCTAGAGAATCTGAAGTTGATGTGACTGGCGCTAGGTGGCTCTACGGTCAAACAATGTTTCAGTTGCGCACTGATGCCACATATGGGACCAGAGATGCGACGGAAGGTCGAGAATCGCTTATCTCAGCGCACGAACTGACAACACTGACTATGCTGTGTCAACAGTTGTACAGTCTCAACCAAGTGGGATGCATACAGTCAAGCACCTGCTGCTAGCGCTTTCTGATAGCTGTGTGTCAAACTTGTGACGAACAGCACCCGTAAAGCGTAGACTATTTCCCTATCCTATGTTGTGTCTTATAGTATTTATGTAGTCATTGGTTAAACTTAACAAGATTCCCTCATGTGAGGACTACTTTTTCAGCCATGCTTGGTTGACGGCATGTTTCGATTTATTTCTTCGGTTCCTACTCATAATACTTCGGTAACCTACTAATTTGATGACTGTTGAAGATACGATTTACTGGTCATAAATTTGTTGGAGGCTAGGTAGGAGCGCTGGTTCGCTCTGACAGTTTAAGTGGGTGCATAGGAAGGATAGGAACTGAAGTAAAGGTAAATATAGGGTAAGGTGATTTTGGGGGATAGAGTAGAAATAAGGGCTATGTATTGAAGTTAAGGTGTGTTAAGGGGAGTGTAATCGCACTTTACAGGCTACGCTATGTATGAGATGTTGGTGATAATATAGGGTGTTTAAAAACTATTGCTTAAAAACTATATATAAGGAATTATTGGGTGGTAATGGGAGGGGGGAAGGTATGATTGTGACACGGGGTATGTTGGTATTTGAATGGCCGAACTTTGGTTTGGTTTTATTTATTTTTATTTATTTTATTTTTTTATTTTTTATTATTTTATTTATTATTTTATTTATTTATTATTATTTTTTTTTATTATTTTTTTTTTTTGGCTGGCCCTAGGTATAGTTTACAATGTCTTATGAACTAATGGTTTCCTGTAACCCTCCGAAACGACATTAACCCAAAAGGTTAATTTTAACAAAAAAAGGTGGGGTAGATTTTAATTGTATTAATAAGTAACCGAAAAGGAAACTACAAATTTTAAACAAAATATTCCTAAAAACAACGAGATCTAATATAAGCAACAAATATACTAACACATTGACTGTTGCAAGTCGAAATAACACGATGAAGTGTAATTTCTTGACTATGCACATAATGACTGAAAAAAATAACAACTCCTCTCTGTTGCGTAGTGTGACAGAACACAATATTCGCAACAGTTCATACAATAATAAATACCAAATGGTGGTCAAACAAATGGATATGTATGGTTGGGATGGGGTAGGTACGAGGGTTTGATTCCCATATATATATATATATATATATATATATATATATATATATTAATTTGCATCGCCGCGAAGTTCCTAAAGGTCCCGCATCGTGCATCGCATCATTACTTGCGAAACCGAATAGGTATCGCTACGATCGATGCCGTGGAATAGTCCGGGGGGAATATTTTCTGGGGATTTCGAACTCTTAAAACTAACTTAATTCTAAAAAGACCAAGAGTGTTAAGAATGGATGATGAATGAGGGGCGGTGATGGCTGTTTATGAAATATGTGTGTGGGGGGATAATGTTATTTTATCTGAGGCCCAACGTGTAATGTGTTGTTTGTTGAATTTGACGAACTCAGATTAGCTAGATTCATTGATTCGCCGGGCCATACGAGTAGCCCTCGGAGGCTGGTGATATATAAAAAAAATTAGGAAACATAAAAAACAAAAAATATCAAAAATAAATATTTTATGGTCCTTAAAAGCAAAATTATATCTCGACCTCGAAGAACGTCATCGCAGGTCCCGCGAACCTGCTCGCCAATTCGTGAAGGGGAAAGTGTAAACCATCTCGAGTGGACCTCTCCCAACAGTGCCGTTTGGTAGAGCCAGGTCCTCCTAGAAGACAAGGCTTAGCCATACCTGGGTACATACTGTGCCCCAGTAGCGGCCGATGGTTAAGGGCAATGGGAGGGCTCTGTTTTATTTTATACACGTAAGGGAAGGCATGTTATCATTCACTTAACATTCACAATCACAAAGGGTTAAACTTAAAAACATATACAAACAACTCGTGTGAGTGGCGAGACACTATTTAGAACAGTTGCGCCAACTTATTTTGCCCATCGAAAACAAGGTTTTTAGTAATGCGGAGTGTTGGTAGGGAGTAAGGGGTGTGAAATCAATGATAGGTGAATGAAGCGAAGGGGAAACTTAAAACTAATATAACCTGAACATAGTGATAGCGGGCTGAGACCAAGTTGTTTAGAGACTATGGCATGTTTATGGATTTAAAATAGGTTAGCGGGGGTTAAAAAACCTTTTTTAATGGGAAATGTGGGCAGATCTGACGTGTCTTCCTGAACCGGGATCGACCAGCTCTACAGTTACCGGCGACGTAAAGGCTCCGATGACTAGGAGTTTAGACCAGAGTGGCAAGAGCTTCGCGTTAATCCTGTTGGACGCGTTACTTTGGTGGTGTTCACGACACATAACCCAATCCCCTATTTTGAAAGGGTTGGGTTGCCTATAACCGATTCCCCTGACGGCATGTGCCCTGGTTAAGTTGGACAATGCCTCGACCAGAGTGCCTTGTTAGGGATTTGGGGGGAGGGGGGATTAAGAAATCGAGGCTCCATGCGAGCTGGAGAGGGTCTTGGATCTCATGCCTCAAGTAAAGGCTCGCCGGTGAGATACCGGTGCTGGCATGAATGGCGGTGTTAAAGGCCAACTGGAACCAATGTATATTTTGGTCCCAGTTAGTTTGGTTTTGGGCATAAAATATCCTGATAGCAACCTTGAGGTTTTTATTGATCCTCTCGGCGTGTGACGAATTCGGATAGTAAGGGGAGGTACACACATGCTTGATTCCAAAATCTAGGCACATCTGTGCCAATAAACCCGATTTGAAACTGGGCACATTCTTGGAAACTAAGAATTGAGGGAACCCGAAATAGGCGAAAACGCTTTTGTTTAAGATATTCACTGTTGTCATAGCTTTAGTGTTTTTAGTTGGGATCAAGAGTGTAAATTTTGAAAATGCATCAACAACAGTCAATAGGTATCGATTACGACCTTTGCTTAAAGGTAAGGATCCAATATGATGAATAAAAATCTTATTGAAAGAGGTGGTTGGGACCTCGGAGGTCTGATGGCCGACATGAGTGTTCTGGGCCTGTTTGGATCTTTGCCACTGTATGCAAGATTAAATCCTCTGGGTTATTTGTTCCTAAGGTCCTTGGCCCAGAAGTATTTTCCTATACGGGATAAAGTTTTGGCTATACCCATATGGGCTGAAATAGGGAATTCGTGGTAGAATTTAAAAACCGTGTTAATCCGTGTTTGGCCTGGGGCCAAATGGATAAGGGTGCGGTCTACTATTTTGTATTCAGGGGGTAATGGGCGAGACTTTAGGATCTTTGACAACCCTGGGTCTTGCCTATGGTGAACATGAATATCCTGGAAAATGTCCAGTAGGGACGACAAAAGGACATCGTCGGTGTAGTGAATGTATTGGGGGTGGTAGGGGAGAAGGATATGGTGGTAGGTCCGGTTGGTCTAAACAATCGAGACAAAGAGTCTGCTACCATATTGTCTCAACCTCTAATATGTTGCACGGTGAATTTAAATGAATTAATAAATTTTATCCACCTCGCCAGCTTCCCAACTGATTGTGGGTGGTTGAGTAACCACGACAGGGCGGAATTGTCGGTAAAAAGTTGGAATTCACGATGTTCCAGGTACTGCTGAAATTTGGTTAGGGGAAAAACAACCGCAAGACACTCCAGTTCCATCGTAGAATAATTTAATTCGTGCCGATTGAGGAGTCTTGATGCAAAAGCGACTGGCATAATGTCCGCCTTCGTACTCCTGAGAGAGGGACACAACAAGGGCTGTTCCAGAAGCATCGGAGTGCACAATAAAGGGTCTCCTGAAATTAGGCAATTGTAAGACCAAACTGGAGGTTAGCACTGATTTCAGGGTGTCAAAGGCTTCTTGTTGGTAAGGACCCCATTCAAATTTAGCGCCTTTGCGCTTTAATTTGTTGAGTGGGTATGATATGTGCGAAAAATTCTTAATAAATTTAGAGTAAAAGGCCGCCAGACCAAGAAACCTGGCGGTTTGCTTAGGATTCTTAGGGGTGTGGTAGTCGGCAATGGCTTGGACACGGTCTGGATGCAGGATAGCTGACTGGTTGTGGAAAATGTACCCAAGGAATTGTTTGGAGTAGGATGCTAAGGTCATTTTATCAGGGTTGACTGTAAGACCTGCATCTCGTAGTCTCTTCAAGACATCCTCCACTTTATTCAAATGGTCGTCGAATGACCCATAGGAATAAATGCAGATGTCATCAAAAAAGAAGAAAAGATGTTTATATTTTATATCACCGAATATCTTGTCGATAAGTCTGGTGAAGGCTAGACCTCCGCTGGCCAATCCAAAAGGGAGGAAATTGTACATTATTGTACTGGCCCAAAGGGCATACAAAGAAAGTATATTTCTTGCACTCCTCGTCTAGAAGAATTTATAGGTAGGCCTAGTTAAGGTCTAACAAAGAGAACCATTTGGCCTTACCTAAATATTGGAAAGCGGATTCCAATGTGGGGATGGGAGTAGCCTCCAGTACCATAATTTGGTTAATTGGTTTATAATTCACTACCATCCGTGTCTTGCCACCCTTCTTGAGAATTTAAAAGGACACGCATATGGTGAATTAGATGGGGATATAACTCCTTTGTGCAGAAGTTCGTCAATATGCTCTCTTAAGACCTGGAGCTTAGTGGGAGCATATTGGTACGGGCGTGATTTATATGATACTTAATTAGGTTGGTTTTTCCCAGCTTCTTAGTGATAGTTTGGGGGAAAAGGGCGATAAGGTCAGAGACCTTGTTTTTTTGCTGGGAATTTAGGTGGGTACCTACTTGGACGCCAAGAAGGGCTACAGTTGTGTTATGGAGGAGGGAAATTAAACAAAGTAGGGGGGAGCATAGGGAAATCTCACTTCCTGTTTTGCGAAGTCGATGGTGGCCTTGGTATGATGAAGTAAATCGCAGCCTAAAATTATGTCTGTAGGCATCTTAGCCGCTACCAGGACGGAGTAATCCCATTACAAATTTCCCAATTTAAGGTGTAGAGTTATTTTATTGGAGAAGGTTAAAATTTGATTGTTGACCGTTTTAGCTCTAATGTGCACCTGTCGGTGATTTTATTATCTTCGGTGTTACCCATAATTTTCTTTAAAAAAATTCCGAAATGAGGGAATACGTCGAGCCGGTGTCTAATAATGCCTTAGCTGAAAAGGTGACCACCCCCACGTCCATAGTCACCGTATTGGCGCTAGGTATAGATAATCTGTTGCTGCCCTGGGAGGTGACCACAGTTGTTGGGGCCGGGGATGCCACAACGGGTGAACGATCAGCCACAGGGGCCGTGTTAAAAGTTGGGAGACGCTGGTCGACCCGTATTAAGCCTCGTGCTAGTTTAAATGGTGGCTGCCAGGGGAAATTTTGCCGATGATAAGGCCGGCAAGATCTATAATCCTGGGGAGGGCACTGCCGGCTGTTGTTAAGGAACTGACCCAGGTGCGGTTCTTGGTGCATCAGCGGTGGTGGATAATTGTGACAGGGTGGTCGGTTAGAGGGAACGGCGTAGCTTTGATCGGTTGGTCAGTGCCCACTTGGGCGATTGATTTAAACAGCCCTTGCTATAGTAGGGATAATACGAAGTAACCCGTTCAAGGAGGACGGGCGGTTGACTACTCCGAATCTCGAGGCCACCTCGGATGAGACCCCTGAATAAATAATTTCAAGTAGGTCCCTCTCGGATGTGTCCGGTAGAAATAACTCCACCATGTATCTAACGTTTACCACATAGTCCTCCAGGAACTTTTTCCGACCCTGTGGCTTAAAGACAAACTCCGCCAAGGCTTGGTGGAATGATTGTAAGGGAAAATAGGTCATAATAATTTCCGTCTTGAAATCCACGAACGGTTGGTTGGAAGTTATTGCCTTTTCGACCAGGCAAAGCAAAAGGCCTGAAGCCGAGGTGTGCAAATCCAGTAGAATTTGATTGTCAAACCCTGGATTCAATTTGGCGGCCCTGACGACCACCGATAGCTTCGTAAGGAATTTGGTAATGGGGT
>OY740769.1:87878795-88158499 GCA_963513935.1 Aphrophora alni | reverse complement strand
AGAGAGAGAGAGAGAGAGAGAGAGAGAGAGAGAGAGAGAGAGAGAGAGAGAGAGATAGAGAGAGAGAGGAGAGAGAAGAGAGAAGAGAGAAGAGAGAGAGAGAGAGAGAGAGAGAGGAGAGAGAGAGAGAGAGAGAGAGAGAGAGAGAGAGAGAGAGAGAGAGAGAGAGAGAGAGAGAGAGAGAGAGAGAGAGAGAGAGAGAGAGAGAGAGAGAGAGTTATGAAGTATAAGTTAATATGGATGTACGTGTCGATTAAACTATACCAAATTGAAATCTGAAATATCTTGCGAACTAAAACTCATGGTTAAAACCAGGGGCTGATTACTGTTTTAATTTCCGAAGAAACCATTATTCCATGCCTCTCTGTCTGTCGTTCCTTCTAGTTATATTTCTGTACTTAAATAACATATACTACAATTAATTATGTATACTTATGAAACTACAGACAGATTTTTTAAAGATAAAGAATACTGTCGTATGAAGAATACGCCTATTACTTATCCAGCTTTATGAAAAAACAAATATTTTGGGTTTTCTACACAGATAGTTTAAGACATGAATCCGCCTTTGTGTTATTAGAGGAATGGTAAGATGAAAATGAACAAAGTTGTAAGTGAAGTAAAATTTTATTTATCAATGGCAATAAAATATTTTATTTTTATATATCGTCTTTATTTCCAAAATTTGGGCGGGGGTAGCCCCAAATTGTAATAATCAGATTTTGGTTGAAAGATCAATTTTTAAACTAATGTACCCTCTTTTTCTTCCTAAATTTCGGGGAACCCCCAAAATAAACAAATTGGGCTTGGTCAGGAAAATGGAAATACCCACTTCTTTCCTTTCTGTCTGTAGTTCCTTCCTGTTACATTTATATACTTTTCTATACTTATACTAAGAAACTACAGACAGAAAGACGAGGAATGAAGTATGTATATAATATGGAATGAAGTAAAGGTATTATGTATTGACGTGTCGAATACTATACCAAATTGAAATCATTAATGTCTGGCGAACTAAAACTCATGCTGATTACTGTTTTAATTTCCGAAGACACTATTATTACATGCCTCTCTGTCTGTCGTTCCTTCTAGTTACATTTCTGTACTTAAATAACATATACTACAATTATGTATACTTATGAAACTACAGACAGACAGACAGGGTTTATCTTTAAAATTACTTTAGAAGTAAGACACGGTCATAGATGTGATATCTTCATTCGGAAATTATTAAATATAGCAATCCATTTAGTTTTAACATTCTATACAAATGAAATTTATGTTTTCAAATATTTTGTTGAAATATTGGGTTCATTGTTCTTCTTCTGAAAGTCTTTAAGTACGAAATAATCTGCAATACCCATACACTAGGACATTTCCTACAAAATCTATGAAACAACTTTTTGGGAATTACATTAAGTGAATCTGCTTTTATTATTTTGTATCATTGGCTGGGTACGTACGACGATGGAATCAAGCAACTTCTTTGTATAGTAAGTCCTAATAATATTAACTGAAAATACAATAAATTAAAGTAAATATTTTTTTAAGTTATAAAATAAAAGTTAATTTATTATATCTGTTGTGTAGCTTCCTGAGGAAATGGCAGCAAGAAAAGGATTTAGAGCGCAACTGAAGGACATATCCTCGATCAGCACAGACTCTTTCAACATTGACCTTGACAGTGATGTACCTGTCTCAGTAGACTGGAGGAAGAAAGGAGCTGTAACACCAGTGAAAGACCAAGGACAGTGTGGGTCTTGTTATGCATTTAGCTCTGTAAGTAATACATTAACATAATTTAATTTGTATAACAAACATGTTTTTCTTTTCACTAAGTTTTGTTACTATTAATTAATAAATACTTTCAAATATTTAAAAAATAAATAAAATGTTTTATTTCTTTATTAAAGGATTACAATTCTTATAAATAAATAAAAGTAAATGGAAACTATTTTGGTCCTCATATACTCGTATGATTTTGCTCACATCTTCTCCAAATCATCAAGAGATGTCCAACGCTAATATAAAATCGTGTTTTATTGAGTAAATTACACCGTAAATTTACAGAATGTAAAACAATATCAGTTCATTAAATAAAATGTTTATAAAATAATAGCTTTCCTAAGCTCAGATTAAAATAATTAATGTTGTAAAAACATTGCAGAAACCTTTTACATAGGCTACATCCATCGCCAAAACACAATACAATTGTCACCAAAACTGTCAGTTCTGCAATCAACAAATTGTCAATAAAAAAAATAAATTGAACCACTATCACCCTATTTGAATAAATGAATAAATTAAGCTTATGTTGGCAGTTTAATTATTACTTTAAGGTAATATTTTTTACTTGCAATTAAGGCCAGGCAACATTTTGCAGGTCTCTGCATGACAGAACCACTTATAGTGATTCTAATTTTATTAAAAAACTAAAATATGAAACTAAATAATGATACAGTAGAAGCAGACGATTAATAATATCAAAAAATAAATGTAATTGAACTTAAAACAAAAAAGTTATTAAGGAAATAAAATGGGCTAAAAAACCTAAAATTTTCTTAAAGGGGAAAATTAAAAATCAAAGGCAATAGAGTCATAAACCATAGGGGACATAATAATAATCAACATTAAAAATGAAATAATAATAATAATAATAATAATAAGGGGAAAAAGGACTTGAAAACTCATTCATGCAGTTTTTTTTGAGATGAAAGGGGAATAAACTAAATAAACCTAATAATAGAAAATGAAAAGACAATCGTAGGGAATAATAATATGTGGTCAGAAAAAGAAATAATGTTAAAATGGGGGAGAAATAATAATAACAAAAACTAAAAAGTTAAAGTCCAAAAGCGGTGTAATTAAAGATTAAAGGGGATATAAAAGTAATAGGTAATGTGTATGACATGTATATATATATATATATATATATATATATATATATATATATATATATATGTGTGTGTAAAATAACAGAGCAGAGTTGAAAAATATGAATGGGTGGGGATTTTATATACGAAAAATACGACGATTAAAAAGTCACGACTTCAAGCATCAATAACTCACGAACCAAGCGAGTTACGACAAAAAACTAAAAAGTTATTTCCGTTATAGGACCAGGAGAATAACTTTAGTGCAAAGGAATTTTAAAAAACTTAAGAAAAAAGTTAGTTTGTGAAAAATTGGACAATCGTAAAAAGTGCGGTAACTCGAGAAATACGCGGCCGAAAACGTCGAATCAAGTTTGTCAAGACCCTCAAGTATGCGGAGAAGAGGAATCAGAAGTTAAACTGAATATCGGACAAACCGTTCAAAAGTTACAGCAAAAAGAACGAAAAAGTGTTCTTATCCAAAGTTTTCCAGATTTGACTGGAAATCTGAGCTCTGGTATTGTGACGTCACGGATTAGCAGCCCTACTCCAATGACCAACAGTCAACGGAAGAAAACCGAAATAATAAAGAGATTAAAATATCAATTAAAAGGGTTTTTAATGAAAAATAGCTTATAAAAGTAATACAATAGAAGAAAACTAAGCCTAGGACAGCTTTTAGCAGAAAAGTTACGGAGTAATTCAGCCGAAAACTTAGAAATCAACAGAAGAGACATTTCTTCGCGAAAGGGAGAAAAAGTGATTACCTTTTGCGGGAAACATTCCCACAATAAGGGAGAGCCAAAATTATTGGTCGTAAGACGAATACTCTAATATCAGTCGCCGAGGAAGAAGAACGTTATTATTGTCTCTCTACACATTTTTCTAAATTAACTTCAATAAATTTTAAAACCAAGTATTTTTATGTAGTAAAGTAACTTTTAAAATTAACTATTTTGAAAATCAAGAAATAAGAAGGTAAATCTACAAGGAAGATTAATCATCTAGGAATCGTAATTACAACCAGCAGTCAACAACTATAACATAACCAGGAGTTGCAAAGGAGATAATTGGAAGACACCGTTAACCATCTACAGCAAGAAACTTCACAACTTCAAGACCTTCATGTTAAGTGTGAAGGTACACTAAATCTATAGAATAATTCGTAAAAAGTAAACTCATTTAAATTGAATAAATTCATTGGGGAAATTTAAAATTTCCTAACTTCAGTAGATTCAAGTAAACTCTGCTTTGGTCTAGAATAAGTGTTCAAACGTAAATACGACTATTTCAGTCCAGGAAAAACTATTTGTAGTCCTAGCTGGAATAGTCTAGCATTTTAAATTTTGTATTAATGAATAAGAATTTTGTGTCGTATTAATTGTGTAAAAATATTTTGTTTGTTGTTCGATAAAAGATAAATTGTTTAAAGGTTAATAGTATATAAAAGTTTTATGCTGAAGTGTTAATTCTTTTTATTCACCATACTGGTTTTAAACATTTCTTTTAAAATAATTAGAGATTAAAAAAGTTATTATTATTATTAAGGTGCTCTGGTATAATATATATATATATAGGCTATAATAAAAATAAATAGAAATTATTATCGGAATACAGGAGCCAATTTCTTCCAAAAGGCACTTCCCCAGAGAGAGAGAGCGTAAAAGTCGTAAAAGTAAATTCATAGAGCAAAGAAATAAAATTCAGAGAATTTTAGTAAATTCAGATTGTAAGTTATTGAGAACAGACTCAGACTTACAAAATCCAAGTCTTGCAATAACTTTGTGATAAAGAAAAATTGTAAAAAAGAGCAACTAGGTTTTGTCCGCGATCGAACCGACTCGAACTCCCAACAAGAGGTAACAAGTTAAAAGAAAAGGTGGTACGTGGTAAGTGACGTAGCGACCCTGGGGTTCCAGTGAGTCGGTACGTGGTGAGTGGCGTTCCAATGAGGGGAACACACACACACACACACACACACACACACACACACACACACACACACTGCAACGGTTTAATTGAACCGTTCGCAAGGAACAATTTTGGAAAACAACCAAAATATAAAATTTCAATCAAATCGAATAAAAACTGTAGAAGTAAGAAAAGTATTCAAAATATACATTAAGTTAAAAGCATAGCAAGGCTGAACCGAGCCAAGGTCAACGGGCTTGGACAGGAAATGTTCAATGTTCCGGTTTTAACAGGAATAGAGCCTATATAAACCAATGTTATAATTTCAAAATTCGAAAACCAAAAAATAAAATAATATCATTGTGTAGAGCTATAAAAACCTAGTAATAAATAATAAGAAAATAAACTTGTCAGATTAATAATAAAAAAGTTATAGCCAAAATAAAACGTAATAAAACGAAAAACTCTCTTAAAATAAATAAAACCAAAAATCTAATAATAACAGTACATAAACCAAAGATAAACTAATAACAAATAAGACTCGAAACCAAAATTCAATTAAAGGTAATAAAGTAATAAAACAATAAATAACCAAACATGCAGAATGTACTGTAATTTGTGAACCTATGAAGCAAGGAAGAAGAGGGAAGCAGTTTTGGGACTTTCAGCATCAGAAGAACAACATCAAAAAAGAAGAATTCAAAATTTTCCAAAAATGAAAACAGTAAATCCGAAAAAACCACGAGATCTTCAAATCGTCATAAAAGAAGAAATATAAGTCGTATCGCTTCAAATGAAGATGGAAAACCATCAGGAAGAAAGGGGCTTCAAAATGAAATCACCAAAAGGAAAATCGAACGAAGCGAACGGGAGATATGAAGAAATGAAGAAATCGACAGTCAAAACTCAAGATTTTCAGGAACAGACATGTGTTCAAGGTCGCGCGCATGAGAGACTCTCGCCGCAAGGAAGGGGTAGATTACCAACCCGAGCCAAATTTAACAACAAACAATTAAACTAAAATAACTAAAAATAATAGAAATAATTAATCTAAAATAGTGAAGATAGCCAAATAATGTAAGGATAAGCCAAGAGGAGTTCATAAGTAGTTAAAATAAAATATAGAAACTTAAATACATCGCGAAATAAAAAAGGAACAAAAATCAGAAAAGTTGGCTATACTGTATAGCTCAAACTTCGACGAGTTGACTTGCAACAAGTTAATTCATCAGTCTCGTACCAGCTCCAGGAAGGATCACCCACTTTTACTTAAGTCTGAAGAGGAAATCGTCGTAGAAATAATTTGTCAGTGTTCAGTACTTCTCTGGGTTAATAACGATATCCAACAGCAGGATCGGCCTTGAAGAAGACAACGCTACATCCTACAACAGCTTATTAGAAGAGATCTTTACTAGGGACTCCGGCAAATATCCTACAAGTAATTGTCGTCATCAGCAGCAGGAAGCAGATTCAACGGGGACAGCTCTAGGAACAATCTTCAGGATCCACAACCATCCTCAGAATCAGGACGAGCGGACTTGTGCGATTCACAAAAACAAGGTACTGCATAAATCAAGCTTTTCTAATAAATAAATTTTATTTTTTAATAAACTTGAGAAAAGTCCAAAATTCCTAAAATTAACAAAGTTCAATAATAACGTTTTAAAATCAAAGTAAAGAGTCAGAAATAAAGTCAATTTTAAATTCAATAAAGTAAAGAGTAATCAAATAAAATAAATTCGAGTCAAATTTTCAATAAAACCAAGTAACAGATTGGAACAATAAAAATAAAAGGGTTAATAAATAAATGTGTTAGATTAAGAATATATATTGTTAGATTTAGTTATTGTTAGAATTACTTAGGATAGAGAATTTCAAGTTGTTTGAAAGAGAAACTTTTAATGTAAATTGAAGGAAAAGGCGACATAACCTGTTGTAAGAGATTATTAATAATACCATAGTTTTCTGAGATAAAAATTAAATTGTGCCGATTTCAATAAATTTGTAAAATTTCATTGTCTTGTATTTTTGATTGAAACTATCCTATGCAAATAAATTCTTAAATTCAAAAAGAAGAAGAAGTAAGTGCTCACAAGTAGTAAATTAAATTTAAAAAAGAGCAAATTTTGATTTAATGAATTGATTAGCTCCAAAGGGCACACCCTTTGAAAAAGAGTCTGAAGTTTTAAAAGAGGTAAGATAGATTAAGAAGTGAATTTATAAAATATATAAAATTTTTCATGTGTTAGCATAAGTTTGATGAAAATAATTTGATCTTGTGTGTAACATTAAATTAAGAGCCTTATCAGGGACTTAGAAAGGTAGGTAATAGGAGAAGCATTTTCTACCACGTCGATAGTAAATTGTAAGAGTCCCGGTATAGGGTCTTGCAAGCGCCCGTCGGTTCAGGTAGGAGTGTCCAGTCCCCTCATCTCCTTTTGCGGGGGGGGGGTGCGTTGCAGCACACACACACACACACACACACACACACACACACACACACACACACACACACACAGACAGACACTGGACACGTACACACAGATTCTGATTAACTATTTAAAATAATAAACCATGACACCAGAAGTGAGTGTTTTATTTAAAGAATCAATTACTAGTTACAATTTCGTTTGCATTGTATAAAACAGTTATTCACTTATTTGTTTATGTATTCATTATGTAGTTTAACTTACAGACTGGATCTCTGGAAGGACAACATTTCTTAAAGACCGGAAAGTTGGTATCACTCAGTGAACAAAACTTGGTGGACTGCAGCTGGAAATATGAAAACAACGGTTGCCTTGGAGGGGATATGGACCAAACATTTCGTTATATCAAGGAAAATGGCGGTGTTGATACAGAAGCTTCGTATCCCTATTTGGGAAAAGTAAGTCGTTTTATAGCCTTCATCTTCTAGTATATTCGAGTAGTTCAGCTTTTATTAGTAACGGCAATTTGAATATCTGTGGATATAAATTCAACTATTTACGAAATATTAGGAACATACGATTAGTAGCGAAACCTGTTTGAAGACTGGAAAAACGGGGACCACACAACACACACACACACACACACACACACACACACACACACACACACACACACACACATCAAACCCCCCCACACAAACAAACAAGTTCAGGTGTTAAACAAATTTTTAGAAGTTGTGTGTAATAAAATTTTATATTTTTAATATTTATGTTGCAGGATGGCGATTGTCATTACAATGCCAAATATTCAGGATCAAATTGTACGGGATATGTTGATCTTCCTTCAGGAAGTGAAAACGCTCTCAAAGTTGCTGTCGCCAAAATTGGCCCTGTCTCGGTAGGCATTGATGCTAACAGCCGTATATTCCTGATGTACCACAGCGGTATGTATTAGTCTGTCAATAAACATCATACATAACCACGGCGGTATGTATTAGCCAGTCAATAAACATCACATATTACCACAGCGGTATGTATTGACCAGTCAAGAAACATCATACATTACCAAAGCGGTTTGTATTAGCCAGTCAATAAACATCATACATAAAAACAGCGGTATGTATTAGCCAGTCAATAAACATCATACATTACCGCAGCTGTATATATTAGCCAGTCAATACCACATCATACATTACCACAGCGGTATATATTAGCCAGTCAATAAACATAATACATTACCACAGTGGTATATATTAGCCTGTTAATAAACATCATACAATAACACAGCGGTATGTATTACCATATCAATAAACATCATTCATTAGACTACTACAGCGGTATGTATTAGCCAGTCAATAAACATCATACATTAGCATAGCGGTATGTATTAGCCTGTTAATAAATATCATACATTACCACAGCTGTATGTATTACCCAGTCAATAAACATTCGATTATTTGTACCTATGTATACTATGTAAGTATACTATGTAATTAATATGTACCTATGTAATTATAAGGGAAATATTTTAATATGTAATGTAATTTAGAAAAAAAGTTTTTTAAAAAATTTATTACGATTTGACACACGTATAAAGAATCCAATTAATTTAATAAATCATAACGTATCTCTGCCAATTCCTCTATTCCAATAAGTATAATATATACTCCCTGTTAAATGGATTACCTAATATAAAATACATTCTGTATTCTTGTTTCTGTCATACATTCCAAATCTCGAGCCTTTTGTTTTGATTTTTCATTAACTCAAATTATGAATATTTTACCATACGAAATCAATTACGATTTTATATAAACCGACTGTAATGATATTGATAGATTGCAGCCTTCAAGGACACAACTAAAACGTATAATTTTGAAAAAGAATGACTCAAACATATATGCAACATTGCAAAATAAAAAAAGAAATATGAGGTTGAGGTATAATTCGCAAAAAACTGAACTTTATATATTTAATCAATAAGACGTTAAAATAAAACATTGCATTTCTTATTGTTTCAGGTATCTTCTATAATAAAAATTGTAGTTCTAAAACTGATTACTTAGATCATGCCGTGTTAGTGGTTGGGTACGGCTCAGAAAATGGTTCTGACTACTGGATTGTCAAAAACTCGTGGGGAGTGGAGTGGGGAAATGAAGGCTATATTTTAATGTCACGTAACAAGAATAATAACTGTGGCATTGCGTCTCTGGCAAGTTACCCTCTTGTATAGAAATGACCGACTGGTTTTAAGAAATCATACAATTTATTGTAAAGATGTCATGTGTTCTTGTATATTATAGATACAATAAACATTTCAACAGAAATATTATTTTTTAAATATAAAAATAAAGATTATCAACGTTCCTAGGTCTGACATTATATCATACTCGGTGGTAATATAAAGATAAGACTTCGTATATGTAGTTTATTTGTTATGGGTTTTTAAAATATAAAAGTTGAATATTTTCTAATCAATTCCAACAACAGTGTGTAAAATGTGTCTAATGATAAAACCAATCATAATTATTCTTCTCCAAACATTGAATTCGATATTTTTCAATAGAACAGTTCAAATGAATCCTTTTAATCTACCCGCCATTGCGGATATTTTGTGACAAATCAATATTAGCTTAAGATTTAGAAACACATGGCAGTTTCGAATGTACCATAGAACAAAATTAAAATTTTAAATTAGCTTTTACTTCAAAAGGATCCGTCGATCGAAAATCAAATCTTGATATGAAGTATTAAAATGGCGAACTTGCTCACGGTTCTTTCTTTATATGCATGTGAAAAATTAAACTAAATTGGTGACATGTAGATGATTTTTTATACAACAACGTTAAAATCTTGTGAAATTCGATATAAGGTTAATAATACAAAATTTCAAAATGTTTATTTTATTTTAATTGTTTTTTAAATCTAGCGAATTACAACTCAAAATCCGTTGTCATAATATTTTTCAAAAATATTATCAGTTTTTTCTTATAAATTTGTTTAAAAAACTTTGTTTTACTAATCACCTATTTATACCTTTCAAAAATACAAAAATAGGATCAGTTTTCATTGTTTAACGGTTTTTTTTGATTTTTTTTTTAAAATCTCGTTTTTTCTAATCACCTGTTTTTACCTAAATTGTTATTTAATGGAAAAATTATTTCCATCTAACTATACATTTTTCATTCATTATTGTTATAATGTTTGCGACCTTTCTCCGTTTAATCTCTAATAAACGGTAAATTTAATAAAGTCAGATGACACATTGTTTCATGTAGGGATAATGGAATCACGTGGATTGTATATATAAAGCCAATTAAAAACTCAAAATAAAAAATCTATTGCTATTGGTACAAAGAGAAAACCTGTGGCTCCTGTATCCATTCCTTATGTAAGAGGCTTATTAAAAAAATACTGAGGATCAATCCTAAATTCCAGATAAGGACTGTCTTTAGGTCGTGTCACACCTTGATGAACCTTTCAACCAGGATAAAACCTAAGTGTAAAGTGGCTGATAAGGATCTTGTTTATAAAATTCCGTGCCAATGTAGTCTCAATTATTTTGGTCAAACCTCAAATAATTGAATCAACTTGTCTAAGATATGCGAACTTCAGTCGGACTCGGGACATGCTCTAAATTGGGAAGTAGCAAGAAATTGTTAATGAACAAACAAACAAGGAGAAAAAGAAATCCAATTGAAGCAGTATGTATAGTTGTAGATACTGATTGTTTTTCACAAACCAGTGTCTCATTTCCCCGTGTCTACATCCCTGTAATAAGAAAGGAAATAGAAGCAGAATACATAATTTTAAAATAATTACCCCCTCATTTAGTGATTCAGGCTCACAATGATTACACAACTGATAAGGTCTAAAGTTTGTCAGTAACATTACGATGAAGGTAAGCTTCTAGCAGGCCTTCGTCCACCGGAAGGGACATAATATAAATAAGAAAACGTTTCGCTTAGGAAGCAAAGTGTTTTCGGTCTTCGTAAAACGTAAGACAATTCGTGCGTGTCCGGGATTTTGTGTGTTTTTTGTTTACCTTTGACGACAGTTGAAAATAGAAAAGAAAAAAAGGTAACTTTCACATGTATATTGTGTTGTTGTTGTGTGTTGTGATGTGTTGCGGTTGACAATCAGAAAACAAGAACAACAAGGTATATACTGTGCTCAAAATAAGGTAGGTTTAGTCTAAAAAAACAATAAATACATTGTTTTACGTAGCGTCAGGTTCGGAAAGGAAAAGGGTCGGTCTCTTGAGACCTGATAGGAAAGTGAGAGATATCTAACTTGAGACTAGTCAATAAAATAAAATAATAAATATTGTAAATCTAGTTAGGTTTACTCGGGGTTGCCATACTCTTATACCTGGCTTGGCAATCCCAAGGGAGTCTAGCTGAATCTACATCTCTTTTCCCGGGAGAGTGATACAGTTATAATTTAAAATACATATTGTGTAACTATGACTTAAATTTTGTCAACTGTCAAGGTCGTGTCATTGTGCGCTCTATTGTCATCGTAAACTATTAATACTATAAAACGGGGAACCTTCCTTCCTTTTTAATAGGATTTACAAATTTTGTTATCCAAGTATTGAAAATATGCCGTCATTTTCTAATATTAGACTAAAATTTTAAGATTTTATCCTTAGGTATTGTTACCATTCTTAAGAATTTTTAAGGATGAGATCATTTAAATAGTTGATTCTGGAACCGGTAATGACAACATGCTTGAATAAGAAAAGTTGATTACTTCAATTGACCTGTAATTTATTTATTCATTTTGTTAAAAAAAAAAAAATTTGATTTAACCATGTACATCAAAGACAGCTTATAACACAGATAAACACATTTGCTTTATCAAAAGAATATTTTGCAAAGAAAGTTAACAATGCATTTATAATTAGTTTTTTTTTATATTTATATGCCCTTAAAAGTTTCAAAATATTAATTAAAACCCCCCTTTTAAATATAATTAATTTACAAAGTAAGTTCTTCTTTTAAACAACATAGTTAATGAAGAGAATTCATAAAAATATCTTAAGTTACAAAGTATCTAAAGTTTAAATTATATTTAAAACAAATTCTAATTTTAATTATTTAATTACACACACACACACACACACATATATATATATATTATATATATTTGTTGGCCAACACAAAGATTTTTTAAATATTTTTTACCAAAAATTATTTATTATTGATTGTGTGATTTATTTACGTCAATATTTAAAAAAATTTAGAAAATTATCCCCTTTGGGGTCATGAGGTCGAAAATTTTGCATGCTATCCCATCCAAAGTAATTTTGATTTCTAGTTTGTTTTCTTATTAAAAAAAATTTATTATTTTTGCAAGACATTTAAAATTTTAATTTCATAATTCACTCTCAAGTCTTTCACCAAAATTTTCACAGTTTGAAATGTTCCTTTGTTTCTTTGCTTTTTTTTTACTTTTGCATTATTTTTGAAGTTATTTGTAAAAGTCCTCAGGTGTTATCCTGGAATTGGAATTTATAACTAGGTCTTACAATTTCATATCCTGCTTGGAAAGACATATTCTAACAAGTTAAAACATTCCTGTAGTAGCTTTATGAGCAACATATTTCTCTGTAACTGAGTTTAATGAGAAAAGCAAATTTCTTTTGAAAACTAAAATGTTACATATGTTCAAACAAATTACTGAAAGACTTTATTTTATTAAAAGAGACGAGAAGAGAGGCTGTTCGTCTTAAAAGATCGTTTGAGTTTAAGCACATACGATGTATAGACAATTTAAAATTAAGTTGAAATTAAATTTAATGATTTCTTTAATTGGTGATTAGAGTTTACAATAACTAAAATAAAAGGAAAACCTATTGGTTTTTCTTTCAAAATTATAGATAACCTAAGGTTTAATTATAATTAAAATTTTTTTTTTCAAATTTTGTTTTATGAAACAGAAAACATATTTTTAAAATAGTCAACTCAATAAGTTCAAAATTAAATTTTGTTCTACCTGGATTATTGATAAGGAAATCCTGAAAACTTCGATGAAGATGATTGCGAAGAGAGAACGATCTTGTCTGGACTTATCATGTCTGCCGGGTTTACTTTTAATATTTTTATTTTTAATTTAGAAAATTAACACGGCCATTTCAGTGTACAAAAGTGTTTGCACGACTTTGGTTACAATTAAACACATTTGCTTATGACTTATTTTTTTAAAATTTAGAAAGATTGCGACCGCATTTTACAAAGCAAACTAGAGTCACTGCTTAAAACTAGTTCTGTTTTCGACGAAGTCCAATTGCAAACTTGATCAAGAATGTGGCATGATACAGTTATCTCAGAGTTACTACACTAGGAGCACCAACTGACGGCCGCTCTTTGGAATATTAATTCCGCCGAGTTAAAAAAGTCCGTAATAATTTAATCTGCATTTAAGCTTAGGTATGACGTTGCAGTATTTCTTAATAAACCTACTCACTCGTTTATGCTCTTGAATTTTTAAATACAAAATGTTGGTATGGTTATTTTTTAGCCATTTCTGATTCATTTTTTGTTGCAAAACGTTTACCGTTTAGCTATGAACTTGATATTATATATATATATGTAGTCTCCTATTGTTTCGCTCGTCTTCTATTGAATATTTTGTAGCCTAGCATTTCTTTTAAATTAAAAAAATAAAAGATCAATATAACAGTTACAGTTACTTTCTTATTTTAGTTTGGACTGTTACGTTATATGAGTTTTAAAATATAAAACAAAAGCAAATCATGTTAAAAAACTGTTATTATGTTACTTTTACCAAGTCGTATTAGTTGAAATACAGAATTTTGTCATATAAATAAACAGAAAAAGAGAACTATTGTAAAGAAATTTGACTAAACTCCCTTTTTGACTTGATAATAACAACACATTGTCAAACAATATAAACGTATTATACAAATGTATTCTACGACTCAGAGGCTGTAACATTTAATAATTTTTTGACATATAAGTAATATAATGTTATTATATGTTAAGCAATTATCATATGTAAAATGATACTCTTGCTATTTTTCAATTATAATTTAAAAAAAAGAGTTACAATATGAAATTTTGAAATAGGCCTATATGGGAAAATCTTTCATCAAAATCGGTTAAGCAGTTTATAAAAGTTCTTACTTCAATACAGAAACGAGTTTTTATTTGAGATTTATTTTAAAATAAATTGTTATTTATTTAGGTTTTTTTCCTTCTAATTCTTCAAAATTGTTAGCATTATGTAAATTCAATAGCTTGTGGAAAATAAGCATTTGATTTTATATATTTGTTTTATTTGCTTTGGTTTTGATTTCGCACATTCTTCCTTTATAAGAAATACAAGTCAAACGAATATTACAAGATAAGGAAGAATGTATTAAAAGAAAAATTAAAAAATGTTTACGGTAAATATAAGCAAGTTATATTTCATACAAGTTTTAATAAAATATAAATATACGCAATACTTTGCAGTAGAGGAGAACTGTCGTTCATGTTTTGTCATAGTACGCAAAACCATTTTTATAATTGTTTAAATTAAAAGCAAATTATAAATACAAATTATATTAAAAAAAAAACACTTTGACCTAATCTTTGTTATTATTGTTAATTATAAGTCTATAATAAATTTCCTCAACGTCACTATATAAAACAACTTAACATAAGAATTATTATTTTATAAAAAGATCTGGGGATAGTTGAGATAGTTTTATAATGAAATAATTTGTTTAATACAATCCTAATGGTGGTGTTATGGAAATAAATTATACCCAAATAAAGCAACACACCAATTTTGATCGAAATCGATCGATAAAAAACAAAGATATTATGATTCTTGTTTTAGGGGTAAAAAATACTTTGGAGTGGAACATTTTCAAAACCCTTTCTTAACACACGTCTACAGACCTACCCAAACCATGTTAAAAAGTATAAATCTAGGACTCTTGGATTCAGAGATTTGGTGATCAGTCACTGGGTTTTGACTGATATATATATATATATATATATATATATATATATATATATATATATATATATATATATATATACATTTATCTGCGCCCGGTCAGTCAGTCACCACTCTGATATTTTACTCGGTGTGGCAGTCATCAGCTCGAAAGCCAGTCAGTCCTCCCGAAAGGCTGTCAGGTACGGCATGCCGTGCATTCTATACAGAATATATCGGTTTGATGGTGATGCTGTGTTGTGGCAAAATTTGCTTATTCTTATACCGTTAGGTTAAATTTTGTTTACCTACTCTTGGGTGTAAAACGTTTCATTAATTTAAATTTATTTGTTTTTTAAATTAACTGAGAACATATAAAATCAAGTTTAAATCAACAAATTTGAAAAGAAACATTTTTATTAAATTTATATCCGGTTAATCGTCATCGAAAATATGTCAGTACAAATTAGACACTTTTATAAAACTTATATTTTCAACCCTTTCCATCGTGAAATTAAACTGTGTGGAGGTAAGCCATGTTCAGCAAAAAATTTTAAAATTCACACTTATGGTACTTATTACAAAAGGGCGTAAAAATTCAAAACAATTGTCTGTTGTTTTAAATTAGAATGATTTCATTAAATAAAAATAGGTTTAAGTTCTTATAATATCCCATTTATAAATAAAAAAACGTCGTATTAGTAAGGAGAGTAAAACTAAAGTGATCTTAAAATAGGTGTATTATTATGAAGTCTTAAACATATATACTGTACGATCAGTTTTTGTGTTATTGTTTTGTTTTCAATGAGTAAACTGAATATTCCTAATTAATAACTCCGTTTTTGTATTTTCTCTATTCTTATCATACAAAATACAATTCACATAATTTAAATAGATTTCCTGAGAATAATATCTTACATACTAACAGCGAATCGCGATAGAAATCAAGCTATGGTTAGTTGCGATGTGTGTTGTCTGAAAAGCCCGCCCATTTTTAACCAGTAGGATGCGATGTCATTTTCACGTATCTCGCCTAAACCCTTTCCCTCCAACTAGGCCTCCAGTTGCAGAAGCCACAAACCACAGTTTCAGTCTGCCTCATCACAGCTCAAGATATAGGTACACATCCCCCTCCTGTTAGGTCTAAAGTCGATGCACAAATAACTTCGCTTTCGGGATTACTGATTCAGCCACTGTCCATCCCGTTAATTGTGTGAGTGATGATGATAGATTCTCTACCAACGATTATAATTATGGGAATGCTAAAGACATAGTTAAATTTGATTTTGGTAATAAAACCTGGAATCCGTTATCAATGGAACAAGAAATCTTTTCGGTGCCCAGTGAACAAAAAAGTACAAATCACTTCAGTAAAAGCAAAGCTAGTAAAAACACACCTGAGGCTTCCGACACGAAATAGTTTAAATTTGTCGACAGATATCCGGCATATTCATTCAGAAAACATATCACCGTTTAATCATGAACTTCCAGTACAAAACTACTTTCCCATTAATCCTGTACATGAAGAGGAACAATTGCATACTTTTGATAGTAACAGTCGTGACACATTAACGTGTAACCCTTATTCTATTAACAAAGCTAATATTCAACAAGCAATAGCTGAAGAATGTACTACTACTACATCTGGAAATAATGCAATATGTTCTAACAATGATATTCATAAAACATTTACCAATCTTACAAGCATATTCAGCCTCGTTGATCCACCTACATAAGATAGTTTTAACCGTTAACTGATCTTCTGAATTCACTAGCAGACGACAAAGTTTATTCAACAATTGAACTTGAATTTTCCGTTAAAGACAATCTTGTAGGTAATAAACCTATGAGGAATCAGGTTCAACTGGTTACTAATAATAGCGGATGTGTGACAGAAATAACTAAGTTTCATTCTATTTACAAACCAAATATTCATCAAGCAATAGATAAAGAAACCGCTGCTCATAGTCTTGAAGATAATGAACAATCATCAATAATTGCCGTAGATACCAAACCAAATAAGAGAATCAGGAGGTGTGATCGCAGAAACTTTTGCTTATTTTGCAATACGCAAAAATGTCTTCTTGTACTTAACTTTAGAAGACACTTAATCAATAATCACAATCGAGAAATAATTGTTGCAGAGTATATTGCTTTGTTTAAGTATTGTAAAGATGAATCGAAAATCAAGCGAGCAAAAATAATAGAAGATCTTACCTTGCGGGGTAATCACATGTACAATGAAATGTTGTTAACAAACGCCAATGAAGAAATATCTGCTAAAGACCTTTTACCTGTAAAAAGACCATCCAAGGATAAAGATATTAAAAGTTCACACTATGTAACTTGTACAATTTGCTTTGGTCTATTTTTGAGGAAGCACTATTATGAACACATGCAAAATAAAAAATTGACGAAATTAATTTGGAAGAGACAAAATCAGAAACTATTGAAGACCGTGATATGTTATGCGATAACGAAAATCTTGTTGAAAAAAACAAAACATATTACTTAAAAATGTACGCAAAAACCTTTTGTAAAAAATCAAAGACTGTATTAAAAGAAATGGAGCAAAATATATTTTCAGTTTTGAGGTAAGACGATTTAGGCATAAAAGCAATGGAAGATAGTTTATTGGTATCTTTAGTTTCAGATTTTTACACAAGTCATTCAGATTTTAAGGACCGAACTCAAGTTACTAGAAAATTAAGAGATGGCGCCAGGCTCGTTGAGAAAGTCAGATCTATTAATCCAGAAATTAAAGTTTTTTCAGATTTGTTTCAACCAACTAAAGAAAATGTTGTTATCGAAGCCTGCAAAAGTCTTTGCAATCTAGGCATAGAACAAAGCTCTAATAAACCAGCTATAGTTGGCATGAATGGTAGGTTATCGTGGATTCTTGAAGAAGTCTGTAAGAAATTTATTGATGATATATGTAGTGATAATTTGACACAAGAGCGAAAACAAGAAAAAAAGAGAGAGGTTAAATATTTTCATGAATGCCTTCGTAGGCGCTGGAAATATGCAATTTCAACAAACTTAGAGAAAAAAAGACGACGTAAATAATTACCAAAGATTTAGTAATGCCATTGGACGAGGATATAAAATGTTTGTATCCATGCTGAGAGAAATGGAAAAGGTATATCACGAAAAATTAGCGAACGATATGCCAAACATAACAAAGAAAGACTACGAAACCCTCTGTCAAATAACAATTTGTCACATATTAACACTGAACCGACGACGCCCTTTTGAGGCCACGCATTCAGAAATCGAATTCTACTTTAAAGAAAATTAGCAGCAATGATGATTACCCAAAGGATGTCATGAATACTTTAGCTGATGAGGAAAGAATATCTCTTAACGAGTTGTCTTCCTACACTGTCCCTGCCAAAGGAGTAGAGGCAATAGCCACAATTTTACTTACAAAACAAATGGAAAAAGGTATAGACATAATCATAAAAGCTCGTGAGGTATTTAATATGACAGATAGTATATATTTGTTTCCACGACCAGGGCTTAAAACACATGTTCTGCGTGACATAAAATCCGTGTGCCGAGGACTTAAGAATCCGAAGCATCTGACAGCAACTGGTCTAAGACATCATGTCGCTACGGCAGGACACGTAGCCAGTTCATGTGTCATACCCAATCTGTGCAGATCACCTGACACAGACTACAGTATTGGAACAAGTACGGACGATGAAGAGGATATTCCAAAGCATAACAATAAGAGGGTATCTAACGAGCAAACTCGTGAAAAACGTCGTTGAACAAATGAAGAGAAAAGCGCTGTAATTAATCATTTCTCGAAATATACAGAGACTGGAATTAACCCCGGAATTTGTAAGTCAAGAGAACATATAAAAACATCTGGTACCTTACTTAAAAGCCGTACTCCCCAACAGATTAATACTTTCATAGACAATATCAATAAGGGAAAACTTAAACTACCATCAAATTTTAAACAGTTGAAGGAGAATTAGGGATTTTTGACGTGGGACATTTTCAGATATATTTAAAACGTTGTAAGTTCTTTATAATAATATTTAACTATATTTACAACTAAAGGTAAAATATCTACAAGTATAAAGTGTATTAACTTATAGAAACCACCAGTACTTCTATATTTGTACATGATGTTCAGTTTTAAGTATTTGTTATTTCTTTTATGAATATTGCCAACAAATGTAATTTTCTTTTACTCACAAAAACCACCAGTACTTCTGTATTTGTGGGCAACATTATGTTTTATGTTTGTGCTTAGTTTTAAATATTATACCACTTCTGTTGTGAATATTGCTAAAAATATTTACTTATTATATGTATACGTGGTTTAATTGTTTGGTTCTCTTCAAGCCGGAAAAAACTCGTAGATGAAATATAATTCTCTTGTCAATGTCCAACTTAAATTTTGTAATTCATAAAACCACTAAGAATTCTGTATTATTTATAATATATTGTTTAGTTTTAAATGTTGAGATATCAATAACGAATCTTATTTTAATTCTTCTTTTATGGACAGGGTCGTTGATATACGTGCTTCAGCTAATCTACTTGACAACTGTTAGAGCTTTAATAAATAATAATAAAAGTGAAATTACAACTTACTCGGATTTTTTCCCCGTATAATATGGTTATTTGAAATTTTTATTCTATCAGCCATTTTTACAATGGGGTAGTTAACTTCAAGATTTCTTTAACAAACCCCCACTTTTTATGGTATTTCTTAGAATATAACCGTAATATTAATGCCATTTTAATCTTTGGTATTTTTCCGAAACATAACGGTTATTGAGATTATTAAAGATAGAGTAAGGTTCTTGTTTTCCCCTTTAGAATTGCATATGACATACTTTCACAGCCAATGTCTCTAATATCATTCGGTTGAATAAAAAATAACCAAGTATGAAAATGTGAAATCACACTTCATTTACGTTTCTATTATAAAAAGAGGCAATTTTGATAAATTCTTATAATTTTCAGCAATATTGGCAAATTGATAAAAATTGAAATTAGGTGAAGGAAGTAATGTTATGAAAGAACATATTGAAAAAAAGGCGGATAGAATCAAAATTTAAAATAACTATATTATACAGAGCAAAAAATCCAGGAAAGTTGTTGTTTAGATTTTTTTATTAGCTCTCATGGTTTTTAAGTAAAACAGCTGGCATACTTCAATCACCCAGTATTTATACATTAGTTAAAACTTTGGTATTTTTAGATTTCTTGTATTAGATTAATTTATATAAAATACCTATATTCCTAGTTATATTATATTTCATTTTAATTTTGTAAGGTAAATAAAGTTAACTGTTAATACCCGAATTACTTATGTTTTCCCTTTTTTTTTGTCATACGCATTACAAGATTCTCTCCATGTGTATTTCATTTATTACATTATCATTATTGGATATAGAGTTACAAAAACTTCAAGCCTTATCAAGGAAAATGTTTCGTAAAACCTTTTAATTTTCATGAAATACTACGTCTTTTTCATTTAAAAACAGTTCTCGTAATATTTTTATTAGAATTTATATAAAACTCCTGTTTTTCTAAGTTACAATATATTTTATTTTCCTATTAATTTTCACAGGTATAAAGTTAACTCGTAAACTGCGAAGGACTTGGTCTATGTCCTTGGTCTATGTTTTTGGTCTTTTTCATATGTATTAAAAATATTCTTACCGAACGTATTTCTACTAGTTTTTTATAGTAATTTTTATAGCGTTACAAACCTTAAAGCCTTCTTAAAACAAATGTTTCATAAACCCTTAAACATTCATAGAATACTACGTCTTTTTCAACCAAAGAGTTCTTGTAAAATTTGAATTTTTATATTAAACTGAGGTTATATGAGCCTACTTAAATGAACGGATACAAGTAACTATTCCGGACATAAATATTGGTAAATGGCTTAGAATGAATAAAGTATCAGTGCTTCATTTAAAACAATATAACACTACAACCTAACTGATTCTTTTAAAAGTGTAGTTCCTACATTATAAAAAAAACCTTCAGCAATGGTAAAAATTGAGCTGTTTGCTGTTAGCATCCATCGTCTTTATTGTTCATAAAATAGTTTGTACTACAAAATATGTCCAATATTTATTACTTATAATTCTTATATGGAGAAAAATACCTGTATCAATTTAAAAAAAAAACATAGTGTTCACTTAGGTACAGTCTGTGCGACCATTCACATTTTTAGCTTTACACGCTAAATTATACTTTATATTACTATCAATGAATGTTACAAAAAGACAAAAACATTGCCTTAAACTTTTACAGAAGAAAATGTAATAATACACCTCTTAAACGACTTAGATGAACGTTCACAAAGTTTATTTACACTAAGGTTTTCCTATTAAAATACCAAAAAATCATATATAATAATATGACCTTAAAACAATCTATAATGTACACGATTTTTATAAATAGATATTAGGGAGTGAAACAAAGAGAATAAAAAAGGTTAATTGGTATATTTTCTATTTGATTATATGCATTATTGTTTTAAAATATAGAGAGCCTACAACATTTTGCAGGTGGAGCCGCGAGTAAAAGCTAATAATGTATAACAATATTTGAGGGTGCAACTGACTGGCTTCCTAGTGCTAAATATTCGTGATTGGCTTTCCCGGCAAAAGCGACGGGTGACTGGCTTAGCATATAAATTTTTACAAAAATAAATTTATTATTTTTGCAATATATATATATATATATATATGACATATATATAATCGAAAATGACCAATAATAATATATGAGTGATTAAAAAAAAAAAAATATATATATATATATATATATATATATATATGTCATACTTTCCAAATATATGTGGGCGTCCAGTTGACGGCATTCCCCTCATTAATTTTCAGTGACTGTCAGCCCGGGCGTAGACGTATATATATTACAAGGAGTTAGTACTACAATGGAAATTTTACAACCCCCTATTGAGAGCCTGGAATAGTAATAATCTCAGCACATCTGGAGAAATGCAAACAAACTACAAGGAGTTATTTCTACAATGGACATTTCACAACGCCCTACTGGTAGCCTGAAATATTAATGAACACAGCACATATGGAGGATTGCAAACAAATTACAAGAAGTTAGTTCTACAATGAACATTTCACAACTACCTACCGGTAGCATGGAACAGCAATGAACGCAGCACATCTGGATGAGTTCATACAAATTACAAAGAATTAGTTCTACAATGGACATTTCACAACTCCCTACAAGTAGCCTGGAACAGTAATGATCCCAGCACATCCGGAGGAATGCAAACAAATTACAAGAAGTTAGTTCTACAATATACATTTCACAACCCCTTACTGGGAGTCTGGAACGGTAATCATACCAGCACATCTGGAGGAATCCAAACAAATTACAAGAAGTTAGATCTACAATGGACATTTCACAACCCCTACTGGTAGCCTGGAACAGTAATGATCCCATCACATCTGGAGGAATGGAAAAAAATTACAAGAAGTTAGTTCTACAATGGACATTTGACAACTTCCTATTGGGAGCCTGGAACAGTAATGATCCCAGCACATTTGGAGGAATCCAAATAAATTATAAGATTTTAGTTCTATAATGGACATTCCACAACACCCTACTAGGAGCATGGAACAGTATTGATCCCAGCACATCAGGAAGTTAGTTCTACAATGGACATTTCACAACCTCCTACTAGGAACTTGGAACAGTAATCATCCCAGCATATCTGAAGGAATGCAAATAAATTACAAGGAGTTAGTTCTACAATGGACATTTCACAACCTCCTATTGGGAGCCTGGAACAGTAATCATCCCAGCACATTAGAAGGATTGCAAACAAATTACAAGAAGTTAGTTCTACAATGGACATTTCACAACACCCTACTAGGAGCCTGGAACTGTATTGATCCAAGCACATCAGAAAGTTAGTTCTACAATGGGCATTTCACAACCCCCTACTGAGAGAATAGATTATCAATGGAGGCCTTTTAAGAACCATGAAGATTATACTACTAACACTACAATTATTTAACAGATTATTCATACCAATGAAATATTGATAAAAACAATCTCCCAACACGAGTAACGTGATAGCAATTTAAAGTGGCAGAGATAAAACCTGTTATGTGCCTTTATATTGACCTTATTGCATATTCATAGTTGTGTTTATTAAAACTGATTCAAATACAATAACCATGACATAGCATTCGTGGGAAAAGAGAGAATAAAGAAGATAAAATTTAAGTTATCACTTATTTTGAACAATGCCTATGTTAAGATTAGCAGTGTATATATAGTGTAGTTTCGAAAACAACCATTACTTTCTTCGCTGTCGTTTGAATTGTTTGGTAAGTTTATTATTTATTGAATTTCTTTAAATTACAATTTTAAGTTATCCTACACAGATGACTGAACGTAATTGCAATTGTCACATGTTTAAAAAATAAATTGGTAGTCTTTTTTTTTTCCTGCAACGAATATTTTTTAATCTTACAACATTGTAATTATTGATTAGATGTTTAAAAAACATTTCAATAATATTTCATATATATATAGAAAAAGGCAATGAAAAGTATTTCGTTTATATTAAAAATAACGTACTACATGTGCATGCCTTACATGGAAAAATATGTTTTACTTATATTTGGGATAACAATTGCCTATAAAATTTCCTCAATCTTAAAAATGTTCTTTTTTTTTAAACTAATATTTGGTGGTTAGCTTGCTATCTCGCTATCTAAACACCCTACACATAGATTTTCTTTCAGTAATCTTTGTTTATACGACATATTACAGAACAGTTCCGAGGACTCAACATGAAACTGATCTACACATGCTTGTGCTTGTGGCTTGTGATAGAGAGCTTTGCACTTCCCTCAGCCATACAAGAGTGGGAAGATTATAAGGTATCATGTACTATTAGCCGACACATGTATCATATATTTATTTATTTATAGTTTTCGAAATAATCTACATACGTGGTCAACACGAAACAAATTTGAAATAAAATCATACGCGATTTAATATTGTTGTAAACGTTATCAGATTATTTACTCTTTTATGTTTTCTAAATGTATAAAAACAAAGTTTTATAATGACGACAATTCGAAGATTAAATTTTTTTTTATGAATACGTTCATTCTAAAACAGTCTGCCTATATATTCCTCAGAGGTGATTTTTCATAAGCCGTTAGACCAATTATTTATAATTATTGTTACCTAGAGATTTTTTCCTCCAAAATATATATAAGTAAAACGTAATATTCATAAGTGAAAAAAGGTCCTGTGTACTAAAAATTAAGGTAAACGATAATTCTTTTCTACGGCTACGACAATTTTGATCAAATTTTACTATCCCAAATTTATTCATCTAGATACCATATTGACTGTCATCTCTCTCAAAGTTGTATATCGTGATTGAAATTAAAGTGCTATATAACGCATACATTTTCTTTTCATGTACTTGAGTACAGTATTGCATTTGATAAATGAAATTCTTTTATTTGATAGCAATTTTAACAGCCACAGTAAACATTTTATTTTTTACTGATATAGTTTATTATTATATTTACCATCAAAGAGTTTAGAAATAGGACTGGTATAGCTTTCATGAATAACAACTTCAATAAAATTTTAATAAACAATTCATATAATTTTAAAATGACTAAGATATTTCCTGTCAATTCACAGCAAGTAGTAAATACAAGCAAACATTCTACATTCCAGGAAGAAAGTACAAAAGGTTAATTACTACGACAAAACTGTTGAGTGACTAACCCCCTTGGTTCTGAATCCTTTATTTGTTTTTGATCAGTGTATGTGATATCGGTTAAACGTGGTGTTTTCATTTCTTGTGTTAGTGTACAATTGTGGTGTTACCTGATTACATTAGAGCTTGGACTGCTCAGGGTTAGTTTTAGCCCTGGGTTCCATTTTTAGGTTACAAGTTACAGTTTTAGTATCCAATATATTCGTAGTGGTTATGTTGGTTCTATTCATGTTTGTCATGTTTAGGTTTTCCCCTCGAAATGTTGTGTATTATTATTTATATAATCAAATGGTGGCGAATATTTGGATAAACTTTATCAATAATAAGAATTAAGTTTTATAGTTTTTATTAAAACTTGTTATCATAAAATTATTTAATTAAAAAATAATTATTGTATTCAACTACACGGTGCTTATGTAGGAAAAGATCTTTTGTTTACTGAACATTGATTTCAATCACTAGATACAACTGAACTGAGTTTCCTACTTAAGCAAACCAGCCTTTTTATTAGGTCAACTAGGATCAGGTTGTTGATACAATAGAATTTAGGTCGCGATAGAGTTTTACTCGGCAGTACTCGAAAAGTTTTCATTTAAATTCGAACAATGGCTAAGGCCGAGTATCCGTCAGTGGAGGCTAAATTTAATAGCAGACAGTGTTTCAGCTTATTACCTATCAAAGTGTTTCTGAATATGTACGTGGAAGAAATATAGTAAATAAAATAATTTCATTATAGAATGTATCATGTTAATATTTGTGTCACAAAATATAGTGTTTTTAAGTGAAATTTATACACATCACTTTATTGTTTAGTAAACCACCAAATTGTGATTTTTATAAATAATACACATAAGCGGAAAAATATGTCAACGGTTTACAATTATTTTGTGTAGTTTAATTTAACAAAATAAACGGTTTATTATATATCTGATAATTATTATTTTGTAAACGATACATAAGTAATAATATATTTTGATTTCAGTTAAAATATAATAAAAAATACACCAGTTCAAGTGAAGATCAACATCGAATGGAGATTTTCATGGAAAATAAAAAGATTATTGCTGCACACAATGCTTTGTATGAAAAAGGTTTATCTACTTTCACATTAGGGATTAATATCTTCAGTGATATGGTGAGTTATGCAAGTTATTGAATCATATTATATTTTTGATACAAAATATATGTGATCTATATTGCAAAATTTTTACTACATTTTACAAAATCCCAAATAAATCGATGATTATGAATTATATAAACAAATATAATTTTGAAAAGAAATAAGATCAAGTTCGGAATATAAACAACAATGAATTTTAATAAGAAAGAATAGGAAGATTTTTAGGTCTCGTTATGATTTCTTTAGCTTATTGAGAGAGAGAATGAATAAATGAACGAATCATCACGTAAGGTTAGAACTATTTAATCTTCTAGTTCTTTCAACCACATACAAACTATAACAATAACTGCAAATTACAAAATAACTACTTTCTCAATAAATTCTTAAAACATTGTAACAAATGAAATAAAAATTACATTACTAAATAAAATACATAATACTAAAATAATTTAATCAAATAAATACACAATTCAAAGAAAATGTATTAATAAAATAATAATATTAAAATGTAGAATTTATATAAATTATTATGAATTCAAATTAAAATAAACACATGACTAAATAATGATATATGTATATGCATACACTCATACATATAAAACTTCCCATTTAAAAATATATAATTAATAAATATGATGTAAACACATACATATACTCATACTATTCATACACATTTACAGAGAGAGTGAGAGAGAGAGAAAGAGAGAGAGAGAGAGAGAGAGAGAGAGAGAGAGAGAGAGAGAGAGAGAGAGAGAGAGAGAGAGAGAGAGAGAGAGAGAGAGAGAGAGAGAGAGAGAGAGAGAGAGAGAGAGAGAGAGAGAGAGAGAGAAACAGACAGAGAGACAGAGAGACAGAGAGAAACAGACAGAGAGAGAGAGAGAGAGAGAGAGAGAGAGAGAGAGAGAGAGAGAGAGAGAGAGAGAGAGAGAGAGAGAGAGAGAGAGAGAGAGAGAGAGAGAGAGAGAGAGAGAGAGAGAGTTACAGAAATCAAGCCTAGATTACTAGAAATATATATTCATAAAACTTCCAATTATAAAAAGTTTTTATAAAGATAAAGAAGATTGTTGTACGAAGAATTACGCCTATTATTTATCCAGCTTTATAAAAAAACAAAAATTGTGGGTTTTCTAGCCAGATCGTTTGACGTGAATCCGCCTTTGTGTTATCAGAGGAATGGTAAGATGAAAATGAACGTAGCTGTAAGTGAAGTAAAATTTTATTTATCAATAGCAAAATAATATTTTATTTCTATATATCGCCCTTTATTTCCAAATTTTGGGTGGGGTTAGCCCCAAATTGTAATAATCGCATTTTGGTTGATAGATCAATTTTACAACTTTTGTACCCTCTTTATCTCCCAAAATTTGGGGGAACCCCCAAAATATATAAATTGGGCTTGGTCAGGAAAATGTAAAGACCCACTTCTTTCCTTCCTTTCTGTATTTCCTTCCAGTTACATTTCTATACTTCTGTAAACTTGTACTACTTCTTACTACTTTATGTATACTTAAGAAACTACAGACAGAAAGACGAGGATTGAAGCATAAGTTTATATGTATAGACGTGTCGATTAAACTACAAAATCTAAGAAACAAACTTTTGGGAATTTCATTCAGTAAATCTGCTTCTTTAATTTTGTATAATTGGCGGGGTACGTACGACGACGGCGGCACTCAACTTGTTTTTATAGTAAGTTTCTAATATTATTATCTGAAATATAATTAATTAAAGTTAGTTTAATATTTATAGTTATAAAATAAAAGTTAATTTATTACATCTGTTGTGTAGTTTCCTGAGGAAATGGCAGCAAGAAAAGGATTTAGAGCGCAACTGAAGGACATATCCTCGATCAGCACAGACTCTTTCAACATTGACCTTGACAGTGATGTACCTGTCTCAGTAGACTGGAGGAAGAAAGGAGCTGTAACACCAGTGAAAGACCAAGGACAGTGTGGGTCTTGTTGGGCATTTAGCTCTGTAAGTACTACATTAACATAATTTAATTTGTTTAACAAACATGTTTTTCTTATCACAAAGTTTTGTTACTATTAATTAATAAATACTTTCAAATATTTAAAAAGTAAATAAATTTTTTTATTTGTTTATTAAAGGATTACAATTCTTATAAATAAATAAAAGTAAATGGAAACTATTTTGGTCCTCATATACTCGTATGCTGTTGCTCACATCTTCTCCAAATCATCAAGCGATGTCCAACGCTAATATAAAATCGTGTTTTATTGAGTAAATTACACCTTAAATTTACAGAATGTAAAACAATATCAGTTCATTAAATAAAATGTTTATAAAATAATAGCTTTCTTAAGCTCAGATTAAAATAATAAATGTTGTAAATCTATTGTTTTATATACTTTTTGTATGTAGAAACCTTTTACATACATCCATCGCCAAAACACAATCTAATTGTCACCAAAACTGTGAGTTCTGTAATCAACAAATATTCAACAAAAAAATTAAATTGGACCACGGTCGCCATATTTGAATAAGTGCATAAATTAAGCTTTTATTGACGGTTTAATTATTACTTTAAGGTAATATTTTTTACTTGCAATTTTGGACATAGTTTTGAGTCATTATTCTTTGCAATAATTTTAACAATTCGGTAGAGTTAATTTAAAAATACTACGAGAGGTAATTTTTTAAGTAAGAACTGTTTGAGCATAGCAACCGCCATATTAATCAATAAACCCGCCGATTGTGAAGTGCGCTTGGTTATTCGGTTTTTTAAATGCTAAACAAGTTCATCTCTCCGAAATTCACCGGAAGCTTTTTGAAGTTTATGATGAAGAAGTAATATTTAATGACAGTAACGTGCGTAAATGGTGTAGGCTTTTCAATGAAGGAAGAACAAATGTTGATGGTGAAGAATGATATGGGCGACCAACTATCTGTCATTGATGAAGACTCGACAAAAAAAGTTGATAATGAAATTCACCAAAACCGGCGCTTTACGATTGACAAGCTCGATTTCATGAGCAATTTCCACAAGTTTCAAGATCGGTTGTTTATCACATTGTTGCCTACAAATTGCATTACAAAAAAAATTGTGCGAGATGGGTGCCTAAAACGTTGACAGAAGAAAACAAAAAGAAGCGTTTGGCACATTATTTGTCATTTTTGGAGCGCTACGAAAACAGTGGTGATGGGTTGTTGAATGCTATTGTTACCGGTGATGAAACGTGGGTAGCGTACTAAACTCCAGAGACTAAACGTCAATCCAGTGAATGGCATCACTCAAATTCACCGACGAAACCACGAAAATTCAAACAAGAACCTTCAACACGGAAAATCATGGCCACGGTCTTTTAGGATCGAAAAGGAGTTCTTCTGATTGACTTTCCTAAGATTAATGACCATAAATGCTGAGAGATATTGCGAAACACTAACCAAGCTTAGGCGCGCTATTCTAAACTGCCGGCGGGGACTTCTGTCTAGCGGCGTCGTGCTGCTTTACGATAACGATCGGCCTTACTCTGCAGCAATGACCAAGACGCAACTGGCCAAATTACTGGACCATCCCCCCTACAGCCCTGACCTGACACCCTCAGACTTTCACGTGTTTCCTAAACTCAAAGACTACTTGGTGGAAAGCGATTAGAAAATGATGACGTGTTGAAAGAAACTATTACTAACTGGTTATATGCTCAGGCGGCAGAGTTCTATGATGAGGGGATCCAAAAGCTAGTGCCACGATTTAACAAATAAATGCTTAGATTTTCTTGGTAAATATAGAAAAGTAAAAATATATTCATACTTAAGTTTTGATACAATTTATGTTCATAAATAAAATTGCTGTTACTCCACTTAAAAACGAATTTTACTTAAAAATAACCCACGTATTTATATAAAAATATCCCTATGGACGATTAAAATTTATGTTACCAACCATTTATAGTCTATTTTGAGAAAATAATTTTTTTATGACAAATATTTATTTGTCATAAAATATTAATTTATATTTTTTGTTATATAAATATTAATTTATTTCATATTTTTATCTCCTATGATAATCTCCAAACGTTTTATTAAATATAAAAATAGTTATTTTTCTGTAAAACCTCTACTGTGTGAATGTTTTAGAAAACATTTTCATTTTTCATTTGAAGTTTCTGTTTGTACAACTACTCGTTATGACTCGATCACACCATCATACGTAAATACTTTGGAGGACTCTTTTCTTAAATTTTTTTAAATTTCTTAAAACCCCAAATTTTGAGTTTTAAGAAATACTGAAAAGTTATTGGGTAGATGTGGTCAATTATAAGCCAATGTTCATTTATAAATTCATTGTCAGAAACATCAGTATAATATGGGAGTACGTTATTACATTCTAACAAATAATAACTAGTTTAAATATTCATCTTCAGACATTAGTAAAAAAAAAAGATTATGTTATTACTTGTTAGTGCTACATACAAATGGAGGGTGTATTTTACACAAACACCCCCCCCCCACACACACACACACATATATATATGTGTGTGTATATATATATAATATATATTCAAACACACACACACACACACACACACACACACACACACACACACACACACATATTCTGATTAGCCATCTAAAATAATAAACCATGACCATCAGAAGTGAATGTTTTATTTAATTGTTTAAAGAATCAATGAGTTAGAATTTCATTTGCATTGTATAAAACAGTTATTCACTTATTTGTATATGTATTAATTATGTTGTTTAACTTACAGACTGGATCTCTCGAAGGACAACATTTCTTAAAGACCGGAGAGTTGGTATCACTCAGTGAAAAAAACTTGATGGACTGCAGCTGGACATATGGAAACCGCGGTTGCGGTGGAGGTCTTATGGATTTAGCATTTAGTTATGTCAAGAAAAATGGCGGTGTTGATACTGAAGCTTCTTATCCTTACGTGGCAGAAGTTAGTGATTTTATGTCCTTCATATTCTAGTATATTCGAGTAATTCTTACTTTAACGGGAGTTTAAATATCTGTGTATATTAATTCAACTATCCAACCGTTTACGATATATTAGAAACATACGATTTGTAGCGAAAACTGTTTAAGATGACTAGAACAATGAGGACCTGTCTAGGTCTTGGTCTTTTAGGGCTGTTCAACCACACTCACAATACACACACACACACACACACACACACACACACACACACACACACACACACACACACACACACACACACACACACACACACACACACACACACACACACACACACACACACACACACACACACACACACACACACACACACACACACACACACACACACACACACTCTACGCCAGTCGTGGCGTAAGAATTATCGAAGCCCAACGTTCCGCGCTCCACTTACGCCGATCGGAGTGTATGAATTATATGGATTTAAACGTAATGGGTTCTTATCCTCGTCGCCTAAAACCCTTTAAATTTCGTTCACAATTTTATTCAAATTGGTACAAGTATTATTAAAATTCTGAATCTATCCTATTCTAACAATTTATAACACAATTATTTTAATTTTCTATTTCTACCTTACCTCATTCTTATTCACTCAGACTCTGTCTCAAGGGTGTGATTTTTGGAGCTCTTGTTATCTCACCATTATATAAAATTTTCTTTACTTTAAATTTTATTTTTATTTAGAGCACTCTATTTCTTTCTTAATAGGGAAATTTACTGGTTATAGGATAAATTGAAAAATTAAGAATGAGTTTGAACATATAATCAGTAGCGGCATATGGTTAAGGGCAATGGGAGGGCTCTGTTTTATTTTATACACGTAAGGGAAGGCATGTTATCATTCACTTAACATTCACAATCACAAAGGGTTAAACTTAAAAACATAAACAAACAACTCGTGTGAGTGGCGAGACACTATTTAGAAAAGTTGCGCCAACTTATTTTGCCCATCAAAAACAAGGTTTTTAGTAATGCGGAACATCTAATTTATGGTGGCTGCACTGACTAATGTCTGCGCGCGCAGCTTCGGACTCTGCCCTAGAAGCCCATTACACGCTGTGTAAATGACGTCACGGCACCCTCAGCTCTGTTTGCTGCTTGCCCCATATGACTAAATGCAATGAAACTGGGACGCTCTGGCCACCGTCCGAACTCCAGAATACATTCGTCAAATATTTTATATTGTAAAACTTCCGCTACAAATGATGGTGAAATCCATAGCGGCAATTCATAATTCATTTATCTCCAAAGAATTAAATACATATAGGTATTTACATTATTAAAATAATATTATCATTGGGGGGGGGCGGCGTCCGAGAGTCCTTTTGAGTAAGCCGACACAGCATATAATAGATTTAATAATTTTTAAAACAAAATTTAGACTGTAATGCTGAATACTACTTGACCTTATTTCTAAGAAATCATTACAATTTTATTACATTGACTTATTCTAACATCTTAAATCTAAACCTTATTTCTATTAACAATCTTGTATACACTTCATTCTATATTTACCCTACTAAATTTGATATTCTAAACAATTTAAATTCTTTTAAAATATTTATTAAATTTAATTTTAAATTTGACCCATCTGTTTCCTTTAAAAAGCTTTTAGTGTGTTTCAATGTTTGTAATGACTCTATTTTAATTAATTATTTCTTTTCGCATACTTCCTTTTTTGATTTTATTTTTTCCCGATTTTACCGATTATTGAATTAAATTTTTTGAAAGACTTTATTTTTGAAATTATTGATTGACGTGGTAACTTATTAGTTGAGTAGAACAGATCGATTCTCCCTCAGACTTTGGATGACTGTGGTCTTCGAAGATTTCTCCAAGTGATGCCTTCTTCCAGTGAATTCTCCGAAGTCCTTTCTATCTTCTTTTTTTTCCAAGTTCAGTAGGTTTTGACAAAATAATTCTTTAATTATATTTTTCTTTTTGGCGATAACGACAGAATATTTACTTTGATATTTTCCGGAGTTCGCACTAACCTCGCGTCGTCAAGCTGAGTTAGGATGTAGTGACGTCTTCTCTAAGGCCGACCCTTTTTTTGGTAGTCGAATTGTACCTCGAGATTTACTAGAACACTAACAATTTTTTACGACTAGTTCCGTTTTCAGTCCTCCTAGAAACGTGGTTTCATCCTTGAAGTTAGTAAAAGACTGTTGATCTAACTTGGTTCCAAGTGAATCGTCAAAATTTAAGCTTTACACGATAGCCAACTTTTACATAATTTCTGTTTTCTTTTTATTTATTTTGGTTTTTCGACTTAGTGCTTTTATGAACTCCTTATAGCTTCTCTAAGTACTCTGATTCTGTTTCTTTTGTTTTTTGTTAATTATTCCTTTTATTTTAGTTTATTTAGGTGTTTTGATTTTACTGTATTGTACATGGTCGTTGGCAAGCCTTCCCCCACTCCGTCCTGCACGCTACATCCCCGCTCTGTCGTTCAATTCCTGCTTACACCTGAAATCTGACTTTTTACAAATTTATATTTTTTACTTTTGAAACATTTTATAATTTCATTTTGGATTCTTGATTTTCCTATTCCAAAAGTCTCAAAACCGTTCCCATCTTCTTCCTGGCTTCATTGGTTCCCGAGTTCCTTCCTATTTAGTACTCTTTCTCCTTTTTATTTTATTATGCTTAACTAGTTATTACTTTTGATTATTTATTATTATTTATTGGTCTGTTGACCATATTACTTTATATTTACTTATTTGATTAATTTTGTTTTACGAAAGTTTTTCGTTTTACTCCTCTTTCTTCCTTTTATAACTTTTTAATTATTTATTTTACGGATTTAATTCCTCATTATTATTTGTTCTACTTTACTTACTCTACAAAATGACATTATTCACATATCTAAATTTGAATTTAAAAAAATTAACATGGGGTCTTATGGAGCTTTGCAAGTCGGGACATAAAATCCCTGACTTTACAGTCCGTACAATCTTGCTTTTCTTGTAACCTCGGCTATTACATGACATTTTCCTATAGTAATTCTTCTTATTTCTCTTATTACTTCGACTTATTGGATATTTTGGTTTAATTTTTAGAATTTTGGATTTTTTCCACATCCTTCCTTAAGCTCGGTTTACAGACCGTCTCAACACACACAACAGTTCAGGTGTTAATCGAATTTTTAGAAGTTGGGTGTAATCTTATTATGTGAAATATTTTGTGCTGTACATTAAATATGTGCAACATTATTCCCGAACAGTTACTACTTGCAAAAAATAATTATAAAGATAAAGCAAACTATTGTCAATTTATAGATTTTTATTAACAATAATAAGAATAAATAAATCTACACATAATAATTTGAGTCGTATTCTAGAGCTCATAAGGAACTGGTTTCATCAAAATAGGCTCATTACATCTCAAGATATTTTAAAATAACTATAAAAACCACGATTGTTCAACTTTAATGAGCAAAATGTTACCGATATATCCAGTTCTACAGAATGAAACCGTGCATTTGTCTTAGTTTCCCCAAACAAGATGTAAATAAGAAATCGCATGTCTCAAATGAAACAGTTACAGGATTTTTTTTGTCGATAACTCCACTATAAGACAGAAAAATTCTATTTAATTATATATATATATATATATATATATATATATATATATATATATATATATATAATGTTTATTTCTGATGGAGAGGTGTTTTAATGATCTGTATATCATGTACAAATTAGGCAAATGTTTTTGTTGCAGGATGATGAATGTCATTACAATGCCAAACATTCAGGATCAAATTGCACGGGATATGTTGATCTGCCAAAAGGAAGTGAAGAAGCGCTTAAAGTTGCTGTCGCCAAAATTGGCCCTGTTTCGGTAGCCATTGATGCTAGGGACGATACATTCCATCATTATCACAGCGGTATGTATTAGCCAGTCAAATAACATCATACATTACAATAACGTTATGTATTAGCCAGTCAATAAACATTCGATCAATTGTATTTATATATAAAATGTTAATTATAAGTGAAATATTGGAAAATGAAGTGTAATTTAGAAAAAAGGGAGGTTTTTGAAAATTTATTACGACTTGACAAACGTATAAAGAATCCAATCTCGAGCCTTTTGTTTTAATTTTTTCAATAACTCAAATTATGAATATTTTGCCATACTAAAATAATTACGATTTTATATAAACCGACTGTAATGATTTTGATAGATTGCAGCATTCAAGGACACAACCAAAACGCATAATTTTGAAAAAGAATGACTGAAACATGTTTGCAACATTGCAAAATAAAAAAAGAAAAAATTGTGGTTGAAGAATAATTCGCAAAAAACTGAACTTTATATATTTAATCAATAATAGTCTACGTTAAAATAAAATATTTTCATTTCTAATGTTTCAGGTATCTACTATAATAATTCTACTGACGTTTGCTTAGATCATGCCGTGTTAGTGGTTGGGTACGGCTCAGAAAATGGTTCCGACTACTGGATTGTCAAAAACTCGTGGGGAGTGGAGTGGGGAAATGAAGGCTATGTTTTAATGTCACGTAACAAGAATAATAACTGTGGCATTGCGTCTCTGGCAAGTTACCCTCTTGTACAGAAATGACCGACTGGTTTTAAGAAATCATACAATTTATTGTGAAGATGTCATGTGTTCTTGTATATTATAGATATACAGTAATAAACATTTCAACAGAAATATTATTTTTTAAATATAAAAATGAAAATAAATATTATCAACGTTCCTAGGTCTGACATTTTATCATACATGGTGGTAATATAAAGACAAGACTTCGCGTATGTAGTTTATTTGTTATGGGTTTTTAAAATATAAAAGTTGAATAATTACTAAACAATTCCAAAAACAGTGTGTAAAATGTGTCTAATGATAAAACCAATCGTAATTATTCTTCTCCAAACATTGAATTCGATATTTTTCAATAGAACAGTTCAAATGAATTCTTTTAATCTACCCGCCATTGCGGATATTTTGTGACAAATCAATATTAGCTTAAGATTTAGAAACACATGGCAGTTTCGAATGTACCATAGAACAGAGTTAAAATTTTAAATTAGCTTTTACTTCAAAAGGATCTGTCGATCGAAACTCAAATCTTGATATAAAGTATTAAAATGGCAAACTTGCTCACGGTTCTTTCTTTATATGCATGTGAAAAATTAAACTAAATCGGTGACATGTAGATGATTTTTTATACAACAACGTTAAAATCTTGTGAAATTCGATATAAGGTTAATAATGCAAAATTTCAAAATGTTTATTTTATTTGAATTGTTTTTTAAATCTAGCGAATTACAACTCAAAATCCGTTGTCATAATATTTTTCAAAAATATTATCAGTTTTTTCTTATAAATTTGTTTAAAAAAACTTTGTTTTACTAATCACCTATTTATACCTTTCAAAAATACAAAAATAGGATCAGTTTTCATTGTTTAACGTTTTTTTTTTATTATTATTATTTTTTTTAATTTCTTTTTTTCTAATCACCTGTTTTTACCTAAACTGTTATTTAAAGGTACAAATATTTCCATCTAACTATACATTTTCATTCATTATTGTTATAATGTTTGCGACCTTTCCTCCATTTAATCTCTAATAAACGTTAAATTTAATAAAGTCAGATGACACATTGTTTCATGTAGGGATAATGGAATCAAGTGGATTGTATATATATAGTCAATTAAAAACTCATAATAAAAAATCTATTGATATTGGTACAAAGAGAAAACCTGTGGCTCCTGTATCCATTCCTTATGTAAGAGGCTTATTAAAAAAATACGGAGGATCAATCCTAAATTCCAGATAAGGACTGTCTTTAGGTCGTGTCACACCTTGATGAACCTTTCAACCAGGATAAAACCTAAGTGTAAAGTGGCTGATAAGGATCTTGTTTATAAAATTCCGTGCCAACGTAGTCACAATTATTTCGGTCAAACTTGAAGGTTAGTTGGTATACGTAATCAAGAGTATCATGTGATAATAATTGAATCAACTTGTCTAAGATATTCGAACATCAGTCGGAGTCGGGACATGCAATAAATTGGGAAATAGCAAGAAATAATTGTTAATAAAAAAACAGACAAGCAGAACAAGAAATCTATTTAAAACAGCATGTATGGTTGTAGATACTGATTGTTTTTTACAAACCAGTGTCTCATTTCCCCGTGTCTATATCCCTGTAATAAGAAAGGAAAGAAGCAGAATACATAATTTTAGAATAATTACCCCCTCATTTAGTGGTTCAGGCTCAAAATGATTACACAACTGATAAGGTCTAAAGTTTGTCAGTAACATTACGATGAAGGTAAGCTTCTATCAGGCCTTCGTCCACCGGAAGGGACATAATATAAATGAGAAAACGTTTCGCTTACGAAGCAAAGTGTTTTCGGTCTTCGTAAAACGTAAGACAATTCGTGCGTGTCCGGGATTTTGTGTGTTTTTTGTTTACCATTGACGACAGTTGAAAATAGAAAAAAAAAAAGGTAACTTTCATATGTATATTGTGTTGTAGTTGTGTGTTGTGGTTGACAATCAGGAAACAAGAACAACAAGGTATACGCTGTGTTCAAAATAAGGTAGGTTTAGCAAAAAAAACAATAAATACATTGTCTTACGCAGCGTCAGGGTCGGAAGGGAAAAAAAGGTTGGTCTCTTGTGACCTGATTGGGAAGATGAACGTGAGAGATACCAAACTTGAGACTAGTTAATAAAAAAAATAAAGAGTGTAAATCCAGCTGGGTTTTCTCGGGGTTGCCATACTCTTATACCTAGCGTGGCAATCCCAAGGGAGTCTAGCTGAATCTACATCTCTTTTCTTGGGATAGTGACACAGTTATAATTTAAAATATATACAGTTAAAATTGTGTAAATATGACTTAAATTTTGACAACTTTCAAAGTCGTGTCTTTGTGCTCTCTATTGTCATCGTAAACTATTATTACTATAAAATGGGGAATCTTCCTTCCTTTTTAATAGGATTTACAAACTATGTTATCCAAGTATTGAAAATATGCCGTCATTTTTTTAATATGGGAGGTAAGTTTAAAATTCCTTATGGAAACCTTATTTTCTAATTTTACACGAAATTTTCAAATTTTATATTTGGGTATTTCTTGATAAACACAGTCACTCGTTTTGCTCTTGAGCTGTAGCGTACATAGGTCACAGCACCGACCGCTAGTTTGGTTGGATACTTATCTTGCTGATAAATCTACTTCCTAATATGTAAACAGAACCTCAACCTCTCAGAGATAAAGGAAGTAGATATTTGTGCCTCGTAACAAGTTTCATTCCTTACATATTCATTCATTCATTCGACTGATATGCAGGGATCTACCCGTCAAGCCGTTTTCATGCCAAGCCGTATTTCTGTTTGAACCAGGTTAGTTAAACTTGAGAATATTGCTAAACCTCTAAATCTTTCTAAATAAATTTAAAAAATAAAAATAACACTTTTGTAAGTAATTTAAATTCAGTTCATTAATACCTTTTGTTTGTTTTTCTTTATAAAAACACCCACGCTGGTTCAAGTGTGAGATTCAAAATAAATTGAAGATATAAGTGTTGGATCACCAAAACGTTAATGAAGGCTTTTGAAAACAAACGAGGTTTATCCTTCAGTTGTTAAGTCAAGAAATAATAATAAAAAAAACAATAAAAATTAACTAAATATATATATATATATATATATATATAATAATAATAATAATAATAATAATCAAATTTGTAATATATTTGTTAAATATCAATGTTATGTTTAGAAAATGGCGATTGTTTGTCTTTTAGAAATGTCTGTCATTTTGTTCCTGATTGGCAGTGATATAAGAAGTGTTCCAAATTATGTTTTTGTAAATTCATAATAACGAGTAACTCAAAATTGTAAATGATATGAGTTTATTTTGCAATTTGCAATATTTATGCAATTAATAGACATTGGAGTGGCATAGCCCACAGTGTTTACTTGGTACTAGTTTCAACATTGGTTCGAAATTAGTTTCATAAGTTTTTATTGATTGATAAATGATTTGCAATAAAATGGTCACTTGCCTTATTAGTGCACATTTTTTTTTAAAGTATAAAGTTGTTTGAGAATATATATATGTAGTCTCCAATTGTTTCGCTCGTCTTCTGGTGAATATTTTGTAGTTTTTCTTTGAAATTAAAAAAATAAAAGATCAATATAACAGTTACAGTTACTTTCTTATTTTAGTTTGGACTGTTACGTTATATGAGTTTTAAAATATAAAACAAAAGCAAATCATGTTAAAAACTGTAATTACTTTACTTTTACCAAGTCGTATTAGTTGAAATACAGAATTTTGTCATATAAATGAACAGAAAAAGAGAACTATTGTAAAGAAATTTGACTAAACTCCCTTTTTGACTTGATAATAACAACACATTGTCAAACAATATAAACGTAGTTGAAATTTATTTGACTTTCATTGGGTAAAGTACGGACACAGAGCGGATGTTATTTACGGGAGACTTTAAGCCAGAGAACACAGTAAGTTTTGTGTTTAGAGAAGCTGGTTATTAAAGAGCTACTTTGTAGAACCACGAGTTGGAGAGTTGTTAGTGAGGTATACCCACTTTCTGATTTACTTTTATATAACTAGAAACATTTAACTGATACTAACGTTCAATACTTATATGTTATACGATCAACCAAGGTTGTAACATTTAATTATTTTTTGACATATAAGTAATATAATGTTAAAATATCTAAAGCAATTATCATATGTAAAATGATATCCTTGCTATTTTTCAGTTTTTATTTTTAAAAAGAGTTACAATATAAAAGAAATTTTGAAATAGGCCTACATGGGCCTTTCAACAAAATTGGTTAAGCAGTTTATAAAAGTTCTTACTTCAATACAGAAACGAGTTTTTATTTGAGATTTATTTAAAAATAAATTGTTATTGACTTAGGTCTTTTCTAATTCTTCAAAATTGTTAGCATTAGGTAAAATCAATAAGCTTGTGGAAAATAAGCATTTGATTTTATATTTTTGTTTTATTTGCTTTTGTTTTGATTTCGCACATTCTTCCTTTATAAGAATTGCATGTGAAACGAATATTACAAGATAAGGAAGAATGTATTAAAATAAATATTAATAAATGTTTACGATAAATATAAGCAAGTCATATTTGATACAAGTTTTAATAAAATATAAATATAAGCAATACTTTGCAGTAGAGGAGAACTGTCGTTCATGTTTTGTAATAGTACGCAAAACTTTTTTATATTTATTTAAATTAAAAGCAAATTATAAATACAAATTATATTAAAAACAAAAACACTTTGACCTAATCTTTGTTATTATTGTTAATTATTATAAGTCTATAATAAATTTCTTCAACGTCACTATATAAAACAACTTAACATAAGAATTATTATTTTAAAAATCATCTGGGGACAGTTGAGTTTTATAATGAAATAATTTGTTTAATACAATCCTAATGTTGGTGTTATGGAAATAAATTATACCCAAATACAGCAACACACCAATTTATATAGAAATCGACCCATATATAACAATGATATGATTCTTATTTTAGGGGTAAAAAATATAAACCAAACCATGTAATAAATTCATAGCTCTAGGTTTCTTGGATCCAGAGATATATGCTTTAAGGGTAAAAACACCCTTAGAGTAGAACATTTTCAAAACCCTTTCTAAGTACGCGTCTAGAGACCTACACCAAACCATGTTAAAAAATGTATAGCTCTAGGATTTTTGGATTCAGTGATTTGGTGATCAGTCAGTGGGTTTCGACTGTTATATGTGTGTATATATATATAGATTATTAATATGATTAATGAGTTAGGTAATTTTATGTGAAGTATGTAATTACGATCCACCAAAAAGTATTGAACATCGAAAGAAATAATCAGGAAACTATTTGATTGATTTTTGCATTAATATTATTGCTCCGAAACTAAGAACTACATCAGCTTATTTAGCTGATATCCCAGATAACAGATCTCAATACCTTGCAATTCAGTGTCCATTGTGATTCTACTTAGGGTATAATTTCTTTAGTTAATAATTTTGTTGAAATTATGGTTATTATTTATACATAGTGTTACTTCAGTAAGAATAACACATTATAATAATTATTAAAAAAAAAAAAGTTACAATAATTTAATACAACCGAAACTGAAGCTTTAAATATGCTAAAAAAGTATTTCACAACTGCTTGTTCAAATAAACTGCTATTTAAATTCATTCATTGTTGAGCACTTTTCTAATATTGTTGGTAACTTTAATTAAAGTGGCTTTCCCGATTTCTGCAATAATATTGGTAATGTTAGTTTTAGCTCATGAATATATTGTGGATTATTTTCAAACAGTTTCTCCTTCAAATAAACAAATACAAGGAACCTAATGGGAAAAGATTCGGAGATCTACCTGAAAATAATCCTCTTCCAATGAATCTCTCGCCAAAATCACCTTAAATATTTTTTTTTGTTTTCTGTTATTTTGCTGAATCCTGTTTGAAACAAACAATACCTTTTCATTTAGGTATACTTCCAACAGAGTAATGAATTTTCACTTTTGACATTGCCAATCAAACGAAACCATGTCTTTTTCAGTGCAATTACATTTTCTAACAATTAGTTTTACAAAACTTATAAATATGTGAATAGGTATAGCTAAGGGGCAGGGCGAGACTAGGGGTAAAAAATACTTTGGAGTGGAACATTTTCAAAACCCTTTCTTAACACACGTCTACAGACCTACCCAAACCATGTTAAAAATTATAAATCTAGGACTCTTGGATTCAGAGATTTGGTGATCAGTCACTGGGTTTTGACTGATATATATATATATATATATATATATATATATATATATTATATATATTATATATATAGATATATATATATATATATATATATATATATATATATATATATATATATATTATATATAGATTTATATATATATATAGATTTATATATATATATATATATATATATATATCTTTTACACTTTTTATATAAAGTAAATGGATTATAAAACGAGAAGTTGATGTCAATTGAGAGAAAAATAATAAATCTCCTTATATGTTGATGAATTATGTAAAGTAAAATTGATATTTTCCCTTTCGTTGTAGCATATATTGCAATAAAAAGCTGGTTATTTTATACTCGCCTAACAGCTGTAACTTAATTTTACAAATTGGATTCATAAATTCAGACAGGAAAGACAATCCATGAAGGTTTTTTTAAAAAAATAATAAGTAACAAAACTATGCAAACATATTACAAGAAATAAGTTATACAATGGAAATTATACAACCCCTATTTGGGAGCCTTGCACAGTAATGATCCCTGCACATCTGGAGGAATGAAAACAAATTACAAGGAGTTAGTACTACAATGGAAATTTTACAACCCCCTATTGGGAGCCTGGAATAGTAATAATCTCAGCACATCTGGAGAAATGCAAACAAACTACAAGGATTTATTTCTACAATGGACATTTCACAACGCCCTACTGGTAGCCTGAAATATTAACGAACGCAGCACATCTGGAGGAATGCAAACAAATTACAAGAAGTTAGTTCTACAATGGACATTCCACAACCCCTTACTGGGAGGAACGGTAATCATCCCAGCACATCTGGAGGAATCCAAACAAAATACAAGAAGTTAGTTCTACAATGGACATTTCACAACTCCCTACTGGTAGCCTGGAACAGTAATGATCCCAGCACATCTGGAGGAATGCAAACAAATTACAAGAAGTTTTTTCTACAATGGACATTTCACAACACTCTTCTGGTAGCCTGGAACAGCAATGAACGCAGCACATCTGGATGAATTCATACAAATTACAAAGAATTAGTTCTACAATGGACATTTCACAAACCACTACTGGTAGCCTGGAACAGCAATGAACGCAGCACATCTGGATGAATTCATACAAATTACAAAGAATTAGTTCTACGATGGACATTTCACAACTCCCTACCGGTAGCATGGAACAGCAATGAACGCAGCACATCTGGATGAGTTCATACAAATTACAAAGAATTAGTTCTACAATATACATTTCACAACCCCTTACTGGGAGCCTGGAACGGTAATCATCCCAGCACATCTGGAGGAATCCAAACAAATTACAAGAAGTTAGATCTACAATGGACATTTCACAACCCCTACTGGTAGCCTGGAACAGTAATGATCCCAGCACATCTGGAGGAATGGAAAAAAATTACAAGAAGTTAGTTCTACAATAGACATTTGACAACTTCCTATTGGGAGCCTGGAACAGTAATGATCCCAGCACATTTGGAGGAATCCAAATAAATTATAAGATTTGAGTTCTATAATGGACATTCCACAACACCCTACTAGGAGCATGGAACAGTATTGATCCCAGCACATCAGGAAGTTAGTTCTACAATGGACATTTCACAACCTCCTACTAGGAACTTGGAACAGTAATCATCCCAGCATATCTGAAGGAATGCAAATAAATTACAAGGAGTTAGTTCTACAATGGACATTTCACAACCTCCTATTGGGAGCCTGGAACAGTAATCATCCCAGCACATCAGAAGGACTGCAAACAAATTACAAGAAGTTAGTTCTACAATGGACATTTCACAACACCCTACTAGGAGCCTGGAACTGTATTGATCCAAGCACATCAGAACGTTAGTTCTACAATGGGCATTTCACAACCCCCTACTGAGAGAATAGATTATCAATGGAGGCCTTTTAAGAACCATGAAGATTATACTACTAACACTACAATTATTTAACAGATTATTCATACCAATGAAATATTGATAAAAACAATCTCCCAACACGAGTAACGTGATAGCAATTTAAAGTGGCAGAGATAAAACCAGTTATGTGCCTTTATATTGATCTTATTGGATATTCATAGTTGTGTTTAATAAAACTAATTCAAATACAATAACCATGACATAGCATTCGTGGGAAAAGAGAGAATAAAAAAGATAAAATTTAAGTTATCACTTATTTTGAACAATGCCTATGTTAAGATTAGCAGTGTATATATAGTGTAGTTTCGAAAACAATCATTACTTTTTTCGATGTCGTTTGAATTGTTTGGTAAGTTTATAATTTATTGAATTTCTTTAAATTACAATTTTAAGTTATCCTACACAGATGACTGAACGTAATTGCAATTATCACATGTTTAAAAAATAAATTAGTATTCTTTTTATTCCTGCAACGAATATTTTTTAATCTTACAACATTGTAATTATTGATTAGATGTTTAAAAAACATTTCAATAATATTTCATATATATATATATATATATATATATATATATATATATATATATATATATATATATAGAAAAAGGCAATGAAAAGTATTTCGTTTATATTAAAAATAACGTACTACATGAGCATGCCTTACATGTAAAAATATGTTTTACTTATATTTGGGATAACAATTGCCTATAAAATTTCCTCAATCCTAAAAATGTTCTTTTTTTTAAAACTAATATTTGGTGGTTAGCTTGCTATCTCGCTATCTAAACACCCTACACATAGATTTTCTTTCAGTAATCTTTGTTTAAACGACATATTACAGAACAGTTCCGAGGACTCAACATGAAACTGATCTACACATGCTTGTGCTTGTGGCTTGTGATAGAGAGCTTTGCACTTCCCTCAGCCATACAAGAGTGGGAATATTATAAGGTATCATGTACTACTAGTCGACACATGTATCATATATTTATTTGTTTATAGTTTTAGAAATAATCTACTTACGTGGTCAACACGAAACAAATTTGAAATAAAATCATACGCTATTTAATATTGTTGTAAACGTTATCAGATTATTTACTCTTTTATGTTTTCTAAATGTATAAAAACAAAGTTTTATAATGACGACAATTCGAAGATTAATTTTTTTTTGATGAATACGTTCATTCTAAAACAGTCCGCCAATATATTCCTCAGAGGTGATTTTTCATAAGCCGTTAGACCAATTATTTATAATTATTGTTAATTAGAGATTTTTTCCTCCAAAATATATATAAGTAAAACGTAATATTCATAAGTGAAAAAAGGTCCTGTGTACTAAAAATTAAGGTAAACGATAATTCTTTTTTACGGCTACAACAATTTTGATCAAATTTTACTATCCCAAATGTATTCATCTAGATACCATATTGACTGCCATCTCTCTCAAAGTTGTATATCGTGATTGAAATTAAAGTGCTATATAACGCATACATTTTCTTTTCATGTACTTGAGTACAGTATTACATTTGTTAAATGAAATTCTTTTATTTCATAGCAATTTTAACAGCTACAGTAAACATTTTATTTTTTACTGATATAGTTTATTATTATATTTACCATCAAAGAGTTTAGAAATAAGACTGGTATAGCTTTCATGAATAACAACTTCATTAAAATTTTAATTAACAATTAATTTATATAAATTTAAAATGACTGAAATATTTCCGGTTAACTTACAGCAAGTAGTGAATACAAGCAAACATTTAACATTCCAGGAAGAAAGTACAAAAGGTTATTTACTACGAAAAAAATGTTGAGTGACTAACCCCCTTGGCTCTGAATCCTTTATTTGTTTTTGATCGGTGTATGTGATGTCGGTTAAACGTGGTGTTTTCATTTCTTGTGTTAGTGTACAATTGTGGTGTTACCTGAATACCTTTTATAGAGCTTGTGACAGCTCAGGGTTAGTTTTAGCCCTGGGTTCCAAATTTAGGTTACAAGTTACAGTTTTAGTATCCAATATATTCGTAGTGGTTATGTTGGTTCTATTCATGTTTGTTATGTTTAGGTTTTCCCCTCGAAATGTTGTGTATTAGTATTTATATGATCAAATGGTGGCGAATATTTGAATAAACTTTATCAATAATAAGAATTAAGTTTTATAGTTTTTATTAAAACTTGTTATCATAAAATTATTTAATTAAAAAAAATAAAAATTATATTCAACTACACGGTGCTTATGTAGAAAAAGATCTTTTGTTTACTGAACATTGATTTTAATCAGTAGATACAACTGAACTGAGTTTCTTACTTGCAAAGCAGACTTTTTATTAGGTCAACTAGGATCAGGTTGTTGGGACCATAGAATTTAGGTCGCGATAGAGTTTTACTCGGCAGTACCTACTCGAAAATGTTTCATTTAAATCCGAACAATGGCTAAGGCCTCGTATCCGTCAGTGGAGGCTAAATTTAATAGCAGACAGTGTTTCAGCTTATTACCTATCAAAGTGTTTCTGAATATGTACGTGGAAGAAATATTGTAACTAAAATAATTTCATTATAGAATGTATGATGTTAATACTTGTGTCACAAAATATAAAGTTTTCAAATGAAATTTATACACATCACTTAATTGTTTAGTAAACCACCAAATTGTGATTTTTATAAATAATACACATAAGCGGAAAAATATGTCAACGGTTTACAATTATTTTGTGTAGTTAAATTTAACAAAATAATCGGTTTATTATATATCTGATAATTATTATTTTGTTAGCGATACATAAGTAATAATATATTTTGATTTCAGTTAAAATATAATAAAAAATACACCAGTTCAAGTGAAGATCAACATCGAATGGAGATTTTCATGGAAAATAAAAAAATTATTGCTGCACACAATGCTTTGTATGAAAAAGGTTTATCTACTTTCACATTAGGGATTAATATCTTCAGTGATATGGTGAGTTATGCAAGTTATTGAATCATATTATATTTTTGATACAAAATATATGTGATCTATATTGCAAAATTTTTACTACATTTTACAAAATCCCAAATAAATCTGATGATTTCGAATTATATAAACAAATATAATTTTGAACAGAAATAAGATCAAGTTCGGAATATAAACAACAATGAATTTTAATAAGAAAGAATAGGAAGATTTTTAGGTCTCGTTATGATTTCTTTAGCTTATTGAGAGAGAGAATGAATAAATGAACGAATCATCACGTAAGGTTAGAACTATTTAATCTTCTAGTTCTTTCAACCACATACAAACTATAACAATAACTGCAAATTACAAAATAACTACTTTCTCAATAAATTCTTAAAACATTGTAACAAATGAAACAAAAATTACATTACTAAATAAAATACATAATACTAAAATAATTTAATCAAATAAATACACAATTCAAAGAAAATGTATTAATAAAATAATAATATTAAAATGTAGAATTTATATAAATTATTATAAATTCAAATTCAAATAAACACATGACTAAATAATGATATATGTATTTTATGCATACACTCATACATATAAAACTTCCCATTTAAAAATATATAAATAATAAATATGATGTAAACACATACGTATACTCATACTATTCATACATCTAGTCATACACATTTACAGAGTAGTACGTTATTTTAATATTTTAAATAACTGCCTTTATATATATAAAGAGAGTGAGAGAGAGAGAGAGAGAGAGAGAGAGAGAGAGAGAGAGAGAGAGAGAGAGAGAGAGAGAGAAGAATTGTATGAAGATTGTATGAAGAATTACGCCTATTATTCCAGCTTTATAAAAAAACAAAAATTGTGGGATTTCTAGCCAGATCGTTTTACGTGAATCCGCCTTTGTGTTATCAGAGGAATGGTAAGATGAAAATGAACGTAGTTGTAAGTGAAGTAAAATTTTATTTATCAATAGCAAAATAATATTTTATTTCTATATATCGCCCTTTATTTCCAAATTTTGGGTGGGGTTAGCCCCAAATTGTAATAATCGCATTTTGGTTGATAGATCAATTTTACAACTTTTGTACCCTCTTTATCTCCCAAAATTTGGGGGAACCCCCAAAATATATAAATTGGGCTTGGTCAGGAAAATGTAAAGACCCACTTCTTTCCTTCCTTTCTGTAGTTCCTTCCAGTTAAATTTCTATACTTCTGTATACTTGTACTACTTCTTACTACTTTATGTATACTTAAGAAACTACAGACAGAAAGACGAGGATTGAAGCATAAGTTAATATGTATAGACATGTCGATTAAACTACAAAATCCAAGAAACAACCTTTTGGGAATTACATTCAGTGAATCTGCTTCTATAATTTTGTATAATTGTCTGGGTATGTACGACGATGGCGGCACTCAACTTGTTTTTATAGTAAGTTCCTAATATTGTTATCTGAAATATAATTAATTGAAGTTAGTTTAATTTTTATAGTTATAAAATAAAAGTTAATTTATTACACCTGTTGTGTAGTTTCCTGAGGAAATGGCAGCAAGAAAAGGATTTAGAGCGCAACTGAAGGACATATCCTCGATCAGCACAGACTCTTTCAACATTGACCTTGACAGTGATGTACCTGTCTCAGTAGACTGGAGGAAGAAAGGAGCTGTAACACCAGTGAAAGACCAAGGACAGTGTGGGTCTTGTTGGGCATTTAGCTCTGTAAGTACTACATTAACATAATTTAATTTGTATAACAAACATGTTTTTCTTATCACAAAGTTTTGTTACTATTAATTAATAAATACTTTCAAATATTTAAAAAGTTAATAAATTTTTTTATTTGTTTATTAAAGGATTACAATTCTTATAAATAAAGAAAAGTAAATGGAAACTATTTTGGTCCTCATATACTCGTATGCTGTTGCTCACATCTTCTCCAAATCATCAAGCGATGTCCAACGCTAATATAAAATCGTGTTTTATTGAGTAAATTACACCGTAAAATTACAGAATGTAAAACAATATCAGTTTATTAAATAAAATGTTTATAAAATAATAGCTTTCTTAAGCTCAGATTAAAATAATAAATGTTGTAAAAATATTGTTTTATATAATTTTTGTATGTAGAAACCTTTTACATACATCCAACGCCAAAACACAATCTAATTGTCACCAAAACTGTGAGTTCTGTAATCAACAAATATTCAACAAAAAAATTAAATTGGACCACAGTCGCCATATTTGAATAAGTGCATAAATTAAACTTTTATTGACGGTTTAATTATTACTTTAAGGTAATATTTTTACTTGCAATTTTGGACATAGTTTTGAGTCATTATTCTTTACAATAATTTTAACAATTCGGTAGAGTAATTTAAAAATACTACGAGAGGTAATTTTTTAAGTAAGAACCGTTTGCGCATAGCAACCGCCATATTAATCAATAAACCCGCCGATTGTGAAGTGCGCTTGGTTATTCGGTTTTTTTAACGCTAAATAAGTTCATCCCTACGAAATTCACCGGAAGCTTGTTGAAGTTTATGATGAAGATGTAATGAATGACAGTAACGTGCGAAAATGGTATAGGCTTTTCAATGAAGGAAGAACAAATGTTCATGATGTAGAATGGTATGGGCGACCAACTATCTGTCATTGATGAAGACTCGACAAAAAAAGTTGATAATGAAATTCACCAAAACCGGCGCTTTACGATTGACAAGCTCGATTTCATGAGTAATTTCCACAAGTTTCAAGATCGGTTGTTTATCACATTGTTGCCTACAAATTGCATTACAAAAAAAATTGTGCGAGATGGGTGCCTAAAACGTTGACAGAAGAAAACAAAAAGAAGCGTTTGGCACATTATTATTTGTCATTTTTGGATCGCTACGAAAACAGTGGTGATGGGTTGTTGAATGCTATTGTTACCGGTGATGAAACCGGGTAGCATACTAAACTCCAGAGACTAAACGTCAATCCAGTGAATGGCATCACTCAAATTCACCGACGAAACCACGAAAATTCAAACAAGAACCTTCAACACGGAAAATCATGGCCACGGTCTTTTAGGATCGAAAAGGAGTTCTTCTGATTGACTTTCCCAAGAGGAATGACCATAAATGCTGAGAGATATTGCGAAACACTAACCAAGCTTAGGCGCGCTATTCTAAACTGCCGGCTGGGACTTCTGTCTAGCGGCGTCGTGCTACTTCACGATAACGCTCGGCCTTACTCTGCAGCAATGACCAAGACGCAACTGCCTAATTTCGATGGGAATTACTGGACCATCCCCCCTAAAGCGCTGACCTGACACCCTCAGACTTTCACGTGTTTCCTAAACTCAAAGACTACTTGGTGGAAAGCGATTAGAAAATGATGACGTGTTGAAAGAAACTATTACTAACTGGATATATGCTCAGGCGGCAGAGTTCTATGATGAGGGGATCCAAAAGCTAGTGCCACGATTTAACAAATGCTTAGATATTCTTGGTGAATATAGAAAAGTAAAAATATATTCTTACTTAAGTTTTGATACAATTTATGTTCATAAATAAAATTGCTGTTACTCCACTTAAAAACGAATTTTACTTAAAAATAACCCACGTATTTATATTAAAATATCCCTATGGACGATTAAAATTTATGTTACCAACCATTTATAGTCTATTTTGAGAAAATAATTTTTTTATGACAAATATTAATTTGTCATAAAATATTAATTTATATTTTTTTGTTATATAAATATTAATTTATTTCATATTTTTATCTCCTATGATAATCTCCAAACGTTTTAGTATAAATAAAAATAGTTATTTTTCTGTAAAAACTCTACTGTGTGAATGTTTTTCAAAACATTTTCATTTTTCATTTGAAGTTTCTGTTTGTACAACTACTCGTTATGACTCGATCACACCATCATACGTAAATACTTTGGAGGACTCTTTTCTTAAATTTTTTAAAATTTCTTAAAACCCCAAATTTTGAGTTTTAAGAAATACTGAAAAGTTATTGGGTAGATGTGGTCAATTATAAGCCAATGTTCATTTATAAATTCATTGTCAGAAACATCAGTATAATATGGGAGTACGTTATTACATTCTAACAAATAATAACTAGTTTAAAAATTCATCTTCAGACATTAGTAAAAAAAAAGATTATGTTATTACTTGTTAGTGCTACATACAAATGGATGGTGTATTTTACACAAACACACACACACCCCCCCCCACACACACATATATATATATATATATATATATATATATATATATATATATATATAATATATATATATATATATATATATAATATATATATATTCAAACACACACACACACACACACACACACACACACACACACACACACACACATATTCTGATTAGTCATCTAAAATAATAAACCATGACCATCAGAAGCGAATGTTTTATTTAATTGTTTAAAGAATCAATGAGTTAGAATTTCATTTGCATTGTATAAAACAGTTATTCACTTATTTGTATAATGTATTAATTATGTTGTTTAACTTACAGACTGGATCTCTCGAAGGACAACATTTCTTAAAGACCGGAAATTTGGTATCACTCAGTGAAAAAAACTTGATGGACTGCAGCTGGACATATGGAAACCGCGGTTGCGGTGGAGGTCTTATGGATGTAGCATTTAGTTATGTCAAGAAAAATGGCGGTGTTGATACTGAAGCTTCTTATCCTTACGTGGCAGAAGTTAGTGATTTTATGTCCTTCATATTCTAGTATATTCGAGTAATTCTTACTTTATTAGTAACGGGAGTTTAAATATCTGTGGATATTAATTCAACAATACAACCGTTTACGATATATTAGAAATATACGATTTGTAGCGAAAACTGATTAAGACGACTAGAACAACGGGGACCTAGGTTCTGGTCTTTTAGGGCTTTTCAACCACACTCACACCCACACACCCACCCACCCACCCACACACACACACACACACACACACACACACACACACACACACACACACACACACACACACACACACACACACACACACACACACACACACACACACACACACTGCAACGCACCCCCCCTCCGGCGAACAGACGGACGGTCAGGACTTAACACGCTGCAAGACCTCACCACTACAAAACGCGATATAGAGAGTGATTCTCTCGCAGTTTAATAGTTTTGATAAGGCTCTTGATTCTTATGTCACACAAGAATAATTTATTTTAATCAACTTATGCTAACACAGGAAATTTTACTATATTAATATATTCACTTCTTATACTAGCTTACCTTTCTTAAAACTCCAGACTCTTTTTCAAAGGGTGTGCCCTTTGGAGCTCTTTAATTCATTAACACCAAAATTTGCTCTTTTTTGAATTTTTAACTTTATACTGGTGAGCACTTACTTTTTCTTCTTTCTAATGTAATGAGTTTCTTTGAATAGGTTAGTTTTAATTAAAATATTCAACAGTGAAATTTAACAAATTTATTTAAAAGTCTACAATTTATTTTTTTCTGTGAGAAACAATGGATTTCTTTCGAATCACTTACAACAATTAATGTCGCCTTTTCTGACAATTTATATTAAATGCTTTCTTTTTTAACAAACTGAAAATCTACTATACTAAACAATTTTAACATTAACTAAAACTAACAAATTATATTCTTATTCTAATACACATAAATATGAATCCTATTATTTATTCCTTTCCAATCTGTTACTTGATTGCTTTATTATTTGACTCGAATTTTATTGTATTTTATATCTCTTTATTTGAATGAATTTAAACTTGGCTTTATTTTGACTTTACTTTGTCTTTAAAATGTTATTATTTAACTTTATTGAGTTTAATAATTTTGGACGTAATTCAAGTTTATTAAAAATATTTTATTTATTAAAAAAGCTTGATTTATGCAGTACCTTGTTTTTGTGAAGTGCACAAGTCCGCTCGTCCTGATTCTGAGAATGTTAGAAAATCTTGGAGATGGTTTCTTAGAGTTGTCTAGAATATCCCGAAGTCCAGTTCTCGATGAATCTGTTGATGACGACAAGTTCTAGAAGAATGTTTGCCGGAGTCCGTAGTGAAGATCTCTTATACTAAGCTGTTGTAGGATGTCACGTTGTCTCCTGCAAGGCCGATCCTTTCTGTGGGCACCGTTATTAACCTGGCGAAGTACAGAGCGTTGACAATATATTTTCACGACGATTTCCTGTTCAGACTTGAGTAAAGTTGGTGATCTTTCCTGGAGCTGCTATTAGAAGACTTCCCTGGAGCTGGTACTAAACGAGACTGTCGAATTAACTTGAAGAAAGTTAACTCGTCGAAATTTAGGCCTTTCAGTGTGGCCAACCTTCACTGATTATTGTTACTGTTTTAATTCACAATTTAATTAATTTTATTTATTTATTTGCACTACGATGAACTTTCCTTGGCTTATTCTTCTATTGTTTGTCTATTTTTTCCATTTTAAATTATCTATTTCTATTATTATTTGTTATAATTAGTTTAATTTCTTATGGTGGATTCGTTTTGAAGTTGGTATCTTTCCCTCTCCATGCGTCTACTGCCTTCTCTGCGCACGACCTTCAAGACAAGTTGATTCCTGAAAATTATAATTTTTTACTTGCGAATTCTTCTTTTCTTCATATATCCCGTTCGCTTCGCTCGATCTTCTTCTGGGTGATTTCATTTTGAAGCCCTTCTTTTCCTGATGATTTTCCATCTTCATTTGTAGCGATACGACGTATATTTTTACTTTTAGGGAGATTTGAAAATTTCGTAGTTTTTCAAAATTTAGTTTTTCCAATTTTGGAAATTTTGAAAATCTTCTTTTGGTAAGTTGTTCCTCTGATGCTGAAAGTTCCAAAACTGCTTTCCTCTTCTTCCTCGCTTCTGGGTTTCACAAGTTACGGTACTTTCTGCATTTTTGGTTATTTATTATTTAATTACTTTATGGTCTTTTATTAAATTTTGATTTCGAGTCTTATTTATTTCTAGTTTATATTATATTTATGCGTTGTTATTATTGGATTTTGGAATTTCTTCATTTTAAGGGTTTTTTTATGTTTTATGACGTTTTATTATGGCTATAACTTTTTTATTATTAATTTGACGAGTTTATTCTCTTATTATTTATTATTAGGTTTTCCTAGCTCTACACGATTATATCATTTTAATTTAAGTTTTCGGATTTTGAGTTTATTGCATAGAAACATATGGTCGTATTCCTGTTCAATCCGGAACGTTAGATATTTCCTGTCAAGGCGCGTGACCTTGGCTTGGCTAACCTACATATTCCCTTTAACTTTACATGTGTTATATTATATTTAGAAATGTTTTTGTCATTTCTACAATTATTATTTGATTTAATTGAAATTTTGGAATTTAGCTATTTTCCAAAATTGCTCCTTGCAGGCGGTTCAATTAAACCGTTGCAACACACACACTCACTCACACACTCATACACACACACACACACACACACACACACACACACTTACACACACACCCCTACACACACAAACACACACACACACACACACACACACACACACACACACATACATACACACACACACACACACACACACACACACACACACACACACACACACACACACACACACACACACACACTGCAACGCACCCCCCCCTACAGACAGGGTGGACAGTACACTCCTACGGGAACAACGGGGCGCTTGCAAGCCCTTACCGGGACTCCTACACTACTACGCAACAAGGTATAAAATGCTTCTCCTATTGCCTTCCTTTCTAAGTCCCTGATAAGGCTCTTAATTTTATGTTACACACAAGATCAAATTATTTTCATCAAACTTATGCTAACACATGAAATTTTTTTATATATTATAAATTCACTTCTTAATCTAGCTTACCTCTTTTAAAACTTCAGACTCTTTCTCAAAGGTGTGCCCTTTGGAGCTAATAAATTCATTAAATCAAAATTTGCTCTTTTTTAAATTTAATTTTACTACTTGTGAGCACTTACTTCATCGTCTTTTTGAATTTAAGAATTTATTTGAATAGGATAGTTTCAATCAAAAATACAAGACAATGAAATTTTACAAATTTATTGAAATTGGCACAATTTAATTTTTATCTCAGAAAACTATGGATTTATTAATAAATCTCTTACAACAGGTTATGTCGCCTTTTCCTTCAATTTACATTAAAAGTTTCTCTTTCAAACAACTTGAAAATTCTCTATCCTAAGTAATTCTAACAATTTATATTCTTAATCTAACACATTTATTTATTAACCCTTTTATTTATATTGTTCCAATCTGTTACTTGGTTTTATTGAAAATTTGACTCGAATTTATTTTATTTGATTACTCTTTACTTTATTGAATTTAAAATTGACTTTATTTCTGACTCTACTTTATTTTAAAACGTTATTATTGAACTTTGTTAATTTTAGGAATTTTGGACTTTTCTCAAGTTTATTAAAAAATAAAATTTATTTATTAAAAAAGCTTGATTTATGCAGTACCTTGTTTTTGTGAATTGCACAAGTCCGCTCGTCCTGATTCTGAGGATGGTTGTGGATCCTGAAGATTGTTCCTAGAGTTGTCTCCTGTTCTAGAATCTCCCGAAGTCCTGTCCCCGTTGAATCTGCTTCCTGCTGCTGATGACGACAATTTCTTGTAGAATATTTGCCGGAGTCCGTAGTAAGATCTCTTCTAATAAGCTGTTGTAGGATGTAGTGTTGTCTCCTTCAAGGCCGACCCTGCTGTTGGATATCGTTATTAACCCAGAGAAGTACTGAACACTGACAAATTTTGTTTACGACGATTTCCTCTTCAGACTTACGTAAAAGTGGGTGATCCTTCCTGGAGCTGGTACGAGACTGATGAATTAACTTGTTGCAAGTCAACTCGTCGAAGTTTGAGCTATACAGTATAGCCAACTTTTCTGATTTTTGTTCCTTTTTTATTTCGCGATTTATTTAAGTTTCTATATTTTATTTTAAGTATTTATGAACTCCTCTTGGCTTATCCTTACATTATTTGGCTATCTTCACTACTTTAGATTAATTATTTCTATTATTTTTAGTTATTTTAGTTTAATTGTTTGTTGTTAAATTTGGCTCGGGTTGGTAATCTTCCCCTTCCTTGCGGCGAGAGTCTCTTATGCGCGCTACCGTGAACACATGTCTGTTCCTGTTTTCTTGAGTTGTCGTAATTCTTTGACTGTCGATTTCTTCATTTCTTGATATCTCCCGTTCGCTTCCTTCGATTTTATTTTTGGTGATTTCATTTTGAAGCCCCTTTCTTCCTGATGGTTTTCCATCTTCCGACGTATATTTCTTCTTTTATGACGATTTGAAGATTTCGTAGTTTTTTCGGATTTACTTTTTCAATTTTTGAAAATTTTTGAATTCTCCTTTTTGGATGTTGTTCTTCTGATGCTGAAAGTCCCAAAACTGCCTCCCTCTTCTTCCTTGCTTCATTGGTTCACAAATTACGGTACTTTCTGCAAGTTTGGTTATTTATTGTTTTATTACTTTATTGCCTTTAATTGAATTTTGGTTTCGATTCTTATTTATTATTAGTTTATCTTAGGGTTATGTACTGTTATTATTAGTTTTTTGGTTTTATTTATTTTAGGAGAGTTTTGCGTTTTATTACGTTTTATTTTGGCTATAACTTTTTTATTATTAATCTGACAACTTTATTTCTTTATTATTTATTACTAGGTTTTTTTAGCTTAACACGATGACATTAATTTTGTTTTGGTTTTCGAATTTTAAAATTATGACATTGGTTTATATGGGCTCTATTCATGTTAAAACCGGAACGTTGAACATTTCCTGTCCAAGCCCGTTGACCTTGGCTCGGATCAGCCTTGCTATGCTTTTAACTTAATGTATATTTTGAATACTTTTCTTAACTTCTACAGTTTTTGTTCGATTTGATTGAAATTTTAGATTTAGGTTGTTTTCCCAAATTGTTCCTTGCGAACGGTTCAATTAAACCGTTACAACACACACACACACACACACACACACACACACACACACACACACACACACACACACACACACACACACACACACACACACACACAAGCGCGCACGCACGCACGCACACACACACACACACACACACACACACACACACACACACACACACACACACACACACACACACACACACACACACACACACACACACACACACACACTGCTCGTTCAGGTCGCTCGGTCGGAATTTCGTGCCCCGCTTTGTAACGCTACTTGCCACGCTCGCTCCCTGGTCGAATTTAGAGTTTTTTCGTTCCCTTTTTGGAACGCCACTTACCGCGGCCTCTTAAACTCGCTGTACACTCACCACCGTAAGGCGAATCACCTTTCAGCTCAGAACTAACGCGGACAAGGCCAAGATGCTCACTTTTACCTTTTATGCAATCAAAGATATTGCAAAACTTGGCTCTAGTAAGTATGAGCTTGTCCTCATAAACTTACCAATTTTTAATCTACGCAAAATTCCCTGAATTTTATCTCAATGCTCGATTATTTGACTCTTTATTTTAAAATAACACTCTCTCTCTGGGGAAGTGCCTTTTGGGAGAAATCGGCTCTTAAGTTCTGATAATAACTTTAAAAAATTTCAAATTATATTTCCAGAGCACACATATAATATTTATATTTAGACAAGGTTATTAGCATATACAGAATGGATATATATAGAAAACACAACAAAATTTAGAAATTAATTATGTATATATTCTTTTCTTTTCAGCACAGTTAAAAAAGAGAATTCAAAATTTTTATAACAACAAAGTTGATTAAACAACAACAAAACAATTTAAATATTTGACAAAAATACAAATTGGATATTTCCTATATTCTAAACAAAATTAAAAAACGCTAGACTTTTCAGACAGAACCACAGACAGTTTTTCCTGTACTGAAAAAGTCGTATTTAATTATTAATTATCTATAACACCAAAGCAGAAGTTTATAAAAATGAATTTAATTTTTAATAATTCCCCTAATGACGTTATAATTGAAATGAAGTTAATATTTGCGAATTATTCCTTAAGTATATGATACCTTCACACTTTATTAGAAGTTCTTGTTGGTTTTGGAATTTGTTGTTTAATTTGGCTGATGCTAATATGATGTTTTCGGTCCAGATTCTGTAAACTGCTAGGTAGTTGAATGCTGGTCTCGAATTCTGCTAAGTTGCCTTGAAGTTCGAAATGAGTAGAAATTATTCTAAGTCCAATTAAGTAGAGTGACAGTTGTATTTTCCTCTCAGCTCGGAGTCTGCTGCCAAAGAAACGTCTTCCTCGCGTCGATTCCAAAACAAAAGTACCCGTCTTTCGACGGATAAATGATGGTCTCCCTTTCTGTGGGAAGATTCCCACTACCTGGAGCCAATTTTTCTCCCTTTTAAAGAGAAAAGTATTTTCTTCCTGTTCCGTGTTTTCAGGCCCTTTTGGTCTGAATTATTCACACTATATATTTTACTAATCATAGTTTTTGACTACTGAATAGTTTTCTTCCTTTATTCCTTATTAAAACATCTTTTAAATAATAATTTATTGTATTTATTATTCAGTGTTATTTGTGATCCATGTTGGCATTGCAAAGTCCAATCTCAGGATTCTCACTGAGGGTGCGCGCGCCGCTCTACAAGATTTTTCCTGAAAATTTCATCTTTTGTCGTTTTTTCGTTCAACTCGCTATAACTTTCGAACGCCTGGTCCGATTTTCAAGTTCCTTTCGGATTCTTCTTCCTCTCCATCTTGTGGGTCTTGTGGAACTTGATTCGTCGTTCTAGTACGCTTCGTTCGTGAGTTATCGCCCTTTTCCCGAAATTCGGATTTTCTTCTTTTGAAATTTTGTGATAAGTCCTTTCTCAAAATACTTTTGACGGAATTATGTTCCTTTTCTACTATGACGAAAAAATCTGTTTGTACTTTTCACGTAGCTCGCTTGGTTCTCGAGTTATACGTCCTTGAAGTTCCAAAGTTTTTATCGTCGTGTTTTTAGTTCATAACCCCCCCCCCTTTATATATTATCATTTCTGCTTTGATGTTTTACACTTTTACACACTAGACATTTATAATTACTGTATATTGTTATTTTTCCCCTTTATCTTTAAATTTAACCGCTTTTGGGCTTTAAAGTTTTACTTTTTGTAATTATTATATCTCCCATATTTTAATTTCAATTTTGAATCTAAGTACATATTAATGCGCCCTATTGTCGTCTCATCAATTGTACTTATTATTATTTTTTAATTAATCCCCCCTTCAACTCAAAAATTCCAAAAAACTCCCCAAGAATGACTTTCTAAGTCCATTGTCACCGGTTCATTATTATTATTTCATATATTTTATTTATGATTATTGTTAGTTCCCCTCTTAGTTATGACTCTACGTTTTTTGAATTTTGAATTTAACTTTTTTCCAAATTTTAGGTTTTTGAGCCCCTATAAAAACTTGAATAACTTTTTTGTTTTAAATGATTCTAAATTTATTTGTTGATATTATTGATCGGTTGATTCTACTGAACATTTATTTATATTATTAATTTAGTATTTTAATAGAATAAGAAACGAGGCAAAGTGACTTCACGTTCCAGCTTGTAGATTCGCAGCTTGGCTGGCGTGACGTCATCGCCCCACCTCGCCTCCTCTCTACATGGTTTCATCGCGGGAATTTAAACTGCTTTAAATTGACTTGAAACTTTTGGCTCTCGGCAAACCGTTTCAACACACACACACACACACACACACACACACACACACACACACACACACACACACACACACACACACACACACACACACACACACACACACTCTACGCCAGTCGTGGCGTAAGAATTATCGAAGCCCAACGTTCCGCGCTCCACTTATGCCGATCGGAGTGTATGAATTATATGGATTTAAACGTAATGGGTTCTTATCCTCGTCGCCTAAAACCCTTTAAATTTCGTTCACAATTTTATTCAAATTGGTACAAGTATTATTAAAATTCTGAATCTATCCTATTCTAACAATTTATAACACAATTATTTTAATTTTCTATTTCTACCTTACCTCATTCTTATTCACTCAGACTCTGTCTCAAGGGTGTGATATTTGGAGCTCTTGTTATCTCACCATTATATAAAATTTTCTTTACTTTAAATTTTATTTTTATTTAGAGCAGTCTATTTCTTTCTTAATAGGGAAATTTACTGGTTATAGGATAAATTGAAAAAATAAGAATGAGTTTGAACATATAATCAGTAGCGGCCGATGGTTAAGGGCAATGGGAGGGCTCTGTTTTATTTTATACACGTAAGGGAAGGCATGTTATCATTCACTTAACATTCACAATCACAAAGGGTTAAACTTAAAAACATAAACAAACAACTCGTGTGAGTGGCGAGACACTATTTAGAACAGTTGCGGCAACTTATTTTGCCCATCAAAAACAAGGTTTTTAGTAATGCGGAACATCTAATTTATGGTGGCTGCACTGACTAATGTCTGCGCGCGCAGCTTCGGATTCTGCCCTAGAAGCCCATTACACGCTGTGTAAATGACGTCACGGCACCCTCAGCTCTGTTTGCTGCTTGCCCCATATGACTAAATGCAATGAAACTGGGACGCTCTGGCCACCGTCCGAACTCCAGAATACATTCGTCAAATATTTTATATTGTAAAACTTCCGCTACAAATGATGGTGAAATCCATAGCGGCAATTCATAATTCATTTATCTCCAAAGAATTAAATACATATAGGTATTTACATTATTAAAATAATATTATCATTGGGGGGGGCGGCGTCCGAGAGTCCTTTTGAGTAAGCCGACACAGCATATAATAGATTTAATAATTTTTAAAACAAAATTTAGACTGTAATGCTGAATACTACTTGACCTTATTTCTAAGAAATCATTACAATTTTATTACATTGTCTTATTCTAACATCTTAAATCTAAACCTTATTTCTATTAACAATCTTGTATACACTTCATTCTATATTTACCCTACTAAATTTGATATTCTAAACAATTTAAATTCTTTTAAAATATTTATTAAATTTAATTTTAAATTTGACCCATATGTTTTCTTTAAAAAGCTTTTAGTGTGTTTCAATGTTTGTAATGACTCTATTTTAATTAAATATTTCTTTTCGCATACTTCCTTTTTTGATTTTGTTTTTTCCCGATTTTACCGATTATTGAATTAAATTTTTTGAAAGATTTTATTTTTGAAATTATTGATTGACGTGGTAACTTATTAGTTGAGTAGAACAGATCGATTCTCCCTCAGACTTTGGATGACTGTGGTCTTCGAAGATTTCTCCAAGTGATGCCTTCTTCCAGTGAGTTCTCCGAAGTCCTTTCTATCTTCTTTTTTTTCCAAGTTCAGTAGGTTTTGACAAAATACTTCTTTAATTATATTTTTCTTTTTGGCGATAACGACAGAATATTTACTTTGATATTTTCCGGATTTCGCACTAACCTAGCTTCGTCAAGCTGAGTTAGGATGTAGTGACGTCTTCTCTAAGGCCGGCTCTTTTTTTGGTAGTCGAATTGTACCTCGAGATTTACTAGAACACTAACAATTTTTTACGACTAGTTCCGTTTTCAGTCTTCCTAGAAACGTGGTTTCATCCTTGAAGTTAGTAAAAGACTGTTGATCTAACTTGGTTCCAAGTGATTCGTCAAAATTTAAGCTTTACACGATAGCCAACTTTTACATAATTTCTGTTTTCTTTTTATTTATTTTGGTTTTTCGACTTAGTGCTTTTATGAACTCCTTATAGCTTCTCTAAGTACTCTGATTCTGTTTCTTTTGTTTTTTGTTAATTTATTATTCCTTTTATTTTAGTTTATTTAGGTGTTTTGATTTTACTGTATTGTACATGGTCGTTGGCAAGCCTTCCCCCACTCCGTCCTGCACGCTACATCCCCGCTCTGTCGTTCAATTCCTGCTTACACCTGAAATCTGACTTTTTACAAATTTATATTTTTTACTTTTGAAACATTTTATAATTTCATTTTGGATTCTTGATTTTCCTATTCCAAAAGTCTCAAAACCGTTCCCATCTTCTTCCTGGCTTCATTTTCTCCCGAGTTTTGACACTTCCTTTTTATTTGGTACTCTTACTCCTTTTTATTTTATTATGCTTAACTACTTATTACTTTTGATTATTTATTATTATTTATTGGTCTGTTGACCACATTACTTTATATTTACTTATTTGATTAATTTTGTTTTACGAAAGTTTTTCGTTTTACTCCTCTTTCTTCCTTTTATAACTTTTTAATTTTTTATTTTACGGATTTATTTCCTCATTATTATTTGTTCTACTTTACTTACTCTACAAAATGACATTGTTCACATATCTAAATTTGAATTTTTAAATTTTAACATGGGGTCTTATGGAGCTTTGCAAGTCGGGACATAAAATCCCTGACTTTACAGTCCGTACAATCTTGCTTTGCTTGTAACCTCGGCTATTACATGACATTTGCCTATAGTAATTCTTCTTATTTCTCTTATTACTTCGACTTATTGGATATTTTGGTTTATTTTTAGAATTTTGGATTTTTTCCACATCCTTCCTTGAGCTCGGTTTACAGACCGTCTCAACACACACAACAGTTCAGGTGTTAATCGAATTTTTAGAAGTTGGGTGTAATCTTATAATGTGAAATATTTTGTGCTGTACATTAAATATGTGCAACATTATTCCCGAACAGTTACTACTTGCAAAAATTAATTATAAAGATAAAGCGAACTATTGTCAATTTATAGATTTTTATTAACAATAATAAGAATAAATAAATCTACAAATCATAATTTGAGTCGTATTCTAGAGCTCATAAGGAACTGGTTTCATCAAAATAACTATAAAAACCACGATTGTTCAACTTTAATGAGCAAAATGTTACCGATATAACCAGTTCTACAGAATGAAACCTGTATTTGTCTTAGTTTCCCCAAACAAGATGTAAATAAGAAATCGCATGTCTCAAATGAAAGAGTTACAGGATTTTTTTTTTGTCGATAACTCCACTATAAGACAGAAATATTCTATTTATATATATATGTTTATTTCTGATGGAGAGGTGTTTTAATGATCTGTATATCATGTACAAACTAGGCAAATATTTTTGTTGCAGGATGATGATTGTCATTACAATGCCAAACATTCAGGATCAAATTGCACGGGATATGTTGATCTGCCTTCAGGAAGTGAAATAGCGCTTAAAGTTGCTGTCGCCAAAATTGGCCCTGTCTCGGTAGCCATTGATGCTATGGACGATACATTCCATCATTATCACAGCGGTATGTATTCGCCAGTCAAATAACATCATACATTACAATAACGTTATGTATTAGCCAGTCAACAAACATTCGATTAATTGTATTTATATTTAAAATGTTAATTATAAGTGAAATATTGGAAAATGAAGTGTAATTTGGAAAAAGGGAGGTTTTTGAAAATTTATTACGACTTGACAAACGTATAAAGAATCCAATCTCGAGCCTTTTGTTTTAATTTTTTCAATAACTCAAATTATGAATATTTTGCCATACGAAAATAATTACGATTTTATATAAACCGACTGTAATGATTTTGATAGATTGCAGCATTCAAGGACACAACCAAAACGCATAATTTTGAAAAAGAATGACTAAAACATGTTTGCAACATTGCAAAATAAAAAAAGAAATATTGTGGTTGAAGAATAATTCGCAAAAAACTGAACTTTATATATTTAATCAATAATAAATAGTCTACGTTAAAATAAAATATTTCATTTCTAATGTTTCAGGTATCTACAATTGTAATTTTCCTGTCGTTGGCTTAGATCATGCCGTGTTAGTGGTTGGGTACGGCTCAGAAAATGGTTCCGACTACTGGATTGTCAAAAACTCGTGGGGAGTGGAGTGGGGAAATGAAGGCTATGTTTTAATGTCACGTAACAAGAATAATAACTGTGGCATTGCGTCTCTGGCAAGTTACCCTCTTGTATAGAAATGACCGACTGGTTTTAAGAAATCATACAATTTATTGTGAAGATGTCATGTGTTCTTGTATATTATAGATACAATAAACATTTCAACAGAAATATTAGTTTTTAAATATAAAAATAAAAATAAATATTATCAACGTTCCTAGGTCTGACATTTTATCATACTCGGTGGTAATATAAAGACAAGACTTCGCGTATATAGTTTATTTGTAATGGGTTTTTAAAATCTAAAAGTTGAATATTTTCTAATCAATTCCAACAACAGTGTGTAAAATATGTCTAATGATAAAACCAATCATAGTTATTCTTCTCCAAACATTGAGCTCGACATTTTTCAATAGAACAGTTAAAATGAATCCTTTTAATCTACCTGCCATTGCGGATATTTTGTGACCAATCAATATTAGCTTAAGAATTACAAAACACATGGCAGTTTCGAATGTACCATAGAACACAGTTAAATTTTAAAATTAGCTTTTACTTCAAAATGATCAGTCAGTCGATCGAAAATCAAATCTTGATATAAAGTATTAAAATGGCAAACTTGCTCACGGTTCTTTCTTTATACGAATGTGAAAATTAAACTAAATCGGTGACATGTAGATGATTTTTATACAACAACGTTAAAACATTGTGAAATTCGATATAAGGTTAAAAATGCAAGATTTCAAAATGTTTATTTTATTATTGTTATTTAATGGAACAAATATTTCCATCTCACTATACATTTTCATTAATTATTATGATCATGTTTGCGACCTTTCCTCCATTTAATCTCTAATAAACGTTAAATTTAATAAAGTCAGATGACACATTGTTTCATGTAGGGATAATGGAATCAAGTGGATTGTATATATATATATATATATATATATATATATATATATATATATATATATAGTCAATTAAAAACTCAAAATAAAAAATCTATTGCTATTGGTACAAAGAGAAAACCTGTGGCTCCGGTATCCATTCCTTATGTAAGAGGCTTATTAAAAAAATACCGAGGATCAATCCGAAATTCCAGATAAGGACTGTCTTTAGGTCGGGTCACATCTTACTGTACCTTCTAACCAGGATAAACCTCAGTGTAAAGTGGCTGATAAGGATCTTGTTTATAAAATTCCGTGCCAACGTAGTCACAATTATTTTGGTCAAACCTCAAGGTGAGTGGGTATACGTAATCATGCTATATATTGGGAAGTAGCAAGAAATAATTGTTAATAAAGAAACAAACAAGCAGAAAGAGAAATCCAATTGAAGCAGCATGTACGGTTGTAGATACTGATTGTTTTTCACAAACCAGTGTCTCATTTCCCCGTGTCTATATCCCTGTAATAAGAAAGGAAATATAAGACAGAATGCATAATTGTAGAGTAATTAACCCCACTCGTCTAGTGCTTCAGGCACACAATGATTACACAACTGATAAGGTCCAAAGTTTGTCAGTAACATTTCGATGTAGTAAGTTTCTAGCAGGCCTTCGTCCACAGGAAAGGATATATATATACATATATATATATATATATATATATATATATATATATATATATATATATATATATATATATATATATATATATAGAAACGGTTCGTATAAGAAGCAAAGTGTTGTCGATCTTCGTAAAACTTAAGACAATTCGTGCGTGTCCGGGTTTTTGTGTAGTTTTTGTTAATTTTATTTACCTTTGACGACCGTTGAAAAAAGGTAACTTTAATATTTTCATAGGTTTAGCCTAAAAAAACAATAAATACATTGTTTTACGTAGCGTCAGTTTCGGAAAGGAAAAAAGTTGGTCTCTTGAGACCTGATAGGAAAGATGAAAGTGAGAGATACCAAACTTGAGACTAGTCAATAAAATAAAATAATAAATATTGTAAATCCAGCTAGGTTTTCTCGGGGTTGCCATGCCTCTATTCATACTCTTATACCTGGCGTGGCAATTCCAAGGGAGTCTAGCTGAATCTACATCTATTTTCTTGGAAGAGTGACACACTTATAATTTAAAATATATATTGTGTAACTATGGCTTAAATTTTGACAACTGTCAATTTCGTGTCATTGTGGGCTCTATTGTCATCGTAAACTATTATTACTATAGAATGGAGAACCATCCCACCTTTTTAATAGGAATTACAAATTATATTATCCAAGTATTGCAAATATGCCGTCATTTTTTAATATGGGAGGTATTCCTTATGGGAGGTAATTCCTTATGGAAACCTTATTTTCTAACTTTACAAGAACTTTTCAGATTTTATACTTGGGTATTTCTTGATAAACCTACTCACTCGTTTATGCTCTTGAACTTTTGAATCTAAAATGTTGGTATTGTTTAGATTTAGGCCTTTTTTGATTCACATTTTGTTGCAAAACGTTTACCGTGTAGCTATGCATTTGATATTATATTATGTAGTCTCCCATTGTTTCGCTCTTCTTCTAATGAATATTTTGTAGTTTTTCTTTTAAATTAAAAAAATAAAGTTTAATATAACAGTTGCTTTTTTTGTTTAGTTTGGACTGTTACGTTATATGAGTTTTCAAATATAAAACAAAAGCAAATCATGTTAAAAAACTGTAATTACTTTACTTTTACCAAGTCGTATTAGTTGAAATACAGAATTTTGTCTTGTAAATGAGTAGAATATAGGACACCTGAGCAGAGCCAAGCTAGGACACCTGAACACTGGGACACTTGAGCAACAAAAGCCATTAGGCCCCTGACGTCACTTCCAGAGACGTCATAACGACGTCACTGGAGATGACGTCATTAGGGTACTAGAGACTTAGGTATCAGAATGTCCTACGTGAAACAGGTGCCCTAAGTTTAGACCCAGACCAGATGTCCTTTATACAATGTTAACTTACCCGAGATCTTTCCTCTTCGGCAGCTCGACGAAGACTAACTAAACTTAAGATATACCTAATCTATAAAGCACAATACTACGTCACAATACTACGTCACATAGCGCTATGGGACACCTGAGTACAGATTGACTAGCGCTATGGGACACCTGAGTACAGATTGATGTCGCATAGCGCTATGGGACACCTGAGTACAGATTGACGTCACATAGCGCTATGGGACACCTGGGCACAGATAGACGTCAGCTCTAGTAACGTCATTATGACGTCTCAAAAAAGACGCCACAAAGTCGTCACTGGAAATGACGTCAATGGGGAATTACTCTATGTTACTATGCTGCGTCACCTAACCCCTACATCACACAATATTACAATACATAATAGTACATCAAACAAAATTTGTAGCTCGCCAGAGATCTTACCCCTTCGAAAGTTCGACGAAGACTAAAATAAAAACGAACGATACAATGATTATATAATAATACACTATAAAACCCATACTGATTGAGGCTGAGAAATAACGTACCATAACACATGTAATAAATATAATAATTAAGCATTTATTAAAATATATATATATATTTATACATATATATAATATTAAATTTAAAAAATCATATCCTGTAGGCCACTATCCGGGGAGGCCCCTCATCTTCCCCTCCCCAGCATCCCCAATCCAACTCTTCAATCATGAACTCGAATACCTCCCTTTGAGGCCTGGGTGGAACCCTAGGAGGATCTTCCCTTTTTGGTTCCTCGTTAATCTGAAATAAAAATTACCGAAACTATAAAGGAATGCTACGATAGTCGATAATACAACTGTAATATTACAAAAAAACATAAAAGAATAACCAACCCTGAATTTATAAATGTTTATAACGAAAATACAGCAGCGATAATAGTAATAACGAAAATAATAAACAACTCCCGAAATCATAAATGTTTGCTACGACAATTGAAAACATAACATCAATAAAAGTAACACCAAATAATAATAATTCCACCTCCGAATCTGTAAATGTTTATAACGAAAAATAAAAACACTTTTGTAATAATATAACACCAAAAATAATAAAAGTTACTTACGTGGAACAAGGTAGGTAGTTCCGTCCCAATGAAGAGGTCAACGCAATCGCTCATAGTGTCCTGCTGCTCCCTGTAGTTCAAATTAGACTAAGCCTACATATATTGTACATGAGCTAACTCCCACCTCTACAGCTAGCGTCACGCTTCCCCCACTGCCAGGTTTTTGAATATGCGAAATATTAACTTGACATTCAGTTGCGAGCCTAAACTGAATTAATTCAAACCAATTTTAATTATGAGTGACAACGATTCAGCCTACTATTCTTCGGACGAAGAATATTTAGAAGACGTCGACAATGAAGTTGGATACGATTTGAGTAGAATCTGGAGACGAACAGAAAGGTAAGTTGTTCATAAAAAGAAACATAACTCGTAAAAATACAATATAGAAACAATAATAATAATAAGAAATACGTTTTGCAGATACATTCAACGGACCGAGAGGTATTTGTACGGGCTTGGATGCCCAAAAATCACCTGGGACTTAAGCGCTAACCCCATCCCTTCATATTTGTGTGGACAACCTTGGGACCTTCCAGAAATAATTCACCACGTAGGGGATCAGGAACAGCCTCTGGAGGAGCCGATGGACCTTCAACCCCACCTGGAACCGGAGCCTCAGCAGCATGACCAGGATCTGACTTGTAGAGAGACCATGCCGTCGCCTTCCCCAGAGCCTCCTATATTTGACCCTGATATTCCATCAACGTCAGGGTTGACAGGCAAATTCCGTCGGGACTCAACATCGAGTAGCGACGAAGAATAACCGTAAGTTCAAACTATAATTTGTTAATATTACCTAAGTTTTATCCCACTTAGATCCAAACATTTGTCAAGGGTGTGTAAAAAGTGTAATCAGAATTTCGGATGTAGGATATAAAAACCGCTCACTATAATAATAATAGACTTATTTGGCAAGCTTTATCAAAATTCACAAAAATCTATTTAATAACGGAATTAAAAATATATTTTGAATTGAAGATAAATAAACGGACCTAAATTCAAATATTTCTATTTTAAAAACAAGCAAAAAGTACAAAATGGGAAACATCATTTGTAGCATTTTTATTATGGTCTATATTAATCCTGAAAATTCCATAAAGACAAGTACAGAAAGGTGCAAAAATATAGTAAAAACCAAAACCTAGCCTATCTCTAAATTTTACCCGTATTCTAGCTTAAACAATAACTGTAAATAATTGAAATCAAGTACTCACATTAAATCGTGTGAAACACTGTAAATTACTATTTACAAAATTTACCGTGAATTATCTAGTCTTCAAAAATAACAATATTATTACTTTATTTAATTTCTTATGTTGAATTAATTTTCCACAAATGACGAGATATCGTTAGATGGCCCAAAAAGTTTTAATTCTATATCAGTAACAAGATTTGTTTAAGATACGGTACTTTCGAATCACCCTATACGTAATTAGTCTTACACATGCACTATTCTCACAGTCATACAAATTTTTTGCACTAGCAAAGAACATATGGCGTCTGTCAACTACCACACGCATGCACATATGTCCGTATGCAATAAATCACGACGTGGGGGATATGCGAAAATAAATATTCGCATCTTCACATACAAATAACACATGTGGTTACTTGCAGGCGATTTCATAGCATTGGTCTAACAAAAATAACCGTGATATATACAAATTATCACCCCCTAGGCTACATAACTACCCCTACTATAAAAGCCTCAGTCTCGATTCCCAGTTACCATTTCAGTTTCGAGATTGCTACCAGAGATTATGTAAGTAAAATATAACAATAGTTTGCTTTTGATTTGAATCGTTACTATAATTATTTAGGATACATTGTTTTTGAAATACGCTATATCCATACAGTCAAACAATAATTAGTAGGAAGCGCGTGTTTGCGAACACATATTATTACGGTTCTATAACTTTCAGGTAAACAAAATAATTGATTGTTTGTGAGCACATATTAAATTCACGGTTCCGTAACTTACAATTGAGCAAAATATTTTGCAGGATATAATAATTGCATACATGTGTGGGAACGCATGGTCCTATAACTTTTATATGAGCAAAATATTTGCCAGGATATAATTAATTGTGCATGTGTATAGGACCGTATTAGATTATCATCAGATGTACCTTTGTATAATTCCGGAACAATACATGTATTCATGTGTATGGTTGGGGAAACAGGATTTTGATTTTCCTGCAGTCACTTTGGTTCCAGTAGTCATCTGAGTAAGTTCAAATCTTCTTGTATATACTTTTATATTTCTATAACAACTATTCATATACAATCAAATCGTTTTGTTTACTCTATGTAAAAATTATTCATACGACTATTGATTTTCTTTCATAGTTCGATTGTCTTTACTTTTAATATATCATTTATTCATTATATAGTTATATAAGATTTATACTATTGATATATACTGTATTATACGATTATTTATTCACATTTTAAATTTATTATATACATAATTTTGATATTTATCTGTGTGTGTGTGTGCTATTGGGGGGCAAATACGTTTCTATATATTACCATAGTTTACCTACAAGATATAATGGACCCTATAAACCGTATAAGTACAACGACATCCCATGTTCGAAAATATCGACTTACAGGTACGAAAACGCTTTTCAAATTTAATACTCCACCAAAACATGTTAATACCGTCGATTGGTTAAAACTGGGGTTACAAAAACTAGTTAACGAGATGAAACAAAATGGTAATGAAAATGATAGAATCGGTTTCACGTTCCAAAACGAGAGAATTCAAACACCTGGGTATATTGCATTTAGACCATTAACTGAGATTTCTGTAGATACCCTTTGGGCTGTTATTGGTAGTATAATCCAAAGTGGTTCAGTGTCAGGGTCGTGGACTGATACATTTCAATTAACATGTACAAAAGTTAGCCTACCAGTAGGGTTAGGTCGTAGACGGGGTCTTTATTATAATGACTTTACTGAAGAGTGTAAATCTAGGAAGGGTATTGTAGTTATAAACAATACAGACAATTTATGTCTACCTAGAGCCCTGGTTGTTGGTATTGCCCACGCTAAAAAAGACCCATATTACAAGACTATTATACAATACAGATGTAAAAGACAAACAACCGAAGCTCAAAAACTATTAAACGATGCTAATGTAACTATTCCTGAAAGCGGTGCCGGTATTACAGAATTGAAAAAATTCCAGGATCACTTAAAAAACTACAAAATTACTGTTTATCAATATGGGGCTAGGGGCCGTGATATACTATTTGAACAACATATACCTAATGCCGAATATAAAATTAATCTATTGTACAACCAAAATCATTTCAATCTGATAACCAGTCTAACTTCAGCATTTGCGTGTGGGTACTTTTGCGAAAACTGTCACATTCCTTACAACACGATAGGTGATCATGTTTGTTCAAACGTTTGCAGCTCATGTAAGCGTTCACCACCTTGCGAAAAAGATGGTAGCGTTTCAACGTGTAACCAATGTAATAGAAATTTCCTTAATCAGACTTGTTTTAATCAGCACAAGACAACGTTGTGTAACATACTAAAATATTGTCTGAATTGTAACCGTAGTTTTAAAAAGACAAGACAACATCCGAAACATACATGTTATGAGGAATACTGTAGTGTTTGTTCAAAATATAGACCCTCCGGACATCAATGTTATATGAAAATAGATATCAAAAAACCTAAAAAAGACGGATATTTATTGATTTTTTTCGATGTAGAAACGACTCAAGATACACCATCAACCTCAAATCCCGAAGCTAGAGTTCATAAAGTCAATCTGTGTGTTTCACAACGATTTTGTAATTCGTGTCCTAATAATTGTCCGACAGAGCATGATAAGTTACACATTTTCAATACCAATCCTGTTAATCAGTTTATGGAGTATATCATGAATGTTCGGAAAAAGTTTACAAATGTATGTATTATATCGCATTACGGCTCAGGTTTTGATATACAATTTATTTTAAAATATATTCTAGAGGAAACTCAATTCACACCTGAATTGATAACTAGAGGTACCAAGATAATATTACTAGAATTAGATAATGTTCGTTTTATCGATTCCATTAATTATATGCCTATGGCATTATCAAAATTACCTAAAGCTTTCGATTTACCTCCTGAAAAAAAGAAGGGGTACTTTCCTCACCTTTTCAATACAAGGGAAAACCAGAACTATGTAGGACCTATGCCGTCTATTGATTTTTACAACCCTGATTCCATGTTTGACGAGAGTCGAAAAGATTTTTTAAAATGGTATAATATACAAATTCAGAACAATTACGTTTTTAATCTTCAAGTAGAACTCGTAGCTTATTGTATATCAGACGTTGATATCTTAGCTCAAGCGTGTCTTAAATTTAGACAAATGTTCTTAGATCAGTGTAATGTGGACCCTTTTTTAGAGGCCGTCACAATAGCTAGTGCATGTAATCTAGCGTTCAGACGTAATTTCTTAAAAAAGGATACAATCGGAATTTTACCTAGAAAGGGGTACAGAATGATTGATAATCAGTCATCTATCGCTTTGCAGTGGTTAACATATAAAGAGGACCAAATAGGAACACAGATAGAACACGCAGGTAGAGGTCGCGAGGTCAAAATTAATGGGATGAGTGTCGACGGAATCTCAAATAACACTATATTTGAATTTCACGGGTGTTACTATCACGGATGCCCCGACTGTTTTCCTCTAAATCGGGATGAAGAGTTACATAACGATTCAGCCGATACATTCAATTTAAGATACGAGAGAACGCAATTAAAAACACAAAGACTTGCGTCAATCGGTTACACTGTAGTCGAAATGTGGGAATGTAGATTTAGGCAACTAAAGAAAGACAAACCTCTCGAGACTGCCTACCTAGAAAAACACCCTATACTAAATATGTTACCTCTAAACCCACGTGATGCATTTTTTGGTGGTAGAACTGGGAATACAAAATCATATCATTTATGTAAAGAAGGAGAATCCATACATTATGTGGACGTTTGTTCATTATATCCGTGGGTATGTAAGTATGGTAAATATCCTGTAGGTCACCCTGAGATTTTCATAGGTAACGAGGCTTGTAAGGCCCAAGGTCTAAACTCTGAAGGGCTTCTAAAATGCAAAATACTGCCTCCAAATAATTTATATTTACCGGTTTTACCTGTAAGAATGAACAACAAATTAATGTTTGTGCTGTGTCGAACATGTGGAGAAAATGTTAATGCGAATGAATGTTGTCACGATATTGAAGAACGTGCCCTATCGGGTACTTGGGAAATGAGTGAAATCCGTAAAGCTATACAAAAAGGTTACATTATATTGGACATGTATGAGCTTTGGGTGTACAAGATGGCTACTTTTGACAAGGGAGGCCTGTTTACAGATTTTATAAACACTTTTTTAAAAATAAAACAGGAGGCATCAGGTTTTCCATCGTGGTGCGTGACAGAGCAGGATAAATGTAAATATATCGAAGACTATTTCACACATGAAAGTATTAGACTTGATTCCACTAAAATTGAAAAGAATAGCGGTCTAAGATCGCTTGCAAAATTAATGTTAAATTCATTTTGGGGCAAATTTGGGCAAAAGGAGAATCAATCTAAAGTTAGAATTATAAGGAGATCTAGTGATCTGTTTCAACTATTATGTAGCCCATCCATTGTAGTAACAAATGTCCAAGAAATTAATGACGAAACGTTATTTGTATCGTGGGAGTATATTGAAGAATCTGCCGACATATTACCTACAGTAAATGTCGTGTTGGCTGCGTTCACTACTAGTCAGGCGCGGCTTAAACTGTATGAACATCTTGATGCTTTAGGCCAACAAGTATTATACTTCGACACAGATAGTGTAATATATCTTTATAAAGAGGGTAAACATAAAGTAGTTACAGGTGACTATTTAGGCGAAATGACCGATGAACTTACAGAATATGGACCAGATTCATATATCAGTGAGTTTGTCTCGGGAGGTCCCAAAACATATGGATACAAAGTCTCTACAAATACAGGTCAGACCGTTACGGTTTGTAAAATTAAAGGTTTCACACTAAATTTTAGAAATTCGCAGATACTAAACTTTGATTGTTTAAAAAGATTAGTTGACACCGGAGACGATGTTGACAGCATTAACGAACCAATTTACATAAGTGGTAATCAAATTAGGAGATCCGTTATTCGTGAAGTTGTTACAATAAATGAAAAGAAAAAATTTAGTATAACAGGTGCTAAAAGAAAGAGATTTGGAGAGTATGATACAGTCCCCTATGGATACAAGACCATGCGTATTTTATAAATAACTGTGCTATTCTCTAAATTCTATCATTTTCATAATGAATGTGAGACAGGCTATTGCCGCAGAGTTGCATAAACCAGCCCGTAGGCGTTACCCGACCAGAAATGTAACATTAAAAGGTATAAATGACCTGTATCAGGCTGATTTGGTCGAAATGATCCCTTATGCGAGAGAAAATAAAGGGTTCAAGTATATATTGACAATGATAAACTGTTTAACAAAATATGCTTTTGCTGTGCCGTTAAAAACAAAATCAGGCGTTGAAGTAGCTAAATGTTTAGACCCTATACTTAAAAAACATCGTATGAAACATTTGCAAACCGATCAAGGGAAAGAATTCTTCAACACTCGTGTGAAACAGTTAATGATAAAATATAACATTAATCATTACCATACATACTCTGACAAAAAAGCTTCCATAGTCGAAAGGTTAAATCGTACGTTAAAAAATCTAATGTGGCGTGAATTTACACCTCGGGGCAGCTATGAATGGTTAACCCTTTTAAAAGAAATATTAAAATCATATAATAATACAGTGCATAGTACCATAGGAATGAAACCGTCTCACGTATTGAAAAAGCATGAGAAACTATTATTACAAAAACTAGATCGTAAAACCGTAAAAGCTATACCCAAATTTAAACTAGATGAAAAAGTTAGAATTTCCAAATTTAAAAAGACGTTCGTTAAAGGTTATTTACCTAATTGGACAAACGAGGTTTTCTCAGTTTACGCTATTGTACCGTCAAAACCTATAACTTATATTCTACAAGACTCGAAGGGGGAAATTTTAAAAGGCGGGTTTTATGGTGAAGAATTAAATAGATCAAAAATAGGTAATGTATATCTTGTTGAGAAAGTTATAAAGAAAAGAGGTGATAAGGTCCTTGTGAAATGGCTAGGGTTTGATCAGACACATAACTCATGGGTAAGTGAAAAGGAAATTGTCAAATAGGTTAGGTTAGGTTACGGTTACTGTAGAGTATTGGAAAAAACGTATATAATGCTCATACAAATCAATTTAACTTCAGTATTACGTCATCATGAGGGTCGAGCACTCGTTACATTCAATGAATATGACGAATTTCGACACTTTTCTCAAGAAAAAGGCTGTAAATAAAAGACACAGCTCATTACTCCCAAACACAATCAGAGCATTACTTTGCGGACCGTCAAATTGCGGTAAGACAAACGTTATATTTAACTTACTTTTTGAACCTAACGGCTTAAATTTGCTAACGGCTTAAAATTTAATAATGTTTACATATTTTCAAAATCCCTTCACCAACCAAAGTACAAGTTCCTGGAAAAGATTCTTGAAAATTCTGACGTCGGATACTACCCATTCACTGATAATGAATTCGTAATCCCGCCAAACGAGGCCGAACCTAATTCTATAATGATATTTGATGATATCGCTTGTGAAAAACATAACAATATACGTGCTTATTTTACTATGGGGCGTCATAATAACATTGACTCTTTCTATTTAGGTCAATCTTACAGTAATATCCCAAAACACTTGATTCGTGATAATGCAAACCTTTTAATAGTATTTAAACAGGATGATCTGAACTTACGCCACATTTACAAAGATCACGTCAATACAGACGTTTCATTTGACGCGTTTAGAAATATTTGTGCTATTGCTTGGGAGAATAAACACGGTTTTATTGTGATAGATAAAGATAGTGAAAAAGATACTGGTCGTTACAGAATAGGTTTTGACCGTTTTATTAAAGATATATAATGCGTATATTCACGTATAATGATATTCGGCCTTTTACCAACATTTGTAAATTGCATAATCCGAAATCAAATTTATGTTCATGGTATTATACGGACAGAAAACAGTTTTGTGGAAATTATTGTAGTAGATCTGGTAGATATGGTGATATATTCAATAGAAGATGTTGGAGGCATAAAAGGCGGGGTGGTCACAGTAAATGTTTACCACCTTTAGTTATACTCATGATTACTTCAGCTGATTTTCTGAAATTTTTAAGCGAGTGTGAAAAAACGGTGTGCCTATTGAACTTGTTATATATAACGAACATATGTTGAAAGGCACAGTGAGACACCCTCAAAATATGATTTCGAGGTTTAGACCTTTCCCCGATTTGTTCAATACAGCTGTCACCCCCTCCCACGGAGGGGTGGGATATATGAACGCGTATTTGAATATGTTACAGTATGGAAGCTCCTTACCTTTCACTTCCAAATGTGTAGTTGTCACAGAGAGAACTATACCTATACGAGGGCCTATAGCTCTATATAGAATGGCCTTAAAGGCAAAGTGCTGTATCGACATTAGTTACAATGTAAAGTTCGGCCCTCCCCCCATCATGCCTACACGAACCAGAGGTAAACAGTTTGAAGCTGTAAACAATAAGGCTCAAGGTTTGTTCACTGTAGAGTTTCTTAAGGAAGCCTTACCTACAGTACCTCAACAATGTGTTCATTTCGGGCTATCCTTTGACGGTATCAATTATACTGTAACTAACCAAAAATTGTTACAGTCTTGGATGAAATATACGGGCTCAAATTTGGACGAATTTTTATTATTAAACTCGTATCTGCTTAGTGAGCAAAGTGTTCAGCCTATAGCTAAACTTAAAAAGTTTATGGAGGACACACCAAAGAATGATTATCTCTTTGTAGCCGAAATAGCTCAATGGCGTGATAATCTAAAACGAACCTTTATATTTAAAAGTACGGACAAAATCGAGCACATTCCTCGTTTTGACAAGGACACGTACGGATACCTGAAAGGGTTGCAGTGGAGTGCTAACATATTGAAAGCATCAGCTGGTGATATAATAAAGTTCCTCCTGACTAGAAAACAATATCCGTGTTTCTTCAGATCTATAGAATTACCATGACGTCATCTAACCTTACAGCGGAGATATCACGGTTAAGGGAGGTTATTAAAAAAAAGTATCGGGCTATACGTCAAGGCGAAGCTTATACAGAGGTGCTGCTCAATAAACAATACAGCCCTATACTTAAAGAGCTGTCAAAAATAAAGGGGTCACCGTCTATACCCTATGTCAAAGGCGAGGTTAAGGACGAGGTTAGGGACGTGATCAGCCCTGAGGGGAGGGGAGGGGAGGAGGAGGATGAGGAGGTGGAGGAGGGGGATTTGTGGGGTTCTCCTAGTTTTATGGATACTGAAATAATTGCCGAGAGTCCGGACCAACCAGGACCCAGTGTAAGGGAACTATTGTCAACACCTGAAGGGCAAAGTACATCTGAAAATTGGGTAAACAGTAATTTCAAACATCCACTGGCACGAAAATATATGCTTATAATGATGAAAGATACCGCCAGAAGTCAAATTATAGATCACAGTTACGGACCGAAAATCGAAGACAACTCTATGACGATCGGTAACAAGACTCTTCAGTTGTCGGACGATGGTGAAATTATAATTGACGGTATACACTATAGTGGGACGCCCGGGTTGTACGAGTTGGTGTTTCAACGTTTACCAGATGATGAAATATATACCGATGCCGATTTACGAGCGTATAGAGATATCTGTTTGAGATCCAGTGCACACAAGAGATCATACAATCCGAACGAAGTAGTTAATCGTAACAGATCTCTAAAATATAGAAACATTATAGAGCCGTTATTCCCTTCTAAAACAATCACAGGGAGAGGATATTCATATTGGGACAACCCTAATGAACTTTGTAACCGACTAAGACTCTTATTGGCCTCTATAGATGCTGGTCATACAGGGCATGCTAACGAAATAGCCTCCATCATTGAAGAACTACGGGAAGCTGGGATTATAAAAGGTTCTGGAAATAGAAAAATTAGATCATTAATAAAATGAGCGTCGACAAGTTTGGACGATACTCTGAGCTTAGTAAGACTCGTTCAGTGTCTGGGTCTAGAGTTACAGGATATGACCTTACACCTGAGGGAAACTACGACATAAGGGGCAAAATCTTAAGTAATGTAGCCAGCCCTAAAACTAAAAAAGATGCCGTTAACCTAGAAACTCTAGAGAAAAATTGTCTAACTTTTAACAAAAAAATAAAAAAATATCATACAAAGGGTGTACCTTTGGGGGGTCTGGGCGTGACCAAAGACGTTGATGACGCCGTTACAAAAGGTTATCTAGAGTCTCTAATTCCAATCAAACTTATGACCGAGTATTCTGTTAATCATAATAGGATACAAGATGTAGGCAAACCTGTGGGAAATGATGACGCTGTTAACGTTATATACGCGAAGGAAAATTTTATCGTAAAGAACGGAGAGGGCTTATTTGATGCCAGTAACTCTAGAATCATTAATGTAGAAACGCCTAGTGGTAAAGAGGATGCTGTCAACAAACAGTACGTTGACAATAGACTGCCACTAAATGACGGTCAATCATGTAATTTTGCGCAAAAAAGAGTAGCAAAAATCGGCTCTCCATTATTTATGGATGATGCGGTCAATTTAGCTTTTCTTATAAAAAATACAGTGCATTTACCCCCATTTGGAGGGATATTCAGTGCTGACAGTAAGAAAATAAGTGATTTACTTGACGGTACGTCTGATGTAGATGCAGTCAATTTGCGACAGTTGAAAAAATATATTCACGATATGTATGAATGGTTAAATACAAATGTATTACTCAAAAATCAAAAAGACGACTGTTTTAATGCCGAGGCAAAACGTATTTGTAATGTCGCTCGTGGTACTTCAGCAGAGGATGCTGTTACAGTCCAGCAATTAACCGAATCAATCGCGCACGCAGGATTCAACTTTGTTCACAGTATTGAACTTACGGAAGCTAGTTTGAAAAAATTTATTAACACGGAATTGATTCAACTTGCACGTGCCATTAAAACAAAATACAGTAAAGAAACTATTCCTAAAGAAGGGGTAAAGAACTGGAGATCGCTATGGGGCGCAGAGGATAAGGATGTAGAATAAATATCTAAACAATTTGTTGATTAAACTCATTCGTAAATATGACTTTGAACAGAACGTACACCGCACTATGGGGTATATTTTACTCTTAATAGAATGCAGCTCACCTTTTTGATCAGTATATAAATGGGCGCGAAACAAGCAACATCTATTAGACGTCGAAAGTCAAAGAGAAAAGGTTGTGGTCTTGTATCCTCGTTATTAAGTGTAGGTGATAAGGTGTTGAATAAAGCAGTTGATTTATTACCCGTCGAACTACATTTACCGTCTTACAACTATTGCGGTCCAGGTACAAAACTTGCCAAACGTCTTGCTCGTGGAGATAAAGGTGTGAACCTTTTGGACGAAGCTTGTAAGGAACACGATATAGCATATAGTAGATTCAGAAAGACGTAGGGGAGCTGATAAAATACTTGCTGGAAAGGCTTGGGGTAGAGTTAAAGCAGGGGACGCGTCTTTGGGTGAACGTGCCGCCGCTTTGGCTGTAGCAGCTGCAATGAAGGCTAAAACAAAATTAGGGGGTGGAAAGAGGAAAAGGGGGAAACGTACAGTACAACAACTATTGAAACAGTTAAAGGGGAAGGGTCTTTACCTGAAACCATATAAGAAAGGTGGTGGTAAGAAAAAGCGTAGGAGAGGTAAAAAAAAACGTTGTTAGATTCATTACCAAATAGACCGTTAACAAATATTGATTTGGAGAAATATGTCTTGAAACTAAGAATCCCTTATTTTAGAGGTGTCTACATGAGAGACAGTCTTCCCTCAAAGCCTTTGAAAAATGAAAACGCTATTGTAAACCTAGATAGTATCAACGGTGAAGGTACACATTGGGTGTGTTATAAAAAACGAGGTAATAGCGTAGAGTATTTCGACAGTTTTGGAAATCTTAGACCGCCAAACGAGTTGACTAGGTACTTTGGTACGGGTGCTAATATCAACTATAACTATAAAAGACATCAAAGCGATAACTCAGTCGTGTGCGGACATTTGTGTCTAAGGTTTCTATCATGAGTATCGTTTTAAGTGGTAATAGTTCTACAATTTCGTGTGATTTCTTTCCTCCAGTTGAGTTGGATGATGGTGAGTGGGAGGTTGGTCTCATTGACTTTGCCACTTACAATTCAATCCCTAATATAGTGGAGGGTATTAATAATAAATTTTACCTCGGCAAAGATCCAAAAGATAAAGATAGTGTTGAATTGAACATTAGTATACCTACTGGCTCATATGAAATCGAGGATATTGAAAAATATATCAGGTCACAATTACCAGCGAAGGATGGATTAACCCTAAAACCCAACAATAATACATTGAAAGCTGAGATAAAGTGTTCTAGGCTAATTCGGTTTAAAGAGGACTCTATCGGGAAATTACTCGGTTTTAAGATCGGTGACCTTGCAGCTAATGCTAAACATGAATCTGATTTACCAGTTGATGTAATTAAAGTGAATGTTATTCGTATAGAGTGTAATATTGTGAAGGGGTCATTTCAAAACGGTACAGAGTGTCATGTTATACACGAGTTTTACCCACAAGTACCTCCAGGGTACAAGATTGTGGACATTCCACCAACAATAATATATTTACCTGTCAAAGTAAAAACTATTCATAATATCACAGTAAGTTTAACAGATCAGATCGGTGCTCCTGTAGATTTCAGAGGGGAGACTGTGTCTGTCAGATTACACTTACGACGGAATGGGTCTCGTATTTAACGACCGTCAGTATAAAAAAGACGTCAGTATAAGTCGACCCCTAGCCGAGTTAACACGACGGAATATTCTGTTCCTTAGATCGTTAGGATTCAAGGTTAAAAATGGAACTACTGGCAATAGATAGTGCTGCAAATTACGATGACGTCATCACAGGTCTTGAATACCATTCTCACAGACCATATGCGTCCTCTACTTATGGCAATAACGATGAAATTCGTATCCCTATAAATCAACAGGATGTTATTACTGTCCCTTTTGAAAGTTTGTTACATATCAAGGGTAAATTGAGTGGAACGAAGGCTGACAGTACAGCTGCATCTGTAAAGCTTGTTAACAATGCAGTAGCGTTCTTATTCGATGACATTAGATATGAGATAGCTGCTAACGAAGTGGACCGTACGAGAAATGTCGGAATTACAAGTATATTGAAAAATCTATTATCGTTACGTGAACATGAGAAGAATAAGTTAGGTAACGCGGGATGGTTGGGTATTGGTGAAACAAAAGAGGTTGAAGAATTTACTCTCTCTGTACCATTGAAGCTGTTGATGGGGTTCTTTGAGGACTACAAGAGGATAGTAGTGAATGTGAAACAAGAACTCATACTATTACGATCAGCCACTGATTGGAATGCTATCTACAGTGACAATGCTACAGACATAAAGCTTGAGATACTCAGTATACACTGGAGAGTTCCTCACCTAACAGTAACCGATACTTTTAGATTGAAAATTTTGAAAATGATAGAACGTGACAGTCCTGTACACATACCTTTCCGTACTTGGGAAATTTACGAATATCCAACATTGCCCCAATCGACACAAATTTCTTGGACCGTTAAGACAGCTAATCAGCTGGAAAAACCTCGTTATGTTATATTGGGCTTCCAAAAAGATAGAAAGAATAAAATAAATTCAGATGCTACTTTGTTTGACAGATGTAATGTTACAAATGTAAAACTGTATCTCAATTCACAATATTTCCCTTACGACAACTTGCACGGCGACGTTTCGATCATGTATGAGATGTATGCAAGATTTCTAAAATCTTATTATGGAAAGGAACCGTCTCCGTATCTCAGTTTGGACCAATTTCGGGATAAAGCTCCGATTTTTGTAATTGATTGTTCTAAACAGAATGATTCTATTAAATCAGGTCCTGTGGATGTGAGACTGGAAATTGAGGCTTCCGCAAATATACCTGCAAATACTTCAGCCTACTGTCTCATTCTACATGACTCACATATTGTATATACTCTCCTATCGGGTAACGTTAAAAAAGTTAATGTGTAATTGTTGTATACTGACATCGTATATTTGGTTTCTGCGCATGCGCGGTCATTGATATATAAAACTGTTCATGTTTGAACCTGTTCATTCAGTGAAGAGACATTATGTGCACCACATACCCTGGAATCATACATGCCTTCCTCAGGCTCGTGCCGAGGGATAGATTACCGGATTTACAGGAATTTATTGACGAAAGGGAACTAATGGAAATCAAACCTACTGGAATAGATGATGACTTGACCTTTATATTCACACAGTATATCACCGAAGATGAGGAATATCAAGTCGAGAAGTCGCAAGTATCGGAACACGTCTATACAGCTTTAAAGAGTCGGCTATCTTCGAGTAACATCGACTTTGCTACAGATTCATTACGCTTATTAGTGGGTGGGGTGGGGATGGTTTATCGCAGCCATTATTGTGTCAATTGTAAGGAGGCAGATATAAGCGATGAAATATACTATCAATTCGATTTCGATGATGCTCGTCTACACGAGTTCCCATTGGTTCTAATCGAACCAATGGGGATTGAGAAGGGTTATTTGAGTGATCTATCGTCGTTTTATCAAAGTTGTCAGTTGTAACCTCGTCGAGACGATGGATCCAATCATTTGCGGACGAGACAGCATGTGCTACACATACCCAGGATTTGTTCACGCTTTCCTCAGAGTCGTGCCTAAGGATAGGTTTTATGATATGAATGGTGATGATGTACTTGGCAAAGATAATATCTATGCATTCAACAGTCATAGGCTCGAAGAGTTATTGAGCAAAGCATTCATCGAAGACGGACTGCTCCACAATAAGAGTCAGTTTCAGATCGATGAGACACAAATATCAAGACAGGTTTATGTAGCGTTACAGAGTCGTTTATCTTCGGATATCGTTGACTATGCTACATATTCGGTATACTTATTAGTGGGTGCTGTAGGGGTGGTTTTTCGTTCCAGATATTGTGACGATTGTAAAGTGATCGAGGTTGATGACGAAATATATTATCAATTCGATATCGACAATGCTCGTCTACATGAGTTTCCTCTTGTACAAATCGATCCGGAATTTGATAACGATTTAACTACCACCACGAAAATATTTCAGACGAAAATCTTACGAGGGTGTGATAGATCATTGTCATACAACAAAAGATTAGATGCGTTGGAATTGTATTTGAGGGATAAGTATAACTCAGTAAAAAATTAGATGCAGTGGAATTGTATTTGAGGGGTAGGGGTGGCTAAGGGTGGGGGAAGTACATAGGGTGTGAGTTTCATTCAAAAAGGTTATTTGCAGTCATGGAGTCAACGAGTACGGACGTAAATGTGAACGTCTCCACCGTGGAGGATATTGACGAGCTCGTAAAAATACCTAACCTTCAACTCGGGGTTTTTTTAAAGACTGTACATTTTCTAAATAAAGAATGTTCAAAATTCGTATCAGTTGGTTTATTTCAACATACAGGATGTGAAATCGGTGTGCTTATACATGGTGGTAAGAATTTTGTGTTTTTTACGCAAGAGTTGTTTAATGAAGTATTACTACTGCTTAAAGGTTCTCACATTACTGCTGCATTAGGTGAAAAAAGTAATCGTAGATTCACCTTGAGCTGCGGCGAGATTGTGGTTAAATCTATTTTTGGTATTCGTTATGTTACATTTAACGACGAGCGACGAACCTTAACCTTGAACGAATCGGAGTGGGGGGCGTTTGAAGACTCTATTCCTGTTGTGACACGTCGTATTTCTGAATTATTTTATTTCGAAAACGAAATGAAAGCATACATCAATGAGAACCTAGCCGCGGACGAGATAGTACCTAGCAGTTTACCTGAGGCTGATAGGCTATACGACGAAATTACACTGTTTAAACATGGAGTACGCCGTGGTTGAGTTTCACGCGTTTATGGATAATGATAATAACTATATTATTAAAGAACTTGCAATTGTGAGCAATCACTTTTTTAGTGTTACTGTATTTAAACCTCCGTACAGTTTTGAGGGATTGAATAGTAAAGCTCAAAGGACAGCACGTTGGTTACAAAGACATCACCATTGTATACGGTGGGGAGAAGGAGGCGTGACTTATAATGAAGATTTAATACGTATACTGTGTAAACCTTTCGCTATTTTATATACTAAAGGGTTAGAGAAAGCAAAATTCCTAAGACGGTTCCACAGGAACGTGCTAGAGGTGGATTCGCAGTGTAAAGTCTCTGAGAGAGTAGATTTCAATTGTGTTTTATCAAAGCATAATAAAAAAGATAGTAAATGTGCATTGCGTAGTGCTAAATGTTACTATGATTGTCTAAAGAGTGTGTGTGTCTAACGGTCCCTGGCGTGGAGTTAAGTCTCCCGTAAACCGTTATGGTCCCTGGCGTGGAGTTAAGTCTCCCGTAAACCTTAAGGTCCCTGGCGTGGAGTTAAGTCTCCCGTAAACCTTTGAATGTCATAGTAATACATAGCACGGCTATGCACAAAAAAATTTAAAAAAGTTAAATACAAAAAAAATAAAAAAGTAAAAATACAAAAATAATTTGGGGGCCGCATTTTGTAATGGAGTGGCGGTCACTGGAAATAGCGTTGGTTTGGAGCTATTTCCACAAGGGGTAAGCCTTCTGCTTACCCCGGCTTGTAATGTGGGCTCTGATACGGCTTTACTGTACCAGATGACGGTTCCAACCCCGTAGAACACAGAGGACAAGTTGTTTAGTATTTCTATACTAACAAATTACTTTCTGATTTTTCAGATAATGGAGATGTATCTTTGCAAGACTTTGGAGACTTACGTGTGCTGCGGTAACGCCTGTAAGGCTATATCCGTAAAAGATCTGGTGTTCTGCACTAAGCCGGATTGTTACGGTGATCTGTGTACCTGTTTGCTTGCCGACTGCAAATCCCGGAAGTCGTACAGTGTTCCTGTCAAAGTATCTGAGAGACCTCAACATTTGACTGGATACTGCTGTATCAACAAATGTTTTCAAGCACCCGACTGCCAAGTTGACGGTCTGGCATGTACAAAGTGTCAGGCATTCAGCTTCTGTCATTGTAGGTGTAGGTATTGGAACATTCGAATGACGGTGATGGATCTATACAGACTATCGACAACAACCACTGTTGTGACTAGAACGGGAACAGGGACAAGTTCAACAACAGCAACGGAACTGTGCTATAGTTGTTGTGTGATGAACTGTCAGAGGTTTCATATAAAGGACTTGTTATTTTGTAAACAAGCAGACTGTCATGGTGACTTGTGCAGGTGTATGTTTCGGAGATGTAAATATAGGGAATATTTTGTAATGTTGTAACATTGTGTGTGTGTGTGTGTGTGTGTGTGTGTGACCCTCTGGTGTGGTGTAAATACCCGCAAGGTTGAATGTCATAGTGATAAATGTAGCACTGTTACACAAAAAAATATGTAAAAGTAAAAATACAAAAATAATTTGGGGGCCGTGATTTGTAATGGAGTGGCGGTCACAGGAAATAGCGTTGGTTTGGAGCTATTTCCACAAGGGGTAAGCCTTCTGCTTACCCCGGCTTGTAATGTGGGCTCTGATACGGCTTTACTGTAGCAGATGACGGTTCCAACCCCTTATGACACAGAGGACAAGCTGATTATTCTTGTTTGTACTAACGTATTATTTTCTGATTTTTCAGATGATGCAATTCCTGTTAATGTTGATGTTGATTGTTGGAGTAGGGTGTATTTTACCCCTGAATTTGAAGGTAAGGATTGTAACTGCTAACTATACCCCTTTCATTAGTTTGTCGGTCAGATTGTATGTGTTTCTTTTTGTTTCTTTTCAGAGAGGTATCCAGTATGTGGATACCTCGTCAGACGATGAGGGTGAGACCTCTGTTCTTCGGGATGTGAGGTCACGCCCCCTACCACCACCATCAACTTCTTTACCACCACCACCTGCTCTATTATCTCTGTTACCACCTCCCCTTAACCGCCCCCAGACTCCGACCCCGTCCTATACCCCAACCCCTATATCTACAACCCCTCAAGGACACGCCTGGAGGCATCGGCTGGGGTACACAGGGTTGAATACTCCTAGGAGACCTGTCCCTGTGAACCCTCCAAGTGGAAGGCGAGGTGGAGAAGGATTGATGAGGGCGCTATTTCCCGAAACGGTATGTACTGTGTTTTTCTGTTCAATATACTATTCTATTTAACTTCCTTATCATGTACTGAACTGATATTTTCTGTTTCAGCGTTCATCTACAAGAGTGGGCGAGCGGAGGACTGATCCATCACCCCCACCACCACCAATGCGGTTCCATCTACCACCAGTGTGACTCCCTCACCCACCACCAGTGCTGTTCCGTACTGTTACAACTCTGTAGGTATAAATTTACAAGTGCTGTTTGATATTACTGTTTGCTTGAATGAGTCATGTTTATGTTACTGTTTCAGATGGTAACACGTACGGTAGAGGAGGAGGCGATCTCAATCAGTGTGAGAGATCTCCCTATTGAGGCGCAGTTCGCTTCCTCCAGATCTACTGCCGCTTGGTTGCATGCTCACCAGGAGCAGCACGATCGGTTGGTGTGCCCGTTCTGTTTGCGACCACAACAACAACCGCATATAAATGTTTCACAGGCTGTCAGAGTAAGTTTAGAACATGTGAGACAGGATAATAACTAGTGTTTCTATTCATATGTTAACACAAATTGTCTTCTAGGAACATACCGCTCGTCGTGATGTGGCTCGGGTCTGGATGATGGATGTGCGTACTGCTCTGGGTCAGATACTTTTAGAGTTGAATGAGTTTACCGACCGGTACTTATTGATGGACATATCCAGGCCTGAATGTTCTATCGTAGATGTGGCGTCTCTCATTCAGAGAGATCTGCAGGGTATGGCAGCCAATCTCACCTTGAGAGTGGAGAGAAGACTCCAGGTATGTTTGTTGACATAAAGTGACTTGAGAGGTTGAAGTGGTGGGGCATCAATTTATAGTTAAACCTTTTTTTCAGACCATGATGCCAAATATCACACAACATGTGGAAACACCGCAGCTGCAGAGTTGGAATGTGAGTGTCCTTGTATATGTGTGTGCGCATCTCTATTCTGATTTATTTAGTTCTATATATATAATACAGGGTTTGTTTGTAGTTAACACCCGAGGTAACGGCTACCAGAATCCCCACCACCATCACTACCACGATGTTTCCAGGGATAACACCTATGAGGACCAACAGTATCACTGATGGGGGCTCTGCGTCACGCAGTTCACCTATCCCCTGGAGGGATTTGGCACAGCCTTTACCTTCTGGGTCAGATACCGTCTCTGACCTGGAGGAGCGGGTAGAGGAGGAGGAGGAGGCGGTGGAAGAAGAGGAAGAAGAGGAAGAAGAGGAAGTTGAAGGAGAGACACTAGTGGAATACGTTCCACGAGCACAGGTGCGTTCTTTTTTTAAAAATATACTTTATAGAGTATGGGATAACTATGATATGCTAACAATAGGGTTTGTTTTACAGCGTCCATGGGAGTCGTTGGTGCGACTTCTGCACCAGATATCGGGTGAAGGCATAGCCACCATAGCTGCTAGTGGAACCAATATGGTGTCAGCCACAGGGTCATTGCCTCAACAGACAAATCGGTCTGCAGACGGACTGCATAATGCTTGTCCGGTTTGTCTGGTAGAGATGGTCTCATTTACTTTGAGACCCTGTGGCCATCTTTTGTGTGGAGACTGCGCGCACAGGGTAAATACATGCCCCTTGTGTAGAAGCCCTGTACTCGTACGTCTCCAGATTTTTATTTAAATTCAATTTGTAGTGAGATAAAACCTCTCCACTTTTACTTGTTCTTTCAATTAGAAGCACACCTTTTGGCAATATTTATTTTTATTATTTTTCAAAATTCCCCTCTTAGATGTCTATCGCCTTGTCGTGGTGAGAGGGCTTTAAACAAATTTGATAGACGGTGCTTTGAACTTTCTATTTTCTTATACCTGTCTCGTAATTTCTTCTGCGAAGAAGACCACGTTCTTCACAGAAGAAATTACAAGCAGAGTAGCGTATACCTTATAGGTTAGTCAATCTCTTAATTTTAGTTAGTCTTCGTCGAACTTTCGAAGGGGTAAGATCTCTGGTAAGTTACAAATTTTGTTTGATGTACTATTATGTATTGTAATATTGTGTGATGTAGGGGTTAGGTGACGTAGCATAATAACATAGAGTAATTCCCCATTGACGTCATTTCCAGTGACGACGTTGTGGCGTCTTTTTTGAGACGTCATAATGACGTTACTAGAGCTGACGTCTATCTGTGCCCAGGTGTCCCATAGCGCTATGTGACGTCAATCTGTACTCAGGTGTCCCATAGCGCTATGCGACATCAATCTGTACTCAGGTGTCCCATAGCGCTAGTCAATCTGTACTCAGGTGTCCCATAGCGCTATGTGACGTAGTATTGTGACGTAGTATTGTGCTTTATAGATTAGGTATATCTTAAGTTTAGTTAGTCTTCGTCGAGCTGCCGAAGAGGAAAGATCTCGGGTAAGTTAACATTGTATAAAGGACATCTGGTCTGGGTCTAAACTTAGGGCACCTGTTTCACGTAGGACATTCTGATACCTAAGTCTCTAGTACCCTAATGACGTCATCTCCAGTGACGTCGTTATGACGTCTCTGGAAGTGACGTCAGGGGCCTAATGGCTTTTGTTGCTCAAGTGTCCCAGTGTTCAGGTGTCCTAGCTTGGCTCTGCTCAGGTGTCCTATATTCTACTTAAATGTATAGAAAAAAGAACTATTGTAAAGAAATTTGACTAAAGTCCCTTTTTAGTGTTAATAAGAACACATTATTAAACAATATAATCGTAGTTGAAATTTATTTGACTTTCATTGGGTAAAGTACGGACACAGAGCGGATGTTATTTACGGGAAACTTTAAGCCAGAGAACACAGTAAGTTTTGTGTTTAGAGAAGCTGGTTATTAAAGAGCTACTTTGTAGAACCACGAGTTGGAGAGTTGTTAGTGAGGTATACCCACTTTCTGATTTACTTTTATATAACTAGAAACATTTAACTGATACTAACGTTCAATACTTATATGTTATACGATCAAGAGGTTGTAACATTCAATTATTTTTTGACATATAAGTAATATAATGTTTATATATCTTAAGCAATTATCATATGTAAAATGATATCCTTGCTATTTATTCAAATTTAATTTTTAAAAAGAGTTACAATATAAAAGAAATTTTGAAATAGGCCTACATGGGCCTTTCAACAAAATTGGTTAAGCAGTTTATAAAAGTTCTTACTTCAATACAGAAACGAGTTTTTATTTGAGATTTATTTAAAAATAAATTGTTATTGACTTAGGTCTTTTCTAATTCTTCAAAATTGTTAGCATTAGGTAAAATCAATAAGCTTGTGGAACATAAGCATTTGATTTTATATTTTTCATTTATTTGTTATGGTTTTGATTTCGCACCTTCTTCCTTTATAAGAATTACAAGACAAACGAATATTACAAGATAAGGTAGAATATATTATAAGAAATATTTAAAATGTTTACGATAAATATAATCAAGTTATATTTGATACAAGTTTTAATAAAATATAAATATACACAACACTTTGAGGTAGAGGAGAACTGTTGTTCATGTTTTGTGCAAGTTTTATAAAGAAATTATTTTGTTAGTGAATCCCTGGCAGTGGTGCTATGGAAATACATTATTCCCAAATACAGCAACACACCAATTTTATGCAAAATCAACCCATAAATAACAAAAATGTGATACTTGTCTTAGGGGTAAAAAACACCCTTGGAGTGGACTTTTTCAAAACGTTTTGTTTAAGTCCTTTCAACAAAATTGTACTTGTGTTTATTTTTTAACAATGACAGTAAATTACAAATAATTGTTCATTTTAAAATTAAATAGGCCCTACAAGAAATATGAATAAAAGATTCCCACGAACGGAATTTGATTGAAATAGTTTTCTAAGTGTGTGCGCTCTAGAGCGCTGCACAGACGACAGACATTATTTCAAAAACACTTTCTTTGAATCAGAAACCACAAAACAAATATATCCTCGTAAATCTATTAGGGGTTAGAGGGTATGCATTTTAAACACACACACACACACACACACACACACACACACACACACACACACACACACACACTCACACACACACACACACACACACACACACACACACACACACACACACACACACACTGCCACGCCGCCTCTTACCGCGTTAATGAGTTCGAGTAGGGTTCTTCTTGCCCCACGTTGGAACGCCACTTACCACGCCGAAAGTCTTGTCTGACTTCACGCGAATTTAAGATTCTTGTTCCCTTTTTTGGAACACTATTATCACGAACTCTTAAACTCGCTGTACGATCACCACCGACTGGGCGAACCACCTTTCTTTTCAAAGCAGGCGCGGGCAAGGCCAAGATGCTCACTTTTACTTTTTTAAATCAAAGATTTTGCAACTCTTGGCTCTAATAAGTATGAGCTTGTCCTCATAAACTTACTAAATTTTAATTAACGCAAAATTCCCTGAATTTTATCTCAATGCTCGATTATTTAACTTTTTTAAGATTAACTCTCTCTCTCTCCAAGGTCGTGCCTTTTGGGAGAAATCGGCTCTTAAGTTCTGATGATAACTTTTTAAAATTTTCAAATTATATTACCAGAGCACAGATATATAAAATTTATGTTAAAACAAAGTTAATAGCATACACAGAATGGATTTATATTAAAAACACAACAAAATTTAGAAATGAATTATTTGTATATTATCTCCTCTTTTCCACAGAAAAATTTTATATTCAAAACTTTTTTAACCACACAAAACAATTTAATAAAATTGAACAATAACACAACTATTTATTTATTTAACAACATTAATTAATGTAAGATTATCTATATATTAAACAAAAATAACAGCGCTTGACTTTCCAGACAGAACCACAAACAGTTTTTCCTGTACTGAAAAAGTCGTATTTAAATTATTAATTATTATCAACACCAAAGCAGAGGTTTAAAAAATGAATTTAATTTTTAATAATTCCCCTAATGACGTTATATTTGAAAAGAAGTTAATATTTGCGAATTATTCCTTAAGTATAAGATACCTTCACACTTTAATAGAAGTTCTAGTTGGATTTGGAATTTGTTGTATTATTAAGATGATAGTGATGTGATGTTTTCTATCCAGAGTCTGTAAGCTGCTAAGTAGTTGAATGCTGGTCTCGAATTCTTCTAAGTCGCCTTGAAGATCGATTAAAGTTGAAATTATTCTAAGTCCAATTAGTAGAGTGACAGTTGAATCTTCCTCTCAGCTCAGAGTCGGTTGCAGAAGAAACGTCCTTTAAGCGTCGATTCCAAATCAAAAGTACGTAATCGTCTTTCGACGATTAAAACTCGGTCTCCCTGTCAGTGGGAATTAATCCACTTTTCTGGAGCCAATTTTCCTCCCTTTTTGGGAAAAAGGTATTTTCCATATATTTTGTGTTTTCAGGCCCTTTTGGTCTGAAATATTTACACTATATGTTTTATTAGTCCTATTTTTTGACTAATGAATAGTTTTCATCCTTAATTATTAATTAAAACACCTTTTAATTAATAATTTATAGTATTTTTTCTTTAACGTTATCTTTGATCCATGTTGGCAACATGATGATTCTGACTTTAGACTCTGCTTGAAGATGCGCGCGCAACTGTTCATGTTTTGGCATGAAAATCTCTACTTTTGACGTTTTTTCGTTCAACTCGCTATAACTTTCGAACGCTCGAACCGATTTTAAAGTTCCTTTCGGATTCTTCTTCCTTTCCATCTTGTGGGTCTTGTGGAACTTGATTTATCGCTCTACTACGCTTCGTTCGCGAGTTATCGCCCTTTTCCTGAAATTTGATTTTTCCCCTTTTCAAATTTTGAGATAAGTCCTTTCTCAAAATTCTTTTGACGAAATCTTGTTCCTCTTCTACTACGACGAAAAACTATGTTTGCACTTTTCCCATAACTCGTTTGGTTGTCGAGTTATTCGCCTTTGAGGTCCTTAAGTTTGTGTCGTATGAGTTTATGTTCATAAAACCCCCCCCCATTATATATTATTACTTCTGCTTTGGTGTGTTACCATTTTACATACTAAATACATATAATTATCATGTTACTTTACCCCTTTAACTTTTATTTTACCCGCTTTTGGGCTTTGAAGTTTTACGTTTTGTAATTATTATATCTCCCTTATTTTATTTTCAAATTTGATTCTAAGTACCTATTATTGTGCCCTATTGTGGTCTCTACAATAGTACTTATTATTATTTTTTAAATGATCCCCCCTTCAACTCAAAAATTCCAAAAAACTCCCCAAGAATGACTTTCTAAGTCCATTCTCACCTGTTAATTATTATTAATTCATATTTTTTATTTGTGATTATTGTTACTTCCCCACTTGGTTATGACTCTACGATTTTTGAATTTTGAATTTATTCTTTTTCCAAATTTTAGGTTTTTGAGCCCTTCTAAAAACTTGAATAACTTTTTTGTTTTATGTGATTTTAAATTTATTCTTCGATATTATTGGTCGGTTGACTCTACTGAATATTTATTTATATTAATAATTTAGTTTCTTAATAAAATAGGAACTAAGGCAGTTTGACTTTTCACGTCTGAACAAGCAAGTTTGCTCTCGATCTGGCGTGACGTCATCGCTCCACCTCGTCCCCACTCTACAAGGTTTAGCGCGGCAATTTAACTTGTTTTAAATGGACTTGAGACGTTTGGCTTTTTCCAAACCGCCTCAAAATCCCCCCTTTGAACTTAAATTTTCGGTTAAAATGAAAAATTCCTATTTTTCATTTTTTTTAAAAAACTAAAATTTTAGTATTAAACCCCTTTTTCGACATATCACAGTTCATATTAACTATTTATTTATCATCTCTATTAATCATCAACATAAAGTTTGACATATTAACCTAACAACTTATATAAACACATTTATTTATATCTAAAAAACATCTCCTCCATCATTTCATATATTGATATACTCAAAACACATTTTATTCATTATAGTATAATATTTATATATTCAAAACACATTTTATTCATGATAGTATAATATTTATATATTCAAAACACATGTTATTTATGATAGTATAATATTTATATATTCAAAACACATTTTATTCATGATAGTATAATATTTATATATTCAAAACACATGTTATTTATGATAGTATAATATTTATATATTCAAAACACATGTTATTTATTATGGTATACATACAAATTTGCTTAAGCGTTCTTATAGTCCATTACAGCCGTTTCATCTAAACGTCCTTGCTGTAAATCAACACATTATCACACACAAAACATATTACATTTATATAAGAAATAATTCGTCTTATATGATTATATTTATCTGCTTTGGTTGAATTTAAAACTATTCCTACATATATATAAAGTACTTGGTAACCACAACGATTATTATCCTAATTGTAGTTAAAAAGAAAAAATTATTTATGCTATTGGAAATCTCCCTTTAATAAAAAACAAAACAGTACACATTTAAACATCCATTCATTCATTTCCATCTCCCCTCTGCTAATTTGCTTGACAGGTTGTCGTTCAATATTTGTTTATCAATATCCTGTCTTCCCCTTCACCTCCTCGTCTATACTTTGTTTATTCAGGTGCGGCTTGCAGATGCGTGTTACTGCTATGCTCCTGACCTTGTACACTTAGGAATTTATTCGGGACTTTTCCGGTTAATCACTGACCTAGGCTACCTTCTTTTAATCAGCTGAGAGTCCGTTATTTCCCTTTTACCTCACTCGCTTCTACACTTTACATATTACAACTTTTAAACATTACAATTTATACAATTTATTCATGAAATTTCTTACGTTCTATTAATATCTCCTTAGTCCTTCACATTTAATTATTACTTTCCCTTCGGGCCTCCATTCTTTCATCTTACACTTCGTAGAGTTTTTGAATTTAACTTTCTTCTTTCGATACCTTAAGTTTCGTCCATTTTGTCTTTCCGGATCCGCCATTTGTATTATAGCTCTCCAATCACTCTCGTCTCTGGCGTCGAATCTGTCTTGTGTAAGTTCCGAATCGTTTTCAGAGTTATTTTGCAAATTTTCGTCGTATTGTATTATTTTATTATTTTCGTCGATTGTTGCCTTTGGCACATTTTTATTTCCTTTATTCTCCGCTCCTTTCAGCCCTTCATCTTTATTAATTAATTGGTTACCTTTATCCCACGCTTTTAACAGCACTTCATCATTGTTAAAATTTGCATTTTTCCTCTTCGCCGATTCCTTCCTTACACTTAACTTGCTTCCTCGCTTTTGACCACTTTCTGATTTGTCACTACTCGGTCTAGACACGTCCTTTGCTTTTTGTTTTAGGTCCGTAGGCATTTTAACGGCCAACACACAAGCCCCTTTTGCTCGCTTGTGCGAATTTGAGCCTCCATTATTCGCTGCTGACGACTCTACCATTTTACCGGTTTCGCCGCCATTTTGATGTTCGGTCTGCGCGTCGCTTTTGCTCAATCTTGATCTCCTTTTCTCCTTAAGAAAATCTACAACAATAAATTCATTTTCCTTTACCAGTTGTAGGAAACCCTTTTCCATATTAATGCGACTTCGATATTTGCACATCAAATCACAACCCATTATAATTTTGCTTTCCAGCTTTGGTACCACCATAAATACCCCTCTTATTGCTTGGTTATTTATTCTAATTTCCAATAATGCCTGTAATTTAATCTTCTGTCGTTGGCTTTTTATCGCTGTCACCATTTCCGTATTTACAACTGGTAATTCCATGATTTTATCGTTCCTATTTTTAAGCACATGTTTATAAAAATCCTCTTGCACACAGGACATTTGAGCTCCGGTGTCAATGGACATATTTACTTTTATATTTTCGATTTCTATCCCTATTTCCGGACATTTTTCGTAAACTTCACTATTTAAAATTTTATTATCTCTTTCCTCCATTAAATCTTTCTTAATTTCTGTGTTTAAAATCCCCAATTTAATTTTATTTATTTTCTGATCCCCCCTTTTAAGTTTGCTAAATTTGGTTTTATCGTCGATCTCAATTCCGTTTGTATTATCCTTTTTCTGCCAAAAATTTTGCCTTGAGATCTCGCATTTTAGTTTTTTGTGACCTTGGGCGGGAATTTATGATTTGAAGGACCAGGGTTTTGAGGTATTTGTGGTTGAGGTTTATTCTGGGTTTGACCATAGGATCGAGGGTTAGGGTTTTGGGATGGTTTTGAGTAGTCTTGATTCCTTTGCCTGAAATTTTGATCTCTTTGTGGTCCGTCCCTCCTTTCGAAACTATCTGGTCGGCGAACTTCTCTCGTCATTCCGTCTACGTTTTCTATGGTCCTCAAAAACTTGATAGCGTCCTCCAAATGCTCACTAGCCCTACCAATACACGCTAATTGAACTTTTTGGTCGAAATGCCTCATTAGTTGGTATATAAGGAACTCTTCCGGAATTTTGGGTTCCAAATATTCGGCCTTTCGCACCATTTTACAAAAATAATCAACCCTACTCATATTTCCGTTAGGATTATATCTATGGTTTTCTATCTGATTCCTAACTACTTGTTGCGTTTGATAACCCCAATAATGCTCTAAAAATAACAATTTAAACTGGCTATATTCTTCTGTATCTCGCTTGATTATTTCCCACCATTCCATGGCAGCTCCTCTCAATTTTTTCTCCACAACTTTCAATTTATCACTTTCTTCCATCACGGGATTTATTTCTTGGAATACCTCCTCAATTTGTTTCAAAAATTGCACAGGATTTTCTCTTGAATTTCCCCAAAATTCTATAGTTTTTGACTCTAAATTTGCCCTATCTAAATAAATTATATTTTTAGCATTACCACCAGTTTCTTTAATTTTGGCAACTTCCCTAATTTTAACTTCTAATTTTTTAACTTTCTCCCCAATTTCTATAGTCGACTTTCCCTGTTCCTTTAAATTGTCCGTCATTTTTTTTATTTCCCCTACGCACTCTTCCACTTTTTCTTCACAATTTTCTATTCGTCTAGTATTTTCGGCCATATTACTATCTATAGATTCCTTAATTTCCTCCATATATTTCCCTATTTCCTGTTTACGGGCGTCTTCCCTTTGGATGCGTTTCGTTTCCATTTCTTCCTCTCTCTTCATCCTCTCTTCTCTCTCCTGCTTCCATCTTGCTTCCATTTCTTCCCTCTCCTGCTTCCGTCTGGCCTCCACCTCTTCTTTTTCCTGTTTCCGTAATACATCCATTTGGATCCATTTGGCTTCCATCTCCTCCTTTTCTTGCTTCCTTTTGGCTTCCAATTCTTCGTCTCTCTTGCTCCACCTTGCTTCCATTTGGATCTGCTTGGCTTCCATCTCTTCTTTCTCCTTGTTTTTCTCGATTCTTTCTTCTATTCTTCTTATTTGTTCGTTGTCTTCCTTCTCCTTTTCTTTTCTCTCTTGTTCCGCTTTGTCCTGTTCCCTCTCTTGCTTTCTCCTATCCTCCATTTGGTTCAGGTACCTCACCATTTTCTGCATTTCCGTCTCCTGTTCCTTTGAACCCTCCTGTTTTGCTGGATCTTTCGCTGGTCCCATTTTCACTTCACTTATTCACTTGGTTTGTTTAATTTATTAAAAAATTTAAATTTCGGTTTAATTTGGACTCTACTTTTAATTATTATTATGTTTGCAATTTAGTATATTTGTCGTTGTAATTACCAGCACAACTTATTACTAACACACATGTACATATAAATTATATCAGAACTTAAGATATTCTCGTTCGTATGAAACACTAAAAAATTCAAAATTTTGAAAATTTGTTCCAAAACTTTGCTTTTTCGTGCTCCACGCTATTGGGCGCCACTTGCCACGCCGCCTCTTACCGCGTTAATGAGTTCGAGTAGGGTTCTTCTTGCCCCACGTTGGAACGCCACTTACCACGCCGAAAGTCTTGTCTGACTTCACGCGAATTTAAGATTCTTGTTCCCTTTTTTGGAACACTATTATCACGAACTCTTAAACTCACTGTACGATCACCACCGACTGGGCGAACCACCTTTCTTTTCAAAGCAGGCGCGGGCAAGGCCAAGATGCTCACTTTTACTTTTTTAAATCAAAGATTTTGCAACTCTTGGCTCTAATAAGTATGAGCTTGTCCTCATAAACTTACTAAATTTTAATTAACGCAAAATTCCCTGAATTTTATCTCAATGCTCGATTATTTAACTTTTTTAAGATTAACTCTCTCTCTCTCCAAGGTCGTGCCTTTTGGGAGAAATCGGCTCTTAAGTTCTGATGATAACTTTTTAAAATTTTCAAATTATATTACCAGAGCACAGATATATAAAATTTATGTTAAAACAAAGTTAATAGCATACACAGAATGGATTTATATTAAAAACACAACAAAATTTAGAAATGAATTATTTGTATATTATCTCCTCTTTTCCACAGAAAAATTTTATATTCAAAACTTTTTTAACCACACAAAACAATTTAATAAAATTGAACAATAACACAACTATTTATTTATTTAACAACATTAATTAATGTAAGATTATCTATATATTAAACAAAAATAACAGCGCTTGACTTTCCAGACAGAACCACAAACAGTTTTTCCTGTACTGAAAAAGTCGTATTTAAATTATTAATTATTATCAACACCAAAGCAGAGGTTTAAAAAATGAATTTAATTTTTAATAATTCCCCTAATGACGTTATATTTGAAAAGAAGTTAATATTTGCGAATTATTCCTTAAGTATAAGATACCTTCACACTTTAATAGAAGTTCTAGTTGGATTTGGAATTTGTTGTATTATTAAGATGATAGTGATGTGATGTTTTCTATCCAGAGTCTGTAAGCTGCTAAGTAGTTGAATGCTGGTCTCGAATTCTTCTAAGTCGCCTTGAAGATCGATTAAAGTTGAAATTATTCTAAGTCCAATTAGTAGAGTGACAGTTGAATCTTCCTCTCAGCTCAGAGTCGGTTGCAGAAGAAACGTCCTTTAAGCGTCGATTCCAAATCAAAAGTAATCGTCTTTCGACGATTAAAACTCGGTCTCCCTGTCAGTGGGAATTAATCCACTTTTCTGGAGCCAATTTTCCTCCCTTTTTGGGAAAAAGGTATTTTCCATATATTTTGTGTTTTCAGGCCCTTTTGGTCTGAAATATTTACACTATATGTTTTATTAGTCCTATTTTTTGACTAATGAATAGTTTTCATCCTTAATTATTAATTAAAACACCTTTTAATTAATAATTTATAGTATTTTTTCTTTAACGTTATCTTTGATCCATGTTGGCAACATGATGATTCTGACTTTAGACTCTGCTTGAAGATGCGCGCGCAACTGTTCATGTTTTGGCATGAAAATCTCTACTTTTGACGTTTTTTCGTTCAACTCGCTATAACTTTCGAACGCTCGAACCGATTTTAAAGTTCCTTTCGGATTCTTCTTCCTTTCCATCTTGTGGGTCTTGTGGAACTTGATTTATCGCTCTACTACGCTTCGTTCGCGAGTTATCGCCCTTTTCCTGAAATTTGATTTTTCCCCTTTTCAAATTTTGAGATAAGTCCTTTCTCAAAATTCTTTTGACGAAATCTTGTTCCTCTTCTACTACGACGAAAAACTATGTTTGCACTTTTCCCATAACTCGTTTGGTTGTCGAGTTATTCGCCTTTGAGGTCCTTAAGTTTGTGTCGTATGAGTTTATGTTCATAAAAACCCCCCCCATTATATATTATTACTTCTGCTTTGGTGTGTTACCATTTTACATACTAAATACATATAATTATCATGTTACTTTACCCCTTTAACTTTTATTTTACCCGCTTTTGGGCTTTGAAGTTTTACGTTTTGTAATTATTATATCTCCCTTATTTTATTTTCAAATTTGATTCTAAGTACCTATTATTGTGCCCTATTGTGGTCTCTACAATAGTACTTATTATTATTTTTTAAATGATCCCCCCTTCAACTCAAAAATTCCAAAAAACTCCCCAAGAATGACTTTCTAAGTCCATTCTCACCTGTTAATTATTATTAATTCATATTTTTTATTTGTGATTATTGTTACTTCCCCACTTGGTTATGACTCTACGATTTTTGAATTTTGAATTTATTCTTTTTCCAAATTTTAGGTTTTTGAGCCCTTCTAAAAACTTGAATAACTTTTTTGTTTTATGTGATTTTAAATTTATTCTTCGATATTATTGGTCGGTTGACTCTACTGAATATTTATTTATATTAATAATTTAGTTTCTTAATAAAATAGGAACTAAGGCAGTTTGACTTTTCACGTCTGAACAAGCAAGTTTGCTCTCGATCTGGCGTGACGTCATCGCTCCACCTCGTCCCCACTCTACAAGGTTTAGCGCGGCAATTTAACTTGTTTTAAATGGACTTGAGACGTTTGGCTTTTTCCAAACCGCCTCAACACACACACACACACACACACACACACACACACACACACACACACACACACACACACACACACACACACACACACACACACACACACACACACACACACACACACACACACACACACACACACACACACACACACACACACACACACACACACACACACACACACACACACACACACACACACACACACACACACACACACACACACACACACACACACACACACACACACACACACACACACACACACACACACACACACACACACACACACACACACACACACACACACACACACACACACATTGCCGCGTATGCTCTTGTCGGTTGCGTGCGAATTCGTGCCCCACGTTGGAACGCCACTTGCCGCGTATGCTCACCGTCGCTCGCGACCCTTTTACAACCGCCGACGTCGGGAGTTCTCACCTAACTTTGCACTTACGCGGACAAGACCAAGATGCTCACTTTTACTTTTTCTTTAATCAAAGATATTGCACTACTTGGCTTTTGTAAGTATGAGCTTGTCCTCATAAACTTACAACCTTTTAATACTCGCAAAATTCCCTGAATTTTATTTCAATGCTCGATAATTTCACTATCTCTCTTAATTAACACTCTCTTTCTCTGGGGAAGTGCCTTTTGGAAGAAATTGGCTCTTAAGTTCTGATGATAATTTCTTTAAAATTTTAAACTATATTTAACCAGAGCACACATAAAACATTTATCATAAACAAGGTAATATGCATATACAGAATGGATAATAGAAATTACAACACATTTGAGAACCGAATTGCGTATATAATTTCTCTTAAAAGAACAATTTAAAAGCAATTTAAAAACTTTATACTACAACAAAATTAATCAAACAAAACAAAACAATCAAAATATTTCACAAAAATCAAAACAGAATATTTCTTATATCCTAAGACAAATAAAAACGCTAGACTATTCCAGCCAGAACTACAGATAGTTTTTCCTGAACTGAAATAGTCATATTTAATTATTAAATATTTATAACACCAAAGCAGAGATTATATTAATGAATTTAATTTTTATCAATTTCCCAAATGAAGTTATTTTTAAAAAGATTTTAATATTTGCGAATTATTCCTTAAGCTTATTAAGCTGTATCTTCCCACTTTATATGAAGTTCTTGTAGATTTTGAAGTTAGTTGTTAAAGTTGTATAATGTTGATGCGTTGTTTTCCATCCAAGTCCTGTAGACTGCTGAATAGTTGAATGCTGGCCTCGATTTCGATCTGCTAAGTCGCCTTGAAGTTCGAAATGAGTTGTAGCTTTTCTAAGTCAAATTTAGTAGAGTGACTAATGTGGCTTCGTCTCTGCTTGGAGTCTGGTACAGGAGAACACGTCTTCCTCGCTTCGAATCTGCTACAAGAGATAAGTCTTCATAGCTTCGAATCTACCACAAGAGTACCCGTCTTACGACGGATAATTTTCGGTCTCCCTTTCTGTGGGAAATGTTTTTAGCACAACCCTAATGGTGGTGCTATGGAAATAAATTATGCCAAAATATAGTAACACACCAATTTTGATCAAAATCAAAACATAAAAAACAAAGATATGATATTTGTTTTAGGAGTAAAAATCACTCTTGGAGTGGATCAATCTTCAAACCCTTTCTTAGTACGCGTCTACAGACCTACCCCCAAACCATGTTAAAAAGTCCATAGTTCTAGGCTTCTTGGATCCAGAGATATGATTTAGAGGCAAATAACACCCTTGGAGCGGAACATTCTCAAAATCCTTTCTTAGAACGCGTCTATAGAACTACAAACCATGTTTAAAAATTCATACCTCTAGGCTTCTTGGTTCCAGTGATATGCTTTATGGGTAAAAAACACCCTTGGAGTAGAACATTTTCAAAACTTTCTTAGTACGCGCCTTCAGACCTACCCCAAATCATTAAAAAAAATTCATATCTTCTTGGATCCAGATATATCATGATCAGTCTTTGGGTTATAACTTTTATATATAGAGATAGTAAATATAATTAAAATAACTGATAATGTTAAGTAAAATATGTAATTTTTAAAATCCACCTAAATCGAAAGAAATATTCAAGAAACTGTAATGATTAGTTTTTGCGTTAATATTATTGCTTCGAAATTAGGAACTAAAACAGTTTATTTGGCTGATATCCCAGATAAGAGATCTCAATATCTTGCAATTCAGTGTCCATTGTGATTCTACCTAGAGTAGCACTCATTTAGTTAATAATTTATTTAAAACGATTGATTATTATTTATACAGAATGTTTCTCCTGAAACAAAACCGAGACGCTACAAGTAAGAATAACACATGATAATAATTATTTTTTTAAAACTGTTACAATCAAAAATTAATATTTTAAAAAAGCATTTTATAACTGCTGTTTCGAATAAACTGCCATTTGAATTATTTCATAGTTGAGCATTTTTATAATGTTGTTGGTAACTTTAATTAAAGTGGTTTTCCCGATTCTTGCAATATTATTGGTAATGTTAGTTTTAGCTATGAATATTTTGTGCATTTTTTTTGTGCAATTTTCAAACATTTTTTCTTTTAAATAAACAAATACAAGAAACCTAATGGCTAAAGATTCGGAGATGTACATGAAAATAATCATCTTCCAAAGATTCTTTCACCAAAATCACCTTTTGAACTGCAATTTTTGTTTTCTGTTATTTTGCTCCGTTCTGTTTGAAACAAACAATACCTTTTCATTTAGGTATACTTCCAACAGAGTAATGAATTTTCACTTTTGACATTGCCAATCAAGCGAAACCATGCTTCATTTTGAAACGGTCTTATTCATTGACCAGTTCGGAGAATTACATTTTCTACCAATTACAAAACTTATAAATATGTGAATAGGTATAGCTAAGGGGCAGGGCGAGACTAGGTCAAGATAACCTACTTGCAAATATAAACAGGGATCACAAAACTGCATTCCTCAGACTAGTAAACTGAGAACATTAGGTTCGTAATTTCATTAAAAATTAAAAAATATATTAAAATAAACAATTAGTCAATCTAATTAATTAAGAATGCATTACAAGAAATTAAAATGAATACGAAAGCCACAATAGAAATTTATGAAAATTGGAAAAGTCCATGTTTAGTAAATAGAGATTTAAAACATTGTAATTAATAATTTCAAGTAATAAAAAAACTATGAAGTTCATTCTCATAAGGGTTTTCAGCAATAAAAGTCATAGTCATAGTCATGAGATAATATCTCAAATTTGTAAATACCGAAATGTATAAAGGAATTTAAAATGCATATTGTGTAGAAATATCACTGAAATCAGTTTACTGAGTTTAGAGATATTTTGATTTAAAGGTAAAAAGAGAATGTAATATACACAATCATAAAATAATAGTGAATGGAATGATAAAACCATGTAAGAGTAGTTCAGTAACTAAACCAAAGCAATTAACACTGTAAGGAATATTTAGTGAACACAGAAAAGTTTCAAAATTATTAATTATATAAGTGTAACATCGATTAATTAAAGTGAACTTTGAGAAGGGGTATAGTGAAAAAGCAGTTTTCGTTGGAAAGTTGTTGTAGCTGTTGCCGAGAAATAGAACATTTAGAAAGTCGCTCTTGAATTTAGAAAAGTGACATTTTTAGAGTAGAAGACATTGTTTGAAATTTTAAATAGAGTCTTAAAATGTTTTATTAATTCGGTATAAAAAAAAAATCGCGCAAATCAGGTAATAAATGTTTAACAACGTCGTCAAAAATATTAGGTACATTCCAATTCAGTATCATGGTAACAGCAGTATTTTAATAATAATTAATTTATCAGTAAGAATTTCGTAAATTTTATTATAAATTTAAAATTTCAAAAGATCTTAACGCCAATCCTATCCAAGACCAGCATCTTATTTTTCAAATCTATGATTGATGAATTCCTTATATTGAAAAAAATCAAGATTGAGAATCTTTCACGAGAGTTCAAGCAACATCCAAGGAATTCAGGAAATTTCACAAACTTTGGAAACTCGAGAGCAGTTTCCAGGAATAACAGTAAGGATACTAATAAGGATACTTCAAATTACGGGACCAAGATCAGGAGCGGGAGTTATCTATTAGAGTAACTACTTTTTTGGCAGTTATTTTCAACCTAAAAGATATTACATTAACTTCACCTTGAACAAAATCAAACTGGGACGTTTCAGTAACAAAATATTCATAATGTTTCAAATTTCATTCAGTTTATTATATAATGAGTCAAATTATGAAAACTAAAACTGTTCTAAGATAGAATACTGTAAAAGATATTGGTAAATAGAATTACAACCACTTCTGGCGAGTTTGCCTACTGGTTGTAGCTAAAATATTTTAAATGGTAACAACCTTTGGGTTATTATATCGTTTTAAACATCTCTTTAAGAAAAAAAATGGTATAAATAAAAAGATGCTACGATATTTGCACCCAAAGTGGCGGAAGGATAAAGTTTGAATTTCCAAAATATAACATTGAACTGTAATGGAAAATAAATTTGTTTGAAAACAATGAATTCATTATTAAAGATAACTGGTTTATTTTACATCTTAATGGAATTAATGTTCTAATTGCCCTCCTTTTGTTGTTTGAGAGCGTGCCAGTCATCTTAATAATAGAATTGCCAATGTTTGTGATTGAGTATCTCACACCAAAACTGAAGCTCACTTAGAATAAAACTTGAACACAAGATCTCTAACCTACCACTGGACCAAACCCCGTAATTATAATTTATATTAGTAATTTCTAATAGTAGATTTTTGAGAGATCTTGTGTTCGAGTTTTATTCTATCTATTATTACCTCAAAAGTCAAGCTCACTATTTATTTATGAAGCTTACTTCTTTGGAGTGTAATATTCCATTTAGAGTGTGTCATTACTATACTAATAAAATCTTATGAGTAGTTATTGTGATAGGTTTGTTGCCTATCTTCACCGAATCTATAAGGAACTTTTATATTCTACATTTTTGTTTAATTTTATACACTGAATACTTTAGTGCAACCAGCTTGAATTACTTTTAACATGTTACTTAGTGAACACGGAAGAGTCACACATTTAATGATGAGAGGTTTTTTGATAGAGTGAGGTCTTATAATGATATTTCTGAATTTCTCAATTCAATAATTAACAATCGTAACCCTATTTCAAAAAGTACAGTGTCAAAACCATCTTACTATTTAAAGAAACAGGAATCATTAATAGTACAATGCCTACATTTGGAACAGATAGTGACAAGTCTTTAAAGATCGAGAAAGAATTTATTTTGTTTTCTCATGGATCGTTTTGAACAGAAACACAAGGAACAAAACACGTGAATTTCATTGATTCAGACAAAACAGGTGCAAATTTCCTTCAAAATTCATATGGTGCAAGAGCTTAACGAAGATGAATTCGATCTGCGAAATTCTGATAAACAATATTTGTGCGGAACCTAATTTATTAAACAACATAATATTTAGTGATGAAACAAAACTTTTTAAAAAGGTAATGTAAATCGTCATAATTGTCGGTATTGAACTGATATAAACCCTCGTAGGTATCTTGAGGCATATACTCAATATACAGTAAAAGTTGGGCAGGTATTGTTGGCATGAGATTGATAATGCCTATTTTTATCGACAGAAATGTAAACGCAGAGAAATACGTGGGTATGCTTCCAGAATATATGATTCCTAAAATAATAAAAATATTGGCCCCAAATTTCAAAATATATAATTAAAAAAGTTGGTGCCACACCTCATTATGGTATTCAGGCATGTAATATTTTAAATGAAGTTTGTTTTTGGAAAATGGATTGGCTGAAGGGTTGCAATGGAATGGCCAGCGAGATCACTTTACTTGTCGCCATTGGATTACTTCCGATGGAGTAACTTAAAATTTATTGTTTATCAAATAGGCCCAATATCAAGGATTTACAAAATAGAATTCGAGAAACAGAACAAAATTTCACTAGCCCATCATTGATTAATGCAGTATCATCCTTTACAACCGACTGGCACGGTGTCAAACAACAAGAGGGGGGAATTGAACATTTATTACATTAAGATGGAAAATAAACAAAAGTTGTGTTAAATAAATAATAGATTGTCCAAGTATAGTAAATCTCAAGGTATCCTAAATGGATCTACATATTTTCTTCATGTAGTCTTAAGTCCCTATTTTTCATATTTCCTATCAGACTCTCAACAAACTCTTATTCTCTTCTGACTTTGACTCTATTAAAGTATTCAAGGTTTAAGTGTCTTTATTTTCTCTCTTTTAAGAAGAAGATGACCATTTCATTGATGATACATCTATTCAATTTTAAATAAGCTCTCTGTGTACATATTGAAGTAAAATTCAATTTTTTTTCACATCTGTAGATAATATTTTAATTAATTATCAAATATTTAGTACATAATCATACAAAGTATTATTTATAAATGTATTTTAAAATCAGAATTAATAAGTGAAAATAAATTATACTCTAATACACAAATAATTAGATCGTGGAATAAATATTTTCAGAACATGGAAAACACGCTCCTAAAATAAAATAAAGTGCACAAAGCAAGTGTTGAATAATTGTGGTATTTATAACGATCATTATTTAACTTATACTAATTATCGTTTAAATTTTTTGAAACAGATTTATAAAGATATAGATTTGATGGAAACTATGTTCGATTATGTGGAAATGATTTTAAAGCCTCCATTATAAAGTAATTTTGTCGTGTAAATATATTTTACGTTCCATTTGATATTATTAACTTTATTGATTGTTCAATCAGAAAAAAACAAAGATAAGTTATGAGACAAAACCACGTTAAAAATAAGTAATGTTGAAATTCATCTGTAACTCATTTTTGTTAATTGCTTGAATAACTGAATTTATTATTGATTTATAATAAATGATGCAAAACAATGTACAAACGTTCTCAATCATACATAAAATAATAACATTTGTAGCGTTATTACATATGTTGGACATATCTACATATATGTTAAAAAATAAAATTAACAATTTTACTAAATCAACAATTGTAAATTAATAGTGTATTTATTCTTTTCTTGTCAATAGCTAACTCAGGTAAATCGAAGGTAAGGTTAACCACTCCGTCTATTGACTTAACCATTCTTTGTAGGCTCAGTACGTCCTTCCATATTTACCTTTCTTTTTGAATGGTTCATAATAAATACGAAACAAAACTAATCGGCCCCCAAGTTATAGTCATGTAGGTCTCGATTAATTAAAAAGTGAAAAAGAATAGTTGTCTCAATCTTTGAAAAAGTATTTATTCCTTCATTTGTGTCTCAACCTAAATAAAACTTAACTAAAATTGAGGTGTCAGTGGCAGTAGTAAAGGTTTTAGAGGCTACACGTGGGCAAAATTTCATGAAATTATTAATATTCAACTGTTTTTATAATAACAGAATAGAACTGACGTAGATATATACTTCTTTGTTAAAGAGGTGTGGTTTCTTTTGGTTATGTGGGTTGAATACATGACTTGAAACATAAGATATCGTTTTAAACAACAGAAGATTTTGGTGACCAACGCAGTTTTCTACAAGTGATGAAAAGGGTATTATTTTGAAATAATTTTTACATTCAATAGCGGTGTTAAACAAAATTCTATTTGTTCAATTTACAATCTACTAAGAATTCATTATTGGAAGATAATTCACATAATTCACTGGTGTTATTTTAAAAAAATAGTAACAGTATTAGTGTAAGTTAGGTCATAGTACAAATAAATTATATCTTTTTTCTGACCGATCTTTTAGTTTCTTACTCTACGGAATCAGAAAATGTAATATTTTACGAGATGTGGGTGTATATGTTTCATCGTTATTGCCGTTACGTACATTTGTATGAACGCGATCGTACAAATTTATGATCTGGACTTGAACATTTTGTTGGGATGGAGAGTTTCTTGTTTGGTTATAGAATGCATTTTTGTTTTTAAACTATGAAATATTTAATAATGTGTAAATTTAAACTAGTATTTTATCCATATATTTTAAATAATGAAATTGAGAATTCACTTTAACAAAATTTGTAGGTATACGATGCATTGAAAATGATCGCCTTTGGACGAGACCCGATGGGCATCGAGTCACTGTAACAAATCTGTAAACGCAAGGGTTGGTTTCTGTTACAGGGCTGGGTTAGTAATATTTTTACTGGACGTCTCTTAACCAGTTCATTTTACTTTCTTACCTATATGTAATAATAGAGAATTTTATGTGACGGATGAAAAATTCGATTTAAATGCTAATAAATCTGGATTATTATTGTTACAAGTTATTCATATTGACATCATGTAAACCTTAAATATTTGTATCTATTTAAAATTATGATTTCGTTAACTAATTTTACTTGTAAAACTAATATTGTAGGTATATAAGTTAACGTTATTAAATAGTATTTTATCTCCTATAGTTGCAATTATATCAGTTTTAGGTCAGAAAACAGCTTGATTACTGTAACAAACTGTCAGCTCCCTGTTGAGATAAAAACACTGCTTAACTGTTTAGTGTTAGACTAAAGATGTAGGTTAACTGAGAAAAACCATAAAGAAAACCTTGCTTTTTGATATGTTAAAGATTTATTAATTTATTATTATCAAACCATTTTGTTATTATTTTAATTTTTGTGATAACTACTACAATTACTACTTACAATTTAATTATGTAAGTTCTGTCATAAGCATATTAGAATATAATAACTTTAAGTATTTTTTTAATATTTCCATTATATAACACAAAGTAAATAATAAATCTTTTTATTATTGTGGTTATAGAAAAAATTTCCCTTTTATACCTTTTAAGCAAAATGTATTACAATATGTACACATTTAATTTAGGTGAACAGAACAACTACTGTTAGGTAGGGTTTAAAATTTTATAATTGCACTCTCAATGCCCTTTACAGTTTAACACATTTTAGATTAGTTTAATAATTATGTTCTCTGAATGAATTTATGTGATTTTAAAAGCTAAAACTAGTTAATTTTAGGTATTGCATTGACAAGCACTCAACGCATTGATTTTATTGTTTTTTTTAGTTAACAGATTTATAAAAAAATACGAGAGATTGATTTAGAGCGGTGAATGATAAATAATTATTCCAAGCGACAAATTAGTATTCTATATTCTATATTGTCATTCCATCCTTTAGGATAGCTATCACTATATCATTTAGGTTTGACATATAAGTTTAATGATTTTAAGTGAAAGTGACATCGTTTTATTTGCTAAGTCTTTATTATTATGTATGTTGGTGTGTTTTGTCCTCAGTTTGTTATTATTGTTAATTGATATTCATTAGTTTCAATCACCATACAATTTTCCAAGGAATGTTATTTAATTTACTGCAATGTAGCTTTGGAATGAATGCATAATAATATTATACGAACAAATTATTTTTTTAAGACTAAAATACGAATATTTAACTGTTTCTCTTAAAACAGAATAAAATGACTTGGAGGAAGGATTCTTTGTTAAAGAGGCATTTTTCTTGTGGTTATGTGCGTGAACATATGTCTTTAAACAATAGATGTCTTTCTAAACAATAGAAGTTCGGTATAGCAACAAAGGTTTTTAGATTTTAAATTGTCGTATTGGGTATCATTTTCAAGTATTCTTCATAATATACAAAAGAAAATGTTTGAAAATTTTCTTTGTTAAATTTATTATCTGGTGTGAATTCACATTTGCAAGAATTTTAATTAATGCTGGTTTAGTTTAAGAATATACGTTATAATTTATAGTGTAACTTTTATTATCCTACAAATGAATTTATATTGTGAGTAATCTTTCAGCTTCTTCCTCTATGATATTTTAAAATTATACATTTGTCGTTGTTTTTCCGTTAAGTCAGCACGACCACTGCGATACAAACTAAGATTGGAAATATTAAAATTTCAAAAAATATATTAAAACCATCTTACAATACAATTTTGGAAATAAAATGAGCTCAACAAAAAGATTTTTTTCTCTATTTATAAGTGTTTTTTGTACGAATTTGTACGTTACTAATAATAAAATTTTGTAAATATTTCAAAAATATATTGAAACCACCATACAAAATAATTTTGGAAAAAAATGAGCTTAACAAAAAGTTTTTTTTTTCCATTCATAATTTTTTTTTGTAAGAATTTGTACATTGGTAATAATAAAATTTTGTAAATATTTCAAAAATATATTCAAACCATCTTACAATACAATTTTGGAAATAAAATTAGCTTAACGGAAAGATTTTTCTATTCATAAAAATGTTTAAATAAAAAATGTTATCTAACTGTTGTCTATGTTTTTTATGTAATATTTTTACGTGTAAATTCCGTATTGATTATTTGCATATTTTTGAATGTATTGAGTTATAGACAGAAAATACGTACTAGTATTAAAATATGAACATCATGTACAACATTATAACAACCAAACCTGATTTCTTGGTACGTTAAAATGTTATATGTAAAGTATTACTGTTAAAATACTGAATGTAAAATATTGAAGCTGGTATGGGACTGCATCTCATCATTGATAAAGCATAGTCAGGTGAACACGGTCACTGTGGGCTGGGTTACTGGTCACTCAGGTATCGATGGAAATGAGAGAGCAGATGAATTAGCCAGGTCAGGTTCAGAATCCCCTTTCGTGGGCCCGGAACCGGTGTTCGGGATCTCCTATGGACATGCCAGAGCAGCGGTTGATACATGGATACGGGAGGGGATGAATAGGGCCTGGATAAATTCAACTTCAAGTAGACTTGCAAAGAGGCTACTTAGACCAAGCAAGAAACATGCTGAACAACTCATATCTCTCAGAAGGGATAACATGAGGTGGGTGGTTGGGCTCTTGAAGAGCCGCTGTCACCTCAGAAAACACCTACACAGGATAGGGATTGCTGCAGAAAATACTTGCAGGAAATGTGGTTTGGCTGAAGAGTCTGCAGAACTCTTAGAGTGTGAGGCGTTAGGACGAGCCAGGCTATACTCTCTAGGCCCTCCGGGAAAGGAGATGGAAACCATCCTAGACAACCTTATAGGTAGTATCTGTTCCTTTATAAGGATGACAGGTATTACTGAGTGGGTGTAGGAAGGAACTTGGGGCGTCAAAAGACCTTTAGGTCGACTCCGGTGAGGCTTCTGACGGAGGTTATCACAGCCCAGTACAAAAAAAAGTATTACTGTACCTAACAAACTACCTGACTGGGAAAGATCTACATGTAAAAATAGTTCGTATTTATATCTGTCAATCATATTTATTATTTACCAATGTTAGAGATAAAATAACAGTAATTTTTTAATATATGTTGTACGAATTTATATCTAATTTATAGTTACATTTTAAACCCATTGTTCGATATTGCGGTTGATTTAACGACTGTGGTAAAAGCGGATGGTTCAGTAATATAATTTAAATTGGGAAGTAGATTGAATTGAAAAATACATGAAAAGGTTAATTGACATTTTAAAATTTTTAACAACTAATAAAATGGTTTTGATTAATTTGCTGTCATGTTTAGTTAAATCTAATGTCACAGTACCTTGTAGAGGCGGCGTTCCTTTCTTGATAATGTCCTGTCGTTAAGAATTCCCGTGTGCACACGCGAGAACAGCTGCTCTAAACGCACAAAACTAAGTACAATTTTAAATCATAAACACATAACAAAAAACACTTGAGTTTTTCTTATTAACTAAACATGACAATTGTTTCTGAGTCATAAATAACTGAATTGTTGGCCGAAATGCGTATAAAATAAAGAAACTTAAATGCGGATTTTTATCTGCGGATGAAGAAATACCGTTAGGCTACCTGTTTGAGGTTGAAACTTGGACTGCTGATATGAGACAAAGGATACCCCAAATCAGCTGGAGATCTCAGACTTCCGGTTGAAACGGTTTCTTTTAAAGATAATATTGGACCGGAAATTTAAACTGTAGATATACTGAACATACCCCCGACTATAAACCAACCGGTTTATAGAGACGAAGAAATTAAAGAGCCAGCACTAAAGGGAATAAGCGCTGAAACGGATGAATGATGAAGGAAGTTGATCCAGCTTAAGAAAGAAGACATCGAATGAGAATGATGATAGAATTGAAGACAACGTAGAATTTCAAAAGTTTCTCTAGTGACAAATAAGGGTTTAATTACTGAGAGGTAAGGGGAAAAGTTTCACGGCAGGGCGTGTGAAAACTCCATCCTTGGTTTTTATAGTGGCAACACGTACGACTCCATCTTCTCCTGGAGATGAAGACAGAATGCGTCCAGTAGGCCAGTTTGAGATTTGAATCCTGAATGAGCACTAAGTCACCAGGCTGTAGATTTGGTGTACTACGATTCCATTTCAGACGTTGTTGCAATGTATGAAGATATTCAAGATTCCACCGCTTCCAGATTTGCTGTGAGAAGCGTTGAACACGTTGCCACTGTTTTAGTCTATTTAAAGGAATCTGTTCATAAGATAGTTCTGGCAACGCGGTGATCGGTCGTCCGATGAGGAAATGTGCAGGCGTTAATACGTCTAACTCGTTAGGATCTACTGAAAGAGGAGTTAAAGGTCTTGAATTGAGAATGCCTTCAATTTTCGTAGCTAAAGTAACGAAGTCCATGACAGAAAGTTTTTCGATACCTATTGTTCTAAGAAGATGTGTTTTGACACTTTTGACGGCACCTTCCCAAAGTTCAAAAGCGGAGTTCAGGGACAGTGTCCAACACCTGTAAAGGTGATTTTGGCCACTGATGGTGTGAAAGTTTAAGCCAAGAAGGCCCCGAAAACCATATCTGATGGTTAAGGAGTGCGGAAGGAGATAGACCACGGCTGGAACAATCAGCAGGATTGTTGCCAGATCGAACAGTCAGTTCGAGTCCAGTCCTGAATTTGACTGACGCGATTAGATATATAAACCTTAAGTTTATATGGTGGAGTAGTGATCCAAGCTAATGTGACCATGGAGTCACACCAACATTTGATGATGTCAATAGAACACCGAGTAGATAAAAATTGAATGCAATAGTGCATTAACTTGGCGAGCAAATGAGCACCGCAAAGCTCTAATCTAGGAAGTGATATGCGCTTGAGAGGAGCGACCTTAGATTTGGCTAAAAGTAGCTGGGTATTGACAATGTTGTTTGAAGTAGTCGTCCTAATGTAAATGACGGCTGAGTAACCTTTATCCGAGGCATCGCAGAAGCCCTGGATCTGGATGCTCGTTGACTGATGAAGGTTGATGCAACGAGAAATAGAAATGTCTTCCAAATGAGGCAATTCTTGAACGATTTTTTCCCAAGCGGAGTTGATGGTCTCTGGAACTGGTGAATCCCAATTAATCCCAAGAGTCCAAAGGTGCTGCATGAGGCACTTAGCAAAGAATGTCGTAGGCGACAGAAAACCACAAGGATCATATATTTGTGCGATTGTGGACAAAATAGATCGTTTTGTAGGTGAATGATCCGAAATTGGTAGCTGAATGGTGAACGAGAACACGTCGTTCGAAGGTGTCCATTTCAAGCCGAGTATATTGAACAACGGTTGATCTGGTGAGCGGAAATGAAGTGGTAGTTCCCGATGTTCCTGAGTGATATCAGCGAGAAGTTCGGAGCAGTTACACGTCCACTTGAGGAGCTGAAACTGTCCTTTTGAAAGAAGTGAGATGAGTTGACGCTGAAGTTCTAGAGCGGAAGGAATGTCTTTACTTCCAGTGATGATATCATCCACGTAAATGTGATTAAGCAAAGCTTCAGCAGCCAACGGAAAATTGTGACCTTCGTCTTGAACAAGTTGTCGCAGTGTGCGAATAGCCAAATATGGCGAACTTTTCAGGCCATAAGTGACCGTATTAGGTTTGTATGTTGATAAAGGGTCAAATGAATTTTCCCTCCATAATATCAATTGAAAGTTTTGGTCATCAGAATGAACCATGATTTGACGATACATTTGTTGTATGTCAGTAGAAAACACGATATTGTGTATGCGAAATTGTAAAATGACTTCACAAATCTCTCTTTGTAATTTAGGACCTGTGAATTGAATGTCATTTATTGATAAACCAGAAGTAGTTATGGAACTACCATCAAACACCCCTCGAAGTTTCGTAGTGCTACTAGTAGTTTTAACAACTGCATGATGCGGTATAAAATAATGTGCGGTATCTGGAACCTGAGTAGGTAATAGCGACATGTGGTTAGACTTTAAATAGTCTGACATGAAAGCAGAATATGCAACTTTCAATTCCGGTTTATTAGCAAACTTATTTTACAAATATGAAAAACGACGTTTAGCTGTATTAAAGGAATCCCCTAGTGATTGAGGATCTTGTGCGAAAGGAAGTGACACGATGTATCTCCCAGTAGCGTTGCGCGTAACCGTAGAGTTGTAGTGATTTTCACAAGTGAGTTCTTCCTTAGAGGTTTCCATCGAAACTGGAACCTCTTCAAGTGTCCAAAATTTCTGGAGTAGGTTGTGTAAGCTCATGTCCGATGTGGTGAGCAGAGAAATGTTGTTTAAATGGTATGAAGCTGTAGGAATGGTTCCTATTAGACAATTACCAAAGATGATTTCAATTGCTGTTGGTAAGCCATCACCTAACTGTATGCTGTGGTTGCGCAATGTGAGACCGAACAAATCGGCTCCAATAATAATAGAAATTGTCGGACTATTATTGAATTTAGGATCAGCGAGAGAAATTTGAATCAACTTACTCTGAAGTTCAGGTAACCTTGCAAAAAACGGTAAATTGGCTTGAATTTGCTCCACAACAATGACTTCATGAGATTCTTTAAAGAGTTGACCGTTGAGGGTGTAAATATTTAATTTACCCGTACCAAGGATAGGTGTTGACATTGCAGAAATGCCGTTTAATAGAATAGTAGAAGGAGTTAATTGTAATCCTATCTTATTTGCACATTGTTTTGTGATAATTGTTGATTGGCTTGCAGAATCCAATAAAGCAGTAAAGGTCTGCGGTTTATTTACATGGGTTGCAAGATTAACTAATGCTGTGCATAGTAAAGTTGATCGAAAATTGTTTAAAGAACCGGTATTCGAAAGAACTGATATTGATTCATTAAGAGTCTCATTGTGGACAGGAAGCGGAAATCGTCCCAAATCGTTATCCGAGCTCATATGACGTTTATGTCAGTTAGAATTATTTTCACTAGCTGCATCAACTTTTCGGTTAAAATTAAGTAAAGTATTATGTTTCTTTTGACAAGTTTTACATAATGATTTTGACATACAATTCACTGTGGAATGTGTGTTACCAGGGGACTAAAATTTAAGAAAGGCGGAACCAAAATGGTAACAGTGTTTAGAAAATAGAAAAATAAAAAAAGACAAAGACAAATTTAGTAATTAACAAGGCTCAAGTTTATTGAAACAAAGAAATTTCGACGTTTCAGATTTTATCATTTACAACTGAGAAAGACATCCTGAGACAAAATTATCATAAACAGCTTATGATTAAAAATATTATAATTAATAAAAGTTATACGCCCTTAAAGTAAAATATTATAATTTAAATAAAAAAAAAATTTAATCAATAGATTCTGAAAATTTATCCCCCCTTTTTAGTTTATATATTTTATAGTTACAAAATTTAACACAAAAGACAATGAGCACAGCTTAACAATTAACAGGATTATAATTAATCCAAAAAAAAAGATTATACGCCCTTATATGTAAAAATTACAAAATAAAAAAAGATGTAAAGATACTGATATTTATTTCCCCCCTTTTGACTTTATGAAATGATAGTTTTTTAAAACAGTTACATAATATTACTTATTTGATAAGTTTCTTAAATGCTATATTGGCCAATAAATATATATGTTTTAGATAAAGAATTTATTATGAAAAGAGTAGTTTATTTTAAAAGAAAGAAAAGAAAATTTTGAATATTAAATTTTTAAATTGACGTCAATTTTGTGTTAATTTAGAAAATAACCTCTTGGAGGTTGTTAGGACCGAAAGTTTGCATGCAGGCTCCACCCAAGTATTTTTTTTATATATATTATAATTAATTACACAAGTCTACATCTAAAATATAGTTTTTTAAGAAAACATATTCGCTGAAATAAATTTAGGCACATATACAATATGAGTTTAATTAAAGTTCTATAAAGTCAGTTTTTTTGTAACATCACTTTTGTGCACGTGAAACTCTGAAGCTATGTTGAATAAAACGTGATTTGTTAACAGGACGAAACATGTTTAGATCTTTTGCTGTGTTTCTTCTACCAGCATATTAGCTATGGCAAAAAACATGTTTTTTAGCGTCTGTACAAAATCAGACATGTTTTAGCATTAATGTTCATTATTAAAGCAAATATCTGGTTTTTTGTCAAAATTAAAGAAAATTGATTGTATAACAGAAATTCGTTAAGATTGTACTTAAAAGCTTCTTAGATGATTATAAATCTATTTATATATATTTAATTTTGTTTGAAACAAAGCTTGTATAAGACTTGCAAAGATTTGCAAAAGTCTGTAAAACGAAATTTTCTGATTTAGAACAGATTTTTCCAATTGTTTTATATTTGACATGTTCAATAAGATATTTTGATCATTTAAAGTTCAACATTAGTTTGCACCTATTTCACATAATTGTTCAAAACTCAAAATGTGCCTTTGCACGGTTTTGTAAAGTATGTCTTAACAAAAGAAAATTTTTATAATCATTGAGTTTCAAAAGAACATTGAATATTAAATAAAACATGAAATACATATTTTAAAAATACATGATAATTAATAAATTGTTTTAAAGCATTAACAAAAATTTAATATATGATAAAATCTGTAAAGCTTAGTACCTGGAAAATCCTGTCGCAGATCACGTGAGCTTGTGGCGAGAAAATAATTTATTAAACATTTTAAACTAAAACGCACAAACTAAATTTTAACATATCGTTGAAACTGAGTTGCAATTTTTGAAGACCAAGTAAGAAAATTTATCTCTAACGTAACTATCTAAAAAAGTCAGGCATTGTGAGTGACTACAGGTAGACTAAGCAACCGGTATTAGAGAAGATAGGCTGTCTTACCGTCGTACTTTGCCCTCCGCTATCGTACGATCATTAGTTTTGGACAATCTCGGCAGGTGACAGCATCTGTCAAGCAACGGAAGTTGTATGTGTGGAAGTTGAGTGAATGACGTTTTATTTCAGAGGTGATTTGAAATTGAATGTTACAGCTCTCCCCCCCCGAAAGACGGAGTTGGGGTGGAGTCAGAAAGGAGGCCAGAAGGGCCTCCCACAAAATTTTGACAAAAGGGACAAACGGCCAGAAGGGCCTCCAAGAAGGTTCTAGAGAAGGGGCCAGAAGGGCCTCCTACAAAATTTAGAAACGGGGCACCTGATAGGAAACAACGCTTCATAATGCTTTTATAGTCACCACTCTAGGGTGAAGCCTCCTTCGGCAATTACTTATTAAATTTTGAAATTTCTACAGCGTCTCAGCTCTTCCCACCTATGATTGGGATAAGCCCAGGACAGAAAGAGCTGAAGGGTGACGCAAAGGTCGACATTGCTGTGCATGAACTGACTTTGTACTCTAAGGTACAAGGGGGAAAGGGGTGGAGTGGCACCTCGGGATACCAAGAGGAGGTGACCACTCCGGGGACCAGGGGAGGGAAAGTGCATAGCACTTTGGTCTTACAGGAAAGGCCGGACTCAGACGGGGGGAGTATCCTCTGAGCCGACCTTAACATTAAATTATAAAAATAAATAAAAATAAAAGAAAAACTCCTGAAGCCAATACTGGTCAGATCATGCTCAGCGTCGTTATTTTTTAAATTCCTCTTCTCCCATACGAAGAAAAATTTAAACTATTCACGGCTCTTAACAATTTCCGTGAGAAAAAAGAATTTTGAAGGGTCTAAACAAATAATCCATTTTAAAAATAAACAAAGAAGCAGTATGAAACGTTGGGAAGTCAAGATTGTTTTACTGCACAAGGCAGGGCATGTGGTGTTTGACTTAAGGTCTTATATGTGTATCATGTGCCCCAAAAAAAAAGGAATTTAATTTAATCAAAAAAAATTGTGTAAAAAAAAATTCCATCAAAAGATGTTAAGTGATTATTATAAAAGTGTAAAAGAAATGTAGCAAAAGAGTGTGGCAAGAGACTCAGTATAAAAAGGTGACCCACAATGTGAGAAAACCCAACTCCGGTTTTCTCAACCCTAATAAAAAAAACTAAATCAGGAAACAAACATGTTGACCTGCTAACTAACAACCAAACAAATTAATTAAGACAAACAGGCCAACCATGTCGTCCTATATACAAAAACTGGGCCCCTATAATTTGGAAAAGAAAAAAAAATTGTACACAATGATATATTTTTTAAAAAAAAGTGTTCAACATTTTAATTATCTATTAAGAAAGTGCCACCATCTGCATCAACCAGTCCACCGCCATCTTGCCTATTGCTCATGATGATAAAATTAAAAAAAAAAAAAATTAATAAAAATAATTTTCTTTCAAGATGACAAAAAAATTCAAAAGCAAGCTCAGTGTTCTTTAACGAGTCCACCAATCTCAGCAAATCCACTGCCATTTTAACTATTGCTGATAGATAAAAAAAAATTAACAAAGTGATTTAAAAAAAAATTTCTTTTAAGATGATGCAAAATGAAGTAAAAGAGCCAGAGAATGACTCAAGAACTATATGTAGTGTAGTTTTTGTGTATATGTGTGTGTGTAAGTATGAATTAATACAGACAAGCGAAAGAAAACTCGAGAAAATTTTTGAAGGAAATTTTGAATATTTTTTGTTTTTTTTTTGTTTCTAACTATTTTTGGGTTTTATTATTTATTTAAATTTTTTTTGGAATTCCCGAATGAGCCCGCTGTCTGGATCAAATTCAGTGAATGACTAGTGCAGTGTATGTAAATATATATATATATAAAAAAAATATTTAAGCAGACAAAATAATAAAAAAAAATTTTATCGAAATTGGTTTAGAAGTTTTTGTGTAAGTGTTTATATGAAAAATAAATAATAAAAAAAGAGACTATAGATTTATATAGATTTAAATATTTAAAATTAAAAAAATTTCATCAGCAATAGTTGTGCAGTATTTGAAATAAGCTGCAAAACATAAAATTGAGCCTTGTTTAACAAAGAAAATTTTGAATTTAAATTTAGATGGTTCCAATGCAAAATTTTGAAAATTAACTACGGTTCCAGAATTTAAAATTAACCAAGCTCTGTAATTTAGAAAAAAAAGACAAGCTAGAATTTAAAGCTAACCACGCTCTGCTACCAGAAACATGTTACCAGGGGACTAAAATTTAAGAAAGGCGGAACCAAAATGGTAACAGTGTTTAGAAAATAGAAAAATAAAAAAAGACAAAGACAAATTTAGTAATTAACAAGGCTCAAGTTTATTGAAACAAAGAAATTTCGACGTTTCAGATTTTATCATTTACAACTGAGAAAGACATCCTGAGACAAAATTATCATAAACAGCTTATGATTAAAAATATTATAATTAATAAAAGTTATACGCCCTTAAAGTAAAATATTATAATTTAAATAAAAAAAAAATTTAATCAATAGATTCTGAAAATTTATCCCCCCTTTTTAGTTTATATATTTTATAGTTACAAAATTTAACACAAAAGACAATGAGCACAGCTTAACAATTAACAGGATTATAATTAATCCAAAAAAAAAGATTATACGCCCTTATATGTAAAAATTACAAAATAAAAAAAGATGTAAAGATACTGATATTTATTTCCCCCCTTTTGACTTTATGAAATGATAGTTTTTTAAAACAGTTACATAATATTACTTATTTGATAAGTTTCTTAAATGCTATATTGGCCAATAAATATATATGTTTTAGATAAAGAATTTATTATGAAAAGAGTAGTTTATTTTAAAAGAAAGAAAAGAAAATTTTGAATATTAAATTTTTAAATTGACGTCAATTTTGTGTTAATTTAGAAAATAACCTCTTGGAGGTTGTTAGGACCGAAAGTTTGCATGCAGGCTCCACCCAAGTATTTTTTTTATATATATTATAATTAATTACACAAGTCTACATCTAAAATATAGTTTTTTAAGAAAACATATTCGCTGAAATAAATTTAGGCACATATACAATATGAGTTTAATTAAAGTTCTATAAAGTCAGTTTTTTTGTAACATCACTTTTGTGCACGTGAAACTCTGAAGCTATGTTGAATAAAACGTGATTTGTTAACAGGACGAAACATGTTTAGATCTTTTGCTGTGTTTCTTCTACCAGCATATTAGCTATGGCAAAAAACATGTTTTTTAGCGTCTGTACAAAATCAGACATGTTTTAGCATTAATGTTCATTATTAAAGCAAATATCTGGTTTTTTGTCAAAATTAAAGAAAATTGATTGTATAACAGAAATTCGTTAAGATTGTACTTAAAAGCTTCTTAGATGATTATAAATCTATTTATATATATTTAATTTTGTTTGAAACAAAGCTTGTATAAGACTTGCAAAGATTTGCAAAAGTCTGTAAAACGAAATTTTCTGATTTAGAACAGATTTTTCCAATTGTTTTATATTTGACATGTTCAATAAGATATTTTGATCATTTAAAGTTCAACATTAGTTTGCACCTATTTCACATAATTGTTCAAAACTCAAAATGTGCCTTTGCACGGTTTTGTAAAGTATGTCTTAACAAAAGAAAATTTTTATAATCATTGAGTTTCAAAAGAACATTGAATATTAAATAAAACATGAAATACATATTTTAAAAATACATGATAATTAATAAATTGTTTTAAAGCATTAACAAAAATTTAATATATGATAAAATCTGTAAAGCTTAGTACCTGGAAAATCCTGTCGCAGATCACGTGAGCTTGTGGCGAGAAAATAATTTATTAAACATTTTAAACTAAAACGCACAAACTAAATTTTAACATATCGTTGAAACTGAGTTGCAATTTTTGAAGACCAAGTAAGAAAATTTATCTCTAACGTAACTATCTAAAAAAGTCAGGCATTGTGAGTGACTACAGGTAGACTAAGCAACCGGTATTAGAGAAGATAGGCTGTCTTACCGTCGTACTTTGCCCTCCGCTATCGTACGATCATTAGTTTTGGACAATCTCGGCAGGTGACAGCATCTGTCAAGCAACGGAAGTTGTATGTGTGGAAGTTGAGTGAATGACGTTTTATTTCAGAGGTGATTTGAATTTGAATGCTACATGTGTACCCAAACAATTTATGCACAATTAATTGTAGTGCTTTAATTTTGTCATATCTTTGATTAGGCGACAATTTATTAAAATCAGGACATGAAAATAATTTATGAGAATCTTTCTTATAAACTAGACACAGATCAGATCTGGAAGTTGAAGTCTGAAACACAGATTTTGTTATTTTCATTGGTGATTTATTTTTGATAGGTGTAGTTGCAATTTCCTTTTTGAGAAAAGGTTTAAAATTAACAAATGGCTCGTTTATTTGATCTAATGGTAAAGCATCTTCTAAATGTGCACACTTAATATTTAAGAAGTTGATTAATTCTTTAACTGTGGGTAACCGACTATCGGTTTTGCGTGAGCTTTCAAAGCATTGACGAGTGACGTCATCAAGTTTCCTTAATAGAATTACAATAAGTGTAACTTCATTTTGAATGTCATAACCTAATACGGTTAAAGCTTGTGAGTTCTCATGAAATGTGTCTACATATTGACGTATTTCAGGTAACGAATGGTGCTTAATGGAAGGCATGTCAATAATTTTTGATATGTGAAAATTAACCAATCTGCGAATATTCTGATATCTCTCGCATAATATATCCCAAGCCATTTTATAATTTTCAGGAGTATTAGGTAAATTATTGAATTAGATTTAAAGGTTCACCAGATAAGCATGAAATTAAATAAGAAAAATTTCTCAACAAGAGTTAAAGATTGATGTTGATGAATACTATTGTCAAACATATAGTAAAAGGTTGTCCACTCACTCAAACAGCCATTAAAATGTTTTAAATCTAATTTAGGTAAGTTGACAGAAACATTCACTTGTTTACTTTCAGTGGTCTGTGTATTATTTGAACTAATTGGATCTTCCACTGTGGAAAATACACATTTAAGAATAGAATTTATTTCTACAGCTATGTCTGATATTTCATCTTGTAATATAAAAGCTTCTGTTTCATCAAACCCCTCCAGATCTTCCTCAACAGAGACTTGATCAAATGATTTATCGAATGCATTTAATCTTTTTTGTGCCTCTTCATTTAATGCAGTGAGTTTATTTTTTTTGCCCTAAATTTAAAACATCTGTTCCAGGATCACAAATTGTTTGTATATGTGATAAAATCTTAAGAAGTCTATTCTTTGTACCAGTAGATTGCCTTACAAAAGTTGAAAAACGCATTTTGATATGTAAATATTTACTATAATCTTAGGTTTTTTTGTTGAAAAAATATTAAAATTGTTTGAATTATAATCGAAATTGATAATAATAGTTGCTTATTATCAATTAACAATGAAATAGAAAGATTAAAATATAAAAACAATAATAAAACCATCACAACATATTGTATTTTCAAATTGTAAGTATTAAGGTTATGTTGTTATTATTGTTTGGACAGCTGTCTGCAAGAACTTTAGAAATGTGCTAGGATCGTCTGTAAGAATGCGCGCGTTGCTAGTGTTCAGAATACACTCACTAATAGCGCTGTAAGTGTAATGCGTGAGATGGACTGCGCAGTAGATTTAATGTACTACGAAAAATGCAAATGGCGGAAGTTGCAGAAAATTGACTCTCCCTTTTTAAAATTAAATTACCGTACCTAAATCCAAAGCGGAATTCAATGAATCCGACCTCATGGAGGACCAATAAATGTTCGATATTGCGGTTGATTTAACGACTGTGGTAAAAGCGGATGGTTCAGTAATATAATTTAAATTGGGAAGTAGATTGAATTGAAAAATACATGAAAAGATTAATTGACATTTTAAAATTTTTAACAACTAATAAAATGGTTTTGATTAATTTGTTGTCATGTTTAGTTAAATCTAATGTCACAGTACCTTGTAGAGGCGGCGTTCCTTTCTTGATAATGTCCTGTCGTTAAGAATGCCCGTGTGCACACGCGAGAACAGCTGCTCTAAACGCACAAAAATAAGTACAATTTTAAATCATAAACACATAACAAAAAACACTTGAGTTCTTCTTATTAACTAAACATGACAATTGTTTCTGAGTCATAAATAACTGAATTGTTGGCTGAAATGCGTATAAAATAAAGAAACTTAAATGCGGTTTTTTATCTGCTGATGAAGAAATACCGTTAGGCTACCTGTTTGAGGTTGAAACTTGGACTGCTGATATGAGACAAAGGATACCCCAAATCAGCTGGAGATCTCAGACTTCCGGTTGAAACGGTTTCTTTTAAAGATAATATTGGACCGGAAATTTAAACTGTAGATATACTGAACACCCATACTCAGCCTATCTTACAATTTAATTTTGGAAATAAAACGAGCATAACAGAAAGACTTTTTCAATTCATGTAAATATTGAAATGAAAGATATTACAGTTGACTAACTTTCATGAAATCTTTTTCTGTAAAAGATTTAATAAAGGAACTGTTGTAATGAATTCAATTCTAAAGTGCGAGACTCATTTGGTAGGCAACTTCCTCCACCCATTCAGCCCCCTACATTCCTTTGTTGCTAAGGAACAAAAGATTTTTAGTGAAGAAATATGTTTTGTGATATAAATCCTTACTAAATATTATTGTTTTGAAATGTTAATGTTTATTCATTACTCCTTCCTTGTGCAGGTGTTAATAAATTTGCAGATTTTGAATTGCGTTCCCATCTCTACTGTGGATATTATCATTACGTTCTATTTTCTGAAATGTTAAATGTAGAGAATTTACAGTTTTCTACAACATACTGTTTCCAACAATAACACAGTATAATAGATTTACAAACTACTTTGCTGTTCTGATCAAAATAAAAAAAAATGGGCTCTCATATTTCAAGACAAATTTCAGAATACATCATGTCTTTTCTGATTGGTAGTTGGTCTAGTTGTATAGAATGGTTATTTTTATTTCTCTCATATTTTTTATTCTTATTTTCGAGGAAATTATGATATGGGCAAAAAATTGATGTCAATTTTGAGTTTATTAATCATGAAATCTCTTGAGTCCAAAAATTCTTTTGGAAGATGCTTGTTTGTTTAGCTTCTGTTGGCTGTTGTGCTCAAATACGTTGACCTAGCATTTGTTATGATGGCTTATTTAGTCATATCTAGTGGCTTTTATGTTATTTCCTGAAGTATTGTCAAAATAAAAAAACACAAAATATCTTGAAAAAAATTTTATCTTGTATATTCTCTAACGACCAAAACAAAACGTATTGGTCGACTATCTCTAACAATGAAGCACGCTAAGTCATCGGTTAAAACAAACAAATGCCCCTGGGGCTGTTATAATATATGTAATTTCTCAAAACCTGTCATAGTTGTTTTTTTTCTTCAAATTTTAATAAAATGTTAAGATGAATCTACCAAACCCGTGTGCAAAGTCGGAATTCAAAACATATTACTGTTCACTACTAATCGACGAAAAAAACAAAAATGAATCTTGAGTTGTGCCATTAAATTTTAGTTAAACACAATGTAGGCCCAGAACGTGTTTCTAACACAAACAATGCAAGTTTAGGATCTTATTTAAATATTCTTTTCAAAGAGGTCGTCCATGATTCATTGTCACTTTTAAAATTTATAATTGGAAATTTTGTTGACGATTGTGTTTGGTAGGTTTACATAGTGTTGGGGATATTTGAGCAAGGACGTTGGTGCAATGTATTTATGCCATTATTCTTAGAATATTATTACAAAATAAGTATAATATGTGTGTAATTTGTATGGAACATACAATAGCTAACTTATCTTTGTTATTTTAAATGATTTCAACAGAAACGCTTTGTCAGAAACTATACAGTAAAATGTTTCGAAGAGAAATAAAACATTAAAGTAAATGTTCAAGACACGTCGAGACAAACGATGTGAGATTCCTGTAATGGAGAGCAGTTACTTTTGATGGGGTGGGTTAAGAAGAGAGTATGTGAAGTGATGAGTCATTTATTCCTTGTGAGGTAGAGAGTCACAAAGAGAGAGTTTAAGTGATATTCGCAGGAAGGCTGCGTTGTGTGTGGATGTTAAGTCAAGTACATACCGGAGAAAAATACGCAGAGTTATGAGAATTATACGTATACACTAAATATAATTAAAAAATAACTCTAAAAAAAGCTATTAAACTGAAACAAGGAAAGGAATGTTCTAATAAATTATTTCAAGAAAGCAATAAGAGTTCAGCTGATGTTTTTACAATTCTTTTGAAGAATTAGATAGTATTTTTTAATAACGTAGATATGACAATGTTGAACAGTAAGGTGAGAAAGAATTCAGGGCAATTTTTATATTCTCAGATTTATTTCATTTTCCTTTAAAATTTAAAAGTAAAAAATGTTTAAAGATTCAATAATGGGAGAGAGGGTACTTGAACGACTACAAGGGAAGACACCCTACACTCGACACACTGCATAAAGATTAGCAGTTATTATGTATTAATATATTTTTTTGTATATAGTAAGGATATATTTGCACAATATAAGTGACACGTATATAGAGCGATCAACTCAAATTGACCATCATCATTATATTTAAAACTATAAGAGATACAACCAAATTTAAAATGGGGAACTCTCCATACAATTTTTTTTTTTTTTGGATTTAAATATATGTTATCTAATTGTTTTAAAGTCTCTGCCATTTTCCAATATGTCGGTCATATTCATTTTAAAATAGCAACATATTTTTAATGGTATTTTGGTTATTAACATCTTATATTATGCCTTTTTAATAGTAGGTATTATATATATATATATATATATATATATATATATATATATATATATATATATATAATAACGTTTGGCATTTAAGGAATTTGAAAGATTTGAGGTTTATTATTTATTTGAATTATTTGTAGAAGTTTATTTTGTTAAATTATTGTGTTATTATAACTAATGTATGAAGTCTGGTGTCTCCCAATACAACTAACTGTAGTCAAATAATTTGAAGTCAAATAATTTAATAAAATATCCCAATTAATTGTATATTTACCTCCATATTAAATTTAAAATAGTTTAAACAATCCAATAAAAATTGCCGTAAATATTCAATGGTTGGTTTTATAAAAAAAAATATCCCAAAATATAAAAGTGTTAAAATTATATGTTCAATTCATAAACATGATAAAACATCAGGTACTAATTAAAACAATATTTAGCAGCCATATTGGAAAATGGCTTTTAAAAATTTGAACAATATATTTTTAAATTACAATAAAAATAGCTAAGATTCCCCATTTAAAGTTTTTTAAAAATATTTTATAGTTTTAAAAACCCAAATGGTGTCCATCTTGAATTGATCTAATATGGCCCAATATGTGATAATTTGAACAAAGCGGAAATGGTCAATGACTATAATGCTAGATTTGACGAATCTTTATAAATAGAACAGAGGCCAGCGTGCTAAGTAGATGGATATTCCATTGCTTGGAGTTCAATACAAACTACAATTGTTTATAATATATATATATTTTGGTAATTCAGTATATATGCACAAGAAATTTTGGAAGACTATCAGCTTTTAGAACGTACATTCATACCGACCTAATCTTTATTCTTCGGCAATCAATGAACAAGTTCTACGAGTATACATCGTAACAGCTTCTTATAAGCAGACATTTGGTTGCGTAAAAAAGGAAAACATAAATGGTATCCTTATGAGTTATGAGATACTATTGATTTGGTAAAACTGATACAGATGATGATATTAAATAATACTTTAGTTAGGTCATGATTGAGAATCGTATCAGTGCCGAATTTAAAGAGCTAAATTGCTTGTTCCAAGGAGATGACATACGAGCAACACAATAATAACTCCCTTCAAGAAGGACTAAAAGATGCAGGCCAATCGGGCATCATCATTTATAAAATATGACAGTTATACGCTTATGCTGATTATGATCTTTGTTGTCTGAAGTAGAACTGCTTTAAAGGTAACCGAAGTAAGGTGAAGCTTTCAATAAATGAAAGCAAAATAAAATATATGATCATGTCTTCTTTTACAAATAGAAGATCTGCACAAAGTATCTCCATTCAAGGATTTATATTTTATGGTGTTCAAAGCTTTACATATTTTGTCTCCAGCTTCAATAATAAAAAACAAAATTAGCTATTAAATTGAGAAAAGGATAATGCCTGGAAACAGAACGGAAGTTCAAACATGTGTTTGTTCATATCTGGTTTTTGGTTAAGAAATACTATGTCCGAGTTCTATAAAACCGATAATTACATAATTGAGGAGACGGTTGGTGTTTATCTGCTGTAGATATTAAAAAATTTAAAGTTTTTGGAAGAAGTATTATGAGACGGCTTTACGGTGGGATAAAAGGTGGATGGAATAAGAGCAAACTATTATTTAGAGTGGGCACATCATACATTGTATTGCGATAGGAGGGAGGGTTATGGTGGTAGGACAGCTAGGGGCAGAACCAAAGCTTGTTGATGTATGTGAGTGGACAGAATAGAAGAGGCAGGTCTTGAAGCAGCGGATGGCTTGATGAAATGGGCAGTGACTTTAGGCCGTATTGAGTAGGAAACTGCAGAAGTGCTGCTTTTGGTGTTCATTGATACTGAACATTAAACATACACATACATAGGAACGCAATTGTAAATAATGTATTCGTATTTATTATCCAATGAAGCTTTGGTGGAGTAATGAATAATCATTAACATTTCAAGACAATAATGTTTGTTGTAGATTTATACCATGATAACATGTTTCCTTGCTAAGAGTGTTTTCTTCTTAGCAATAACGGAAAGTAGGGAACTGGATAAATGGAGGTCGTTGCCTACTAAAGAATTGTAAATATTTTCTATCAAAAATGAATTATAAAGTTGGTTATAATTGAACCAGGCGAATTTTAAAATAATCGCTATTAAATATAAAAAAATAATTCAAAATGCTACCTTTAGACACTTAAAATGTACAAAACTGTGTTGGTCCACAGATCTTCTATTGTTTAGAAAGATATCCATTGTTCAAATCTAATTTTAGCGCACCTAATCCCACGATACAAGACCTATTGAAGCTTTCCTCTGCTTCAGTTTTATTCATTAGTTGAATATTCGTATTACACTCTCAAAAAATAATTTCATATTGTTTACATGTTACACATTGCTGTTACTGATTTATTGTTTGAGGTCTTCGGACTGGTGTGCGACAATCAATTGCACCTGTCGGAGATGTCGGAAAGATTGTAAAACTTAATCCCTCAGAGGAAGTAAAAATAGTAACAAAGTTTAGTTTACTGTTTTATTTAAGTCTCCATAGAATTGTAACTCTTTTAAAGTTTCTGAAATAAACTAAATTTAAATATCAAAAACAATCATTTCATAAACCTTAGCAGACGGTTAAAGAAAAGGATCTTTTAAAATGTTGGGGATAACTCTTATAAACAATCTGTCTTAATGAAGATAGTTCACTTTTTGTAACAACGGCAAATTAATATTTATAGTGTAGAGTTAAAACGGTAAAGTTTAAAAAGTTTTAAATGATCTCCTTAATTTATCATCACTTTTAAACAACTTTAAAATGAAAATATAAAACTGTAATTAATCACAACTTATTCTTGTGCTCTCAGTTTCTTGTTTTATGTATACAATCATGGATATAATAAATGGTTTGAAATAATAAGAAACACTATTTAAAAAAAAGAAAGTTAGGGTAGATATATACTTGTTAAACTGTATTCTAATAATAAGAGGTCTCATCCAGTAGGTTAAGTTTATTTACATCAGTTATTACAGTAGCTATCACTACTTTCTTGACGTCGACTTGATGTGTAAGCTTCCGCTCGTGTCGGTGTCACGGCTCTAGCGGGCCTTCAAGCTGTATATATATGTGAAGTTCAACTCGTTACCTTCCTGTAAGTGGCTCGGCCTTTTCGAATCTCATAACTAAACGAATATCACTCTATCTTGGGATGAAGGGTTCGAAATTACATTTTTGAAAATAACTTCGTTAATTATCATGTAGAATACAATTATATGTAAAATTAAAATCTGTACATTTTTAAATAATTTAGCGTGTTTTTAGTTGAATAGAAAACGAGATATAAACAAAAATTACGTATAACAGCCACGATTTTAACATTTTGTATTAAATTTTTAGAATTTCAATACAGTTCTATATGAACACACTATAGTTCCCTATAGAAAAATATATTATATTTCTATCTTTTAGTAGATGTTATCTTGGTTACGCACAGACGAAACGACAACTCTGCTACAGATATTTTTATTCACTAAAACTCTTATTTATGTTTCACATGTGAGGTATTGATAATATTTCTTTCTCCGAAACCCATCAACTGAAGAAGTTGTAAGAAGTAGGCATTTATTAAATATTTTAATTGTCTATTCTCTTTGATATATCAAATTATCACGCATTTATGATTATATTAGTTGAAAGGTAGCATGAATATTGCAATTAAAGTTTTTATAATTTACGAGATAAAGTTTTTAAACCAGGTTTTTTCTCAGGTTGGAGATAGTATAAAACGGAACCTATTTATTTTTTGATAGGTTTGTGATCTACGAAATCTTATTCCGACCACGTCTCCAAGTAGCTGCAGCAGAATACATTGCAGAGGAAAGTGTGTAGAAAATACCTCTATTTCGTATTGCACTGATATTATTATTGTTCTAAAGTTATCAGAGACAAATGATATAGACCCATATTTGTTAAAATCTGTTATAAAATGTCAACCGTGGTGAATCTTTTAAAATCAATGTAATTGATTGTCAAAGTGATATAAATAACACACTTTAGAAGTTCATTTCCTCAAAATGTTACTATCACAAATTTCACTTAGTTTTCTTAGAGATTTTTTCAATGAAAGGATGTGAATTATGGTTTATGAGGTAATTGAACTAAGTTTTAATGATAATTAGGTTTAATGAAATATAATTACGATACATCAATGTGGCTAAAATAACAGCTTAATACATTAATTAGCAAACTAATTTAGTTCATCCACCAAACCACTGCCTATAGCGATACAATTACCTTTAATTGTTTCCTGTATAATGATTACAAAATTAATGTTTTTATTAAAGTTCAATTTATTACCTTTATTGGCAAATCAATAAAATATCTATTGTATGAATTCATCTTATATAGGATGAGCTTATAAAACTAAAGCAACGACTAAACTCATTCCTATACATGTTTGGCAAAAGTTATTAATTAGAAGTGATACATAATAGAAGTTGACGGTAATTTTTAGTAATCTAACAAACGTGTTAAATGTGATAAATTGAATTAAACTCGTTAATTTGTCTCATTATTTTGCATAAACATCAAAATAACTTGGTAGAAGAATTTATTTTACTTTGTTTGTAATTAAATTTTTATTTTGTTAGTTTAGAGATGACATAACACAATAAAACAATTGGTTTTTAGTATCAGCAAGGCGAGAAAACTAAAACTTCTGGAATATAAATTTTGCAATATCGTTCACTCACAATAATGTATTTTTGCATTAGGGACACAATATGCAGGTAATTTTGAAAATTAACCAGATTTATTGTAGAATAAAGGAAGGTCTCCTTCTTATTAACTACAATTTTTTTTTAAACTCATTGCATTAGTATCCAAGTAACAAATGTGAATAAAAAGACTAATTTTGGTCCGTCTGTGTAACTTTTATAATTTTATTAATTTACTTACTTGTTTATGACGCGTTTCGGATCTTTTCCATCATCAGATTCTCGCTCTCTTGTGGTCGTTATTACATCAAAATAAATATATAGTCAACATAATACAAGCACAAACATAAGCGCACAATTATTTGTGCATTATTGTGTTATTGAGTGCGTATGTTTGTGTTTTTGTTACGTTGCTTATTTCCTAAATCTTGGTTCCTATAGCTTGATTACTCCTCCTACGATTTAAATCCTAATGTATTTTGATATTTAAATTTAAGATTGATTTGCACACTAAACTTATATTTTAACCGCATATTAGAATCATTAATAACAACTCTATTAACCTCAATTTTACTTGAATTCCTGTACAATGTACATAGTAACCTCGGACCTCGTTATTCATTTAATTTATTTGATGCTAAAAACTAAGATTAAACAACTTCAAAATGGATAGGCCTACAACCGTTCTCTAAGATTTTTTCTTATTTGTAGAACCTATATTGATTGGGATGTAAAAGTTCATTTTCCCCAATTTAACAATTTATCCTTTTTTTAAATTTATTTAATAATTATGCAATGTTCATTATTCTTTGAAACAACAATCAGAAATTTGTGGTTCTTTGCACAGTGCAGCACAGTGATTTTTTGATTATTTTTTTAATTATGTTAATCTTTAGTGCTCAAACCTAGATGGGTTATATTCACAGGTTACTAGTTTTAGTTACCAGTATGGGCCTAGGTAATGGTGGTATAAATTGTTTTTATGTTTTAGTTTCATCATTTAATAACAATAGTTGATTTATATTCCCGAAAGTTCGTGTATTATTTTGTACATACACCGATTATATCATATCTATGATTAAACCATGTTAATAATATCAGTAATCTAAAGATATTGTTACTGAGAAAAAAGGTAGTCAAACAAGCTGAACAACAACTATAATTAAAATAAATTGTCCTTCTATTACAGAAATGTATCAGCAGCATAACTAGTTATATTTTATAAAATTCCTACTTTCTATTTCAGTTAGTTTAAAAACTAATTACAACAAATGTAAGGAAGTAACTGTAAGTTAGGGTATTTATACAGGATGTAACGAAAAAGATAGCCTGGCTATTCATTTTTGGATTATATACATCAAAACCAATCATTTTACGTTTATCCACCACTTTGTTTTTATCAAAAAAAAAAAAAATTAAAATAAAATTTAAAAAAAAATATATAATTGCAGAAATAGTAAATATATTGAGTTCAAATTTAGTATAAGTATTTTGTATGTTACATTTTAGAAGTGTACCAAACTTCAAGATTTTATTTTAATAATTTTAAAAATGGTGGCCATTTAAAATGTTTAACAAAAGATATCTCAAAAATCGTTAACTTTACAAAAAACTTACATGAGACAAAATATTTTTCCTTCTTAACAAATTATTATTTTTTTTACTTTTTCTGTAGGTCAAAGGATAACTAAGTTATCGACAAAAAACTAAAAATACATTTTTTTTGACGATTTTCTACAACAATGAAACTAGTCTGCAGTTATAATTTTGTTTAAAAAAATAAAAATAAAAATGGCGGATAGACGGAAAATGAAAATGAATTCGACTAAATATTATTTGACATTTTATATTGGTTTTGATGTACAGTATACAATCCGAAAAGGAATCGTCAGTCTACCTTTTTCGTTACACTCTGTATATATACTCTTATGCTATGACATATTTTTGTATGCCAACTTCAGGTAATCGATATTATAATACTTTATTGATTGATATTTTTTTTGTTACAGTAAAAGTTTGTATCGTCCATAGACATTCTCATACAAACACGCCAAAAAGTCATACAATATTTATTTACTTGAGTAAATTTATCGTAATTTGTAGGATTTGTGAGGGGTGTGAAGGAAGAGGGTAGATGGAATAGTGTTATGAAAAACTATTTTACGAACGAATTAACTTATAACATTATTAGAAATTGAAATTAATATTATTAATTTGGTTTATTTCTGTGTATAGAAAAAATAATAACACAACGCTGGGGAAGTATAAATCAACTCTCGTTATCAAATAATAAACTTTTGTTATGCTCTAGGTTTACTCCTGTTAACGAGAGTTGATTTATACTAATTTTTGTACACACATTAGATGGCTAATGTCAGATTAAACAATATTAATTTATAAAAAACCATCATTATGAAATAACTTCAAAATACTAACATCGTTAAATTTATGTATCTCTCTGTATTACTGTTGTAAACAAATATGAGTGCAATATTAAAGTGTTCAAAATCACCCAACATTAATTATATAAGTAGGAAAATTAAATGTTATATCAAATAAACTATATAATATATAATAGTAAAAAAAAAAAAAATACAAATCAACACTTTTACATTCACGGTAATATAGGGTTTTATTACTTTATATTTTATGAAAAAAATTACCTCTTTAAGGGATAGTAATGTGTAAAATACAAGGAAGAGGAACCCCATCCCCGTCAGCTGGAAAACAATTATTGGAATATTTATGCATAACAGTATCATGTTTATTTTCTGAATTATTTTATGAAAACTAACAATGTTTGTTGTAAATATGGAATTTAGTAAACCTAAGTTAGTTTTGTCCCAGAATACAATTATTGTTGTTTTTTTTTTAAGGAATGCAGTGAGACAGGTCCTGCTTACGATATTAAAGCAAGGAGTGTACACCAGAAATTTCTAATATTTTAAAGCTGCACCATTCACTACTAACGGAGAGGTCTATACAATTCGTATTATTTTCAGAATTACCAGATAATCTTATTTCAAATTTAACAGACATCCCATACCTCTCTCTATAATACAAAGAGATACTTGAGCGCCATTATGGTACTTACCCGGCCTCCTAAGTTGCTTCTTGAGTAGTAAGTGAAATGTTAAATTGTATTAGCATATCAAGAGGTCTTTATCTAGTAGAGTGAGAATAATTAAAACAGTTGTTGTCTAGGCCCTAACGAACCTCGTAGGTGTGTATATATTAAAAAGTCTCCAATAGCCTTAGTCGTGTCAGTGTCTCAAGCTCTAAGTAATGCAGGATCTTGTAACTCTAAGTATATAAAATAAAAGTTCAAAGTTCCATATTACTTTATTTACAGTAACATCGCTATTGGTGTAATTTCGTTAAAAGAGGACAATCGTCTTTCTGGTAATAATTTTGTAATGTTTATTGTTTTCAAGATATTCGGGATCAAACATTTTAAAAGTCCACAGTCAAAATAAACACTTGATTATTTGGTATACTACTGAAAGGTTACGTAAATAATACGTACACTAAAATATTCACTCCAATACTTTATCTATGCTTTTTTTGTAAAAACACAAAAAGGCTGACAGATGGAAAACTTAGCGATTACGTAACTACATAAACTTGATTTTTTGATTTTCAACTATTCAATCAGCTCCCAAAATATTGCGTGAAATTTTGTATAACACTGTGTATATTATAAAATTATAATTAATGATTAAATAATATGAAAATAGTCTACATGAAACTATAACAAAACTAAATGGTAAAAACATTCATTTCCATAATTGCACAAGCGATGAATTCGCTAGAGCGGAAATTAAAAGGTGATTAGCAGAGAGAGAGAGAGAGAGAGAGAGAGAGAGAGAGAGAGAGAGAGAGAGAGAGAGAGAGAGAGAGAGAGAGAGAGAGAGAGAGAGAGAGAGAGAGAGAGAGAGAGAGAGAGAGAGAGAGAGAGAGAGAGAGAGAGAGAGAGAGAGAGAGAGAGAGAGAGAGAGAGAGAGAGAGAGAGAGAGAGAGAGAGTTAGAGAGGGAGATGGCAATATAACTTGTTCGATTTCTCGTTTCAGTTTATATGTTAAACGAAATTCAAAACAACAACTGCTTTGAATAAAACAACTCGGGAACAAATGAAAGAAAACACGACTTTGTAGAAGAATTAATTAAAACTCATTACAACAGTAAACTTCACCTCAATTACAAGTTCTATTCCCCATTTAGTTCGTATTATATTGTTACATGAAATGGTTGAGTAGATATATATAGTAATTATTAATAATTAATTATATTACTTCTTATAATAGAGGGTGTTTCAAAACATAAGTTTAAAGTCAATCATTTATAAAATTATAAAGATATATCTAAACATTTTAATCACAAATTGTTCTAATTCTAGAGACTCATCGTAAAAGGTGTTTGAAATTTAAATTGTGAACCTTCATTATAATGACCAAACTCTTTATAAATATTGAGTGTTTTATTATTTGTCGATGTAATGATTTTGAATTCATAGATGGTTTAACCCAGCGCGTCCTTCGTCACTTAAAGACCGACAGTAGTTTCTTTAGTTACTGAAACTATGAAACAGAAAGCTCAATGAGTTACTGATTTAGTGATTTAAATCAGTAGTGCAACGTCATTTTAAGCATACTTACGGACTAGTTCCAGCTACATGCAAGACCTCCTTGTTATAATCAGTTTAAAGGAACTAGATATGTGAAGATTATTGAATTCTAAGCCGACCACTCACATCGCACGATGTTTCGGAGCGTTTGAGACAGACTGTCTGTGTGGTCATATAGTCTACTTTTGATACAATTTGAAACATAGCATGTCTAAACCAAGTGTTCAGAATAATATGCATCTTAAATATTTACTTACAATATTCATATTAAAATATGAATTTTTTTTGAAACACTCTATTTGATCAAGACTATATTTGATTAAGTTATCATATTCGGATATTTAAATTACATTCTCATAAATTGAGGAGGAAAAAAACAAATTGTTTTACAGTAATGTTATGTTGAAGTATTTAATACTTAGTTAATATCATTTCTTTTTCATTCTATGTTTATTAGTTTGTTGAATGAACCTAAGATACACCCTTCTTTAACTTTCAGTTTTGCTCTCTTTGGGATTTTATATTTTTTAAGATTAAAAAATTATGTGTATTAAAAAATTTGATTTTAGTACTGAATATGCAAGCTTGACTTGATTATAGTAAAACATAATAAAATCGGTACAGCCGAGGTAAATAAAGTTCTACTTGTTTCGTGGCTGGGCGCGGGTATCGAAAATTCCTCTTATAAGTTATGGTGTTGAGTTTTCCACACTGAACCCCTATTTCTACAACCCTTAGTTTTCATGTTCAATACTAAAATCTAAAACGCACGTAAATGTCTTAATCTAGACAAATGTAAAATCATTTAAGTGGGCAAAATTGAAAGGGAAATGTTAGGACGTTGTTAATAGAAAGTTTCTGTAGGTGTAACAATTTAAGATGGTGACTTATCAATTGAAATGTAGTCTCGTTGTTAATAAAGTGTTTGTTCTGGATAGTTGTGTTTATTTTTGTATTTTTTATTGAAGCTTTCGCAAGAGAATATGGAAAACGACTCTTGTCAAAAATTTGTTTGGCTTTTATTACTTAATGTGATATTTCTAAAACAATGTCTCCACCGATATAACTCAATTTTTAATTGCAGTCATTAGGTTTATTATTATTATTAAAAAATACAAAAAAACATGTTTTTAAACAAAAATTTTCTAAAGTAAACGTATTTATTTATACCTTATGAAAAAAATTATGAAACTATTGCTATTAGTACAACATAATGACAGGCATTATAAGCTCAAAATAACTGCCGTAAAAACTGGGTTAAATATTAAAACGGTAGCTTAGAACGACGTTATGAGGAAGTTGTAAATAATAACAAAATCCAATTTCACATCATTGTCGAACGTTCTGTGTTTATATTTGACAAACCTTTTAAAAATCGTTATAGGGTTTTCGTTTTGTGTAAAAATTAGTATGTTTTGAATTGCATTAACATCAATTTCTCTATTAGTGGTTAACATAAACACCCTTTTTAGTTTTAGAATCTTCTAAAATGATATTTAATGAAAATTAATTTTTAAAACTGTCCCTAATTAATGATGTTATATCTGTTAATAACAAATTTATTAACGCAATAAATTTAAAATTTAGCTAACAATATAGAATTGTTATTTAAGTATGTATTATAAAAGTTTATGTCTGTAAGTGTGTCAAATATTGTGTGTTGCGCTTGTTTTTAAATATCTGTAGTGTGTCAATTCCTCCTTTAAACTGTTGCACAACGTAAAACACAAAGAAAGCTCACTAATTTGTGCATAAATTCCAATACACAATTCGCCAAATTTTTGACACAGATTTTTTTTTACCTAATTTTGTATGACGTAATCGTGAAGTTTATATAATTTCGAGGATAAAAGAACCGATGAAAAAATCAACCACTGAATTTCGCTTAAACGAAAGAAGTTGCGTATCACTTGTTTTAGATAAATTTTAAAACTTATCAAATTTAGAGTCGATACATCTATCAAAGTTCAATTGAGATAGTTTACTTTTTCATATTTATTGTAACAAAATTATTATTTAAAAATAAACTTTCAGCATTAATATTTGCAATACAAAATGTTAACATGCATTACTAATCATTTTAACTTAAAAGGAAATGAAGATTCAATAGTACATAAAAAGCTATGTTGTAATCACATAAATGTTTGTAAATATGTTCAAATTTAAAATATTTATTACCTTGCTAAGTATTTGGAATAAGTTGTTATTAATGAAAAAATCAATATTTATGCAACAAGAAAAACTTGTTATAAAATTTCGTATATTCGTATAAATTTTATATGTAAAATAGTTACATATAATTGATGATTTTATTTTCATATTGTGATGCCTTAATGTAGTTTTGACCAAAATGGTTCTAGTAAGGTCGCAATATAGGAATTATTAACTTTGAGGAAGGCCAGTGCACCATTTGTTAATTTTAGTTTTTTTAATTATAATGAGATGAACAAGTAAGTGAAAGAGAAAATAAAAACATATTAAAACTAACTTTCTTGAAATACACTAAACATTAAAAAAAAAAAAAAATCTGATTTGTCAACAAATTTTCCAGCACTGAACAAATATGAAGATATGGGCTTGACTAAATATTGTCATATTGCTGAAGTTGTCTAACATTATTCAAATTCAAGTGATTGGAGGAAGAGACGAGGAAGTTTGGATCAATTTACATTTGAACTCTACTCCATATTGGCATCAGGAATACTTAAGTATGCAAAGTTTCAAGTTGAATGAACACTGGGAAATCAAAAGCAAATTCTGTTAATAACTGAGTGAACAATATAAATGAAAGCTTGTGAAAACTTTGATGACACATTACTCTCAAAGGTGTTTTTCATTTTGAATTGAACGACACCATATTGTATTTTTCTTTATTGTGCTCTAACATTATTATATAAAACAGTATAATATCAATGCAGTACATTAAAACATCAAGTTTTCGTCTTCATTAATTAGCTTCATAAATAGTCGTTGTGATATTTTACTGACTGAGTATAGAAAAATTTATGGTAAGTTTGGTAGATGTCAAAATGATTTCCCTTGTTCCCAACATTCCATTAGTTGTCGCATTCATAACTCAACGCTTAGATCACAACGTACAATTCACCCGGTGCTATGTTCTTTCAGAATTTCATGTTCTAACTTTTGGCAATTTTGATAGTAAATTTTCCAAGTTATATGGACAATTTTCTTCAACAGTGAAAATGATTTCTTTAATCTCTTGGTGGTGTGGTTAATTACCAAGAATTAAAAAACTATTTTTTATATCGAAACTGGATTATTATTCGACATAAAATAAAAATAACAAGAAGGACAAAATATATTTCTTCTTGTAAAATTGTTGCTTTTCCTTCATTTTCAGCATTGAATATTATTATAGCAGCAGCTATTTTGAGAACATATACAAAAAGTCTTGGTTTATAGTACACGTTAAAAAATGTAATCAATATCTCATCTATTTTTCAACTTATACATTTACGTATTTAGAAAATGCACAAACAGACAAACAGACAGACGGAAATAAAGAGTATTGATCTTAATAGCATTGCGAACAGTCCTTTTTAAAAGGGATTGTGCTCTTAGGGGATTTTTTTGGGTTCATCATCTCTTCAATGCTTTCATTTTAAGTATAAGTATCGATTACGTCAGAACTGTAGATCTCTTGATTTACTCATAGAAAAACCTTATGAAATTAATATAGTGTGCAATTTTCAAAAGGGGCAAAACCACAATTTTCACTTAAGACCATTTTTCAAGTTTAAACAAAATTCTTAAATAAATTATTATCGTGATTATAATTTACAGAAAATCGCTAAAAAGTACAAACTTCAATTTATAAAAGCGTAATAAGAAAAAAGATTGAAAGTATAAATGTTTCTCTCGCCATTAATGTTCTTAATCCTGGTGTCAATAATATTCTAAAATGCTGTTTCATTAAAATGGTTTAATTGAAATTGCAGTTTTATTTCACTTGGAAATATTTACAATTTCCTTCTTTAACGAAACTAAAGACAACTCCAAGACTGCAATTTTACATTCTTCTAATTAAACTTAAAACCCATTTGGTATTTCCGAAGTAATTCCTTTTTCGCTGATAAATGGAAATACACAATTCTTTATTCTTGCTACTTTATAATTAGGTGTTATTAAAATATTTTGGTGCTTCTTGGCATTATAAATACTTGGTTGGACACATATGTTTACTACTTTCAAAATTATGCCTCTCCATCCATCCTAAATATTTCATGAAAAGGTGGTTCAATTAACTCATAATTTTAAATTTAATGTAATGAGTCTTATTGAATTCCTTTGTTTTAGACTAAATGATTAAAGGTTGAAGGTTGTGAGGAAAAGTAAATGTTCGTAAACATTGTTGTTCCGAATAATTAGAAATCTTGCAGTCTGGTATGTGTCAAGAGATTTACTTAATTAGTAAAAAAACACAATTTTTCTTTTGTAAATTCTATAATTTATTCGTTCTAGCCGACCATGGTTTCGCCAGTTACGGCAGTTACGCCAGTAACAGCCTCGTCAATGCCGTAACAGGCGAAACCATGGTCGGCTAGACCAAATAAATTATAGAATTTACAAAAGAAAAATTGTGTTTCATTTGTTAAAATCGAATTCTATGAAAAACCGTCGGTCATCAGTGTAAACAATATACTTAATTAGTTGTACTTGATCAATGTTCCTTAGAGAGTGGAAATAAAAACATTAACATTTAGTTAATGTTTAATAAACTACGAGGACGTGGCAATTTTGTATATATGAGTGTTGAGGTCGAACTTTTTTTGATTTATTTGTAATAATGTATGGTATATTTTTTAAAAATTTGTTACTTTAATAAACCTATCAGCTGATTTCAAACTATTCATTCTAAATTCGATTTGTAAACCGTTACTGCTGACTATAACAGCTGTATAAATGTATTTGATTTCTCAGAAGCTCTTCTCTGCTTGGCAATTTCGAGGGAACCTAGCTTGATCAACATATTTGTTAATGTTTTTTTTTATTTAGATCTTTCTCTTTCATCTTCCTTATCAAGTTTCTTTTGAGCAACTCTTGTATTCTTGTGACCCTTATACTATAAGAGTGTTCCAAAGGTAGGGATTTTTATTTTATGTTCTTTTCTTCCAAGGTTTCTGGCCTTTAAACAACCAGAAAAAATTGATTTGAGGTATTAATTAAAACATATAAGTAAATATTAAGTAATAATATATTGCTACTTGTATTAGTTTCCAGTGTCAGTAGGGTTTGTGTGCATGTAGCAGCTGAAGATGATGATTAAGGTGATTTAAACGTCTTGTTTAAACGTCTGTGTTGCACAAATTAAGTGTTTTTTGTGTGAAAAATTGTGTTTTATTCATTTGTTTATTGTATTGGTTGGATTTCAGATATACTTTTTATGACATGTGAACATTTAAGATAAAATATAGTTTACTGTGAATGATACAGTCATTATAAATTGTATTGGTGAATAATTAATATAAGTGAAATGATTGTAGTTTCTCTGAGAACTATACACAACTTAGAAAGAACTAAAAATTGACCAATAGTTAATTTGAGAACTATAAACAACTTAGCAAGAAATACAAATTGACCACTAGTTAATTTGAGAACTATAAACAACTTAGAAAAAACAACAAATTGTCCAATAGTTAATCTGACAACTATAAACAACTTAGAAAGAAATACAAATTGACCAATAGTTAATTTGAGAACTATACACAACTTAGAAAGAAATACAAATTGACCAATAGTTAATTTGAGAACTATACACAACTTAGAAAGAACTAAAAATTGACCAATAGTTAATTTGAGAACTATAAACAACTTAGAAAGAAATACAAATTGACCAATAGTTAATCTGACAACTATAAACAACTTAGAAAGAAATACAAATTGACCAATAGTTAATTTGAGAACTATACACAACTTAGAAAGAACTAAAAATTGACCAATAGTTAATTTGAGAACTATAAACAACTTAGAAAGAAATACAAATTGACCACTAGTTAATTTGAGAACTATAAACAACTTAGAAAAAACAACAAATTGTCCAATAGTTAATCTGACAACTATAAACAACTTAGAAAGAACTAAAAATTGACCAATAGTTAATTTGAGAACTATACACAACTTAGAAAGAAATACAAATTGACCACTAGTTAATTTGAGAACTATAAACAACTTAGAAAAAACAACAAATTGTCCAATAGTTAATCTGACAACTATAAACAACTTAGAAAGAAATACAAATTGACCAATAGTTAATTTGAGAACTATACACAACTTAGAAAGAACTAAAAATTGACCAATAGTTAATTTGAGAACTATACACAACTTAGAAAGAAATACAAATTGACCACTAGTTAATTTGAGAACTATAAACAACTTAGAAAAAACAACAAATTGTCCAATAGTTAATCTGACAACTATAAACAACTTAGAAAGAAATACAAATTGACCACTAGTTAATTTGAGAACTATAAACAACTTAGAAAAAACAACAAATTGTCCAATAGTTAATCTGACAACTATAAACAACTTAGAAAGAAATACAAATTGACCAATAGTTAATTTGAGAACTATACACAACTTAGAAAGAACTAAAAATTGACCAATAGTTAATTTGAGAACTATAAACAACTTAGAAAGAAATACAAATTGACCAATAGTTAATCTGACAACTATAAACAACTTAGAAAGAAATACAAATTGACCAATAGTTAATTTGAGAACTATACACAACTTAGAAAGAACTAAAAATTGACCAATAGTTAATTTGAGAACTATAAACAACTTAGAAAGAAATACAAATTGACCACTAGTTAATTTGAGAACTATAAACAACTTAGAAAAAACAACAAATTGTCCAATAGTTAATCTGACAACTATAAACAACTTAGAAAGAACTAAAAATTGACCAATAGTTAATTTGAGAACTATACACAACTTAGAAAGAAATACAAATTGACCACTAGTTAATTTGAGAACTATAAACAACTTAGAAAAAACAACAAATTGTCCAATAGTTAATCTGACAACTATAAACAACTTAGAAAGAAATACAAATTGACCAATAATTTATTTGAGAACTATAAACAACTTAGAAAGAAATACAAATTGACCAATAGTTTATTTTAGAACTTTAAACAATTTAGGAAGAACTATAAATTGACCAATATCATGACAGTATACTAATTGGGTTAATAGTGTAAAAAATTAAATGGAAATATTATGTTGAATAAAAGAGGTTGTAAGTGAACAGATTATTTTTCACTTTGAACTAAATGTAGCTACAGTTAAGTTTCCTTGTTTCACCCTCCCCACACTGTTCCACCCTTAACTAAACATGCAACTCACGTAACTTATTGTTTTACAAGGGATGCAGCTGTAGAAAGGATGTTTAATTAAATGTAAGTACTGGTGCCTTTAGTGAACTGCATAGAAGCGTTCCTTAATAAAAGAAAATTAAATTAAAATTATTCAAATCCCGGTGAAATGCATCGGCCTTTATGTTTAGAAATAGAATAATAAAATTTGCAACAGTATATGTAGTTAGTTATTTGTATATCTGTTAACTATTTCTTTAAAAAAAGACTAAGCAGTTTGTGTCCTTATTGCAATGTTTATCATTCAATATGTTATCCACTGATACAAATTCTGAGAATATTTTTGTAATACATACCGTTATTTACCTTATTTGACTGTCAAATAACCCCACAAGATTACCAGTTTCGACATGTCTGGCATGACATCATCAGATCCCTTGCCTCATTCGATGCTATCTGGACATCGTAATAAAACTGCATGGGATTTTTACATGTCACGATTTCGTATATCATCAATATTTAATTTAAAAAAAAAAAACAATGACAGTATATTAAATCATAATTTGCTTAGTAAGATTATTTTGCAATACGTACATCCAATATGTGATTACTCTGGAGCGATATATTTGATGATGGGATAGGTTAAAATAAAACAAAAGGAAGGTACAAGAAAAATAATCTTATTATAATAGAAAACAACAGTATTCAATGTGTGTTTGTTTACTTCATTGTTGCATTTCAGCAAAATAAATTGAAATTGTAATTGGAACTAAAAGTAATTAGAAATTAAATGAACATTATAAAAGGGAAAATTCCAATAAGAGATGAGTTTCTAATTAAAATTCCTTTTCAAGATTAGACGCCACGTGTTATAATTTTCACGATATATAAACGAACAAAGATATAACATTTACGATTAGGGCATTTGTTATAAAATTTAACTATTTTATTTCGCTAAATTAAAAATAATATAGTTATTTTTAAATTCACATTCTATTAGTTTCAGACAATTTATTTTGTAATCTATTTTGGTGTCTATTAAGTCACGAATAATTTGTTTTCTATTCTTACAGTGAGAGCCACGTTCTTCTCCTAGGTCATACTTTGCACCGTACAATGAATTGTGGAGTTTTTGAGGCTGATTATCAACTTTTAACATTCTATATGAAAAAAAATATATTATTATAGACAAATTTATCTCTGTGCGTTCCTTCTATCTTTAGTTTTCCACTAGATATGGAATTTAACTTACAACATTAAATAGCATTCTCTTTTTAAATTGTATCTCTAATAATTAAACGTTTATGTAAATAATATTGCTTACATGGTCAATTTATAAAATACCATTAACCAGTAACTTTACAAATTAATTGATCACTCAAGTACGTCAGCTTTCCCACCTATTACTTGATTAGTTTCAATTAAATGAATTGCTCTCCTTGCCATCTTGATACTATTTGAAAACTCTATTACTTTGGTAAACATCAATCTTTGTTCTCTTAGATTGATTCAGCTAAATGTGCCGTGGCAGCAGCTTAATGTATCGTAAATTGTAGCGTTTCAACTTTTTAATACCAATACTGAATAAAAGCAATTACGAAGTAATTGCATTTATATGTTCCTAAACTATATTTCATCTATTTCCTTGTTAAATAAAATTATTCATTTTGAGATTAGAAGTTACGTAATTTAATTATGACTTAAATGTAAAAATCAATATAAATAATAACATGTCACAGTTAACATTCTGTTTTGGTAAACATTTTGAATAGACTGAATCGCAATTAACATCTTTCATTAGGTTCCTTTCTTCATTTAATATTATTAGTTAATGATTGACTTCTACAAGATCGAATAAATTTGTGTAAGGCAGCACTTGCATAACGACATTTTGGTTTCTTGTCTTCTTACATAATGTGAAAATTTAAAAGTAAATAAAATAAAACTTATTTAAGTTTCAAAACTATCTGAAACCAATTGTACTGAAACAAACGGAGGTTATCCTGAAATACGGATTTCACAAGAAGCAAGACGTTTATAGACGCTGTTCATAGATGTTTTAAATTTTATACTACTAGTTTAAATATCTTAAGGTTTCAAAAGTGCCAACAAATATGTATTAATCAATGTAAAAAAATAACTTATAAATAGATAATAAGATAGTATTAATGATATCTGGGATAAAAAAATAAATCAATAAAAAAATACACAAATAAAATTAATTTTGTTAAATTACTGAATACAAATTTTAATAAATTAGGATTTTACTACGTCTAACTGTTGTTAGTTTCTGACTTTAAAGTTGTTTTGTATTGATGAATTGTTCACGTCATTGATTTGGTTTAATTATAATCAGACTATTATAACTTCTGGATTAAACCGTACTAATGATATCTTCATAATTCCGATACCAACTAAAGGAGAAAAATATAAATGACGAGAGATTATACTCATGGATTGTGTTTAACAACGTAAAATTTATATTAGATTTTAAATTTAACCTGACGTAAAATTTAGCAATAAAATGATTAGCAAGTTTTATTAAAAATAGTTTTTACTTCATTTTAAATTGCGGATTTTCATTTACGATCCAATTCAGAACATGACATATTCGCTATATCTCTCTTCCTCCAATCAGCTTTTAATTTCCGCCCTGGTAATTTTATCACTTCTACTATTTTTAAAATAGATTTCTTTATTATTTTGCTTTAACCATGAGTATTTTAATGAATCTCTATTGATTATCATTTGAATTTATTCTGTATTTTAAAATTGTGAAACAATTAAAAATGTATTAATAATTAAATTATAAGAAAATACAAATTATAAGATAAAAACTGCTTGAATGCAATTTGTATTTGTATCTAAATGGTTTAAAACTAAAGTTTAAAAATAAATAACTTCGTTTTGCAAAGCGATGCGTAGAAGTCATTCCATTCGAGAAACACATTTTAACAGAGGATAGCTTTTAAGCATTTAAATACTGTGAAACAAAAGCCAAAAGTCATAAACTTACGGTAAAGCAAATAATAAACTTACTTTGTGACTATATATATTTAAATGGACCTAATTTGCATGATTTCTTTTAAAGTTTTGTTTTAAATTTTCACAATTTAGACACTGGAAATTCGGCAAGCATGTATAATATTTCTGCTTAAATACGAAAAATAGTTTGAATGTGTGTTAATTTCGAAAAAAAAACAACAATATATGTAAAATGTGTTGTTTTTCCAGTTCTGTACCTTAATGCAGGTAATTTACTAATATACGGCATACTATAGCTTTTTAGTATATAGCAAATCATAACTCTACGAATTTGTCTCTCTAGTATTTATTTAGATATAATATATTTTTTTAAATTCAAGTTATTGCCCCTTACTAACAATTGTATTCTAAGTGTACTTCTTGCAGTCATCGTCTTATACAAATATTATTTGTTTTTTAAACAGACGTTTAATTTAGGAGATATTCATAGTGGAAGTTTTCAATGAACAAGCGGTATAATAATCCAACACATGTCACAGTTTGAAATGTTAGATGTAAGTATAAAGCTCGATACAGCACACAGACAAACTGCAAGTACTTGTTTCATCGCCTAGACAGTTAATCTCAGTTTCATATTCTATGATTACATGAAACGGCTGTATTTCCCTTGGTTAATAAATATTATATTCAGTGAGCTTAGTTCTATCAGAGGTTGGCTCAAGTGGCCAATTGTAAAACAAACCTTTTGGCAAACTTTAGAAATACACTCCCTTGCAAAGAACTTCTTTTTTAAATATGCTTTTGTGGGCACTCCTATCAACGTGGGATTGTTATTTATTTCTGGGGGATGCAAAAAAGGGAAAAAAAACTTCAAACTTTTAGATGAATCAAAAAGAGTTTTTTATTGGTTATTATTGAAAGACGGTCGTTAGCTTGTCATACACTATATATATATCACTAGTGTCTGATGGCTCTTGATAACAATAATATTAAAATTCATCTCAATATAATATGAAATACAGGCAATGATTCGTAGGTAACGGAGGTTTTCTGCACGCTTGCCTTTGCAATGTATTCTATATTACTGCAGCTACTTGGATACGTGGTTTGAATACGATTCCATATCCAATTTCTAGTGATTTCTAGCCATAACCTACGAATCCAACCAAGCAAATAGCCCCTGTTTCGTACTTATTTAGAGAAAAAGAAATCTCATTATTCAAAAAAATTGTCTTTAAAGTAATTAATATTGAATGCACAATAATAACATTATATATATATATATATATATATATATATATATATATATATTTTAATAATAATATATTTAGGTATATGTAAATTTAATAAATAAACGAAAATTATTATCGACTTCGTATTGAAAAGGAAATATAAATTTTATCAATATGTTTTATTTTTTTATACCACTTATATAAAAATTACGACGCAGTTACATAACGCAAGTTTATTCACTGGAGCTAATTAAGTTGAAAATAGTGCAACTATATAAATTGTGAATGTTTTTTAATTAAGTTTTAAAATCCTTTAGGATTTTTTGTGTTTTAAAATATACCGAGGATAATTGTCTTGGATATTTTATTTAACCGCATGCGTGCAGAAAATCACAATTAATGTCAAATTATTTCGTACTAAATTAAGAGAGTTCTGATATTACTGTGGCCAGACACTAGTGATCTATATCTGTAGGGGTTATTTTCTGAATATAAATAATATGCTAGGAATGCACTAAAAGTATAAACAAGTACAATTTATGTCATTTAGAGACCGGTTACTCTACTTCGTTATGATAAATAATAAACACTATAAATGTAATTCTTTTAATTTTTTTTTCAATAAATATGTATCACTTTTTCTTTTAGACGAATTTTCAAAGGAAAAAGGTTAATAAACAGATTTGTCTTACATCTTACAAATTGCAACTAATTTCGATCTGAGTATTGTGTAAAGTAAAGATTTATATATCAAGGCAGTGTAACAGTTTATAACAAAAGTGAAGAATGCTTAGGTTTCATTTCAACATATGAGATTTCCTAGATCGATGTGAAGAAAAAAATGGAGTTTTTTTATTAAGGTATGTTATCACCTACTCTACCAATTATCAAAGTACCTAAAAAGTCTTTGTGTTTAATTTGATGTGTGCCTGTATGAAAATTTTGAAAAGGAAATGTCAATAAACATTAAGAACGTATAAGATAAACTGATGAAAATAAAAAATGACAAATGATTTTATTTTATTTTTTTGTACGGGATCTTTGAATCTATCTATATACTCGATCACAAACTGACGTTCTGCTAAATATAATGTACGTTATTTTTATAGATTTTACAATATGTTCTCCTAGCAGATACGATAATCACTTATTGATTAACAATTTACTGTGTTTAAAGATATATATATTTTACATAAATCAACATTTTTTATAAGTAGATAAAATGTAAAGTTTTGAACGTGAAACGATAAGTCATCGGTGTGCATATTAGGATTACTATCAGTTCTCAGATGTAGGGACAGAATACAAAAATTAGAGATTTGTACTGATTAAAAGCAGATATATGAAGATTTGTATTATCTGAAAATAAAATGACAGCTGATGGCAAAAGTGAAAAAGTGAACACTTTTTAAATATTAAAAAGTGGAAATATTACAAAAAACATTGTCTTTGGTGTAAACATACTGTCGTCATATTTTACACAAATCACGCATTGTCTGAGAGACTAAAATGTAAAGTCCAAAGCAATAAATCATCACTGAGCATGTTTAGATGAGAGGAGAACATAAGCCCTGCAATAAATAACCGAAAGCAAGGACAAGTTGGACAGAAGCAATTTAGTGAACTAAGACAGTTTAATACATGATGCAACCAATAAGAGTGCCCTTAGAACTTTAAGTAATGGATCACGTGACATTGGTGGAACGTGTTTTCTCAATTTAATATAATGATTGAAATACACCACAGGTCAACATTGTAGGTCTTGTTGAAGATGAGAATATTAACGTAAAAGATTTAAACAGATAGTATTGGTAATCTGTACAAATATGTATTGAAAGCATGACATGAACCATATAAACTTCTACTTATATATTTGTTTCAAAATTTAACAACAACAATTATTGAATTTGTAAGTAGGTTAATTATTGAAGGTTAAACGTTACCATTTTGAAAAAAAATATCATTTCAATAAGCCGTTTCTTCATAAAAGATCTTGTTCGTGTTGGTAAAGTATTCAGCACTGATTCACTTAATTTCAAGTTCAACTCCTATATTTGACAAATTTTGGCTGTATAGTAATAAATATACAATATTTCACTTTATCAAATAAAAAATTTGTATGATATGATTAAGTTTATTAGTAAGTAGAATATCTTACTTGTAAAATCAGTGCAAGAAAATATACAACAAACATTTTTAATTCCTAAAGGTTTTTTTCCGGTTTATTTTTATCACTAGAATGCTGTATCTTACTTTACGGATTGCTAAAACATAAATTTTCCTACATAAAATTACTACTCAATATAAAGCAAATGATTAGAGACTATAGATTTATCCAACATCTCTTTGGAAATCAACATAGTATATCCATATAGCTTTAAAATATTTTAACACAAATAATTGATAAACTGCACAATATAAATTGATTTTTAACCAGTTGATGACTGCAATTATCGTACTTAATCAGTCCATCATACAATCAGCATCTAAATGTCACGCCCAAATGTTGGTTTCTTGGGTTTTTTAAGAAATGTTAATTTATGTTTGTAGATCAAGGTGTCTTATTTACAGGGTAAATTTGTTTTAAACAGTTGTCCCAAGTGTTTTCTGAAATACGTAATTCTTGACGTTGGCTAGACTCTAATTGGTCTCATAGGTGTGTACCTATAAAAAACACTCTCACAAAATATCTCGGTCTAAATGGTGTGCATATGTTAAGTCCCTTCACTCGCTACCTACGTGTCGACGACTCGTATTATCAGATTTCCTATCTATATGAATACCACATTTTTTGAGAGGTCTGCTTTGAAATTACGTTTTTTACAATACCTTTGTTTTCATCATAGGAGAGATATAAGGGTGGTGTCTGATAATTTTTATCTAGTTTAGTATGTCATAATTTGAATAACATACAGATATGAAGTTAAAAAAACTGATAAAAATTGTCGTCATTTTAATATTTTCAATTTATTTTTCTAAAGTTTAATAAAGTTCTACACTCTATAATCACTTGTACTAAATTTCATATTCTTATCTTAATTTATTTAGACGCTACCTACAGATGGCAACGACAATTATGACGAAGATTTAACGGATGTAACGGATTATAACGGATGTCTAAAATTATTTTTAGTTTTCCTACAATGAAATGTGAAGAGACAGTAAAACAGCAGTTCGACAATTTTTCCTCTTTATTTATTTTTTGCGAGAAATTAAGAGCTATTTTTACTATACTTAGATAATGTATAATTTTGCTATAATGTGTTTTAAAGTATCATCACACTGGCAAACTTTATAATATAATGTATTTATGTTATTTTATACATAAAAATCTGCATTTTAAATATCGTGCTGTATTTTTTCATTATCTCATGTAATGTAATAATAAATATTTTATTTGTATTGAAAACTATGTACCTAACTTCTGTGCAAATAAATTTACATATATACTGTGTTGCATTTACAATAAAAATATTAGATGCTTGAGAAAAAGTAATATATATATATATATATATATATATATATATATATATATATATATATATATTTCCACTTTGATTAAAATAAGTTTCATCAAAAAAATTACATTGTGCAACCCAGATATTTACACACATACAGTACATACACAATTAATTGTAGCAATATACTTAACTTAAAGAAAGTGATAAGCTGAAATAAAAATTTTATTTACTCAGTTTCAAGATTTATATAGCCTATATTTTTTCAACATGCCTACAAACTCACTATCGACTATGCTAACATAACCTCAATATTTTCTTCCGCCGGAACTTGCACATCCTCTGGTATCGACTCCAGAAGGCAGTTCCTATACCAATATGTCCGTCTTTTTTCTTTCGGTTTTCTCTGTCGTCAGAACTTCCACCTTTGCTACTTTCCTCCTGAACCAGTTTTTCGTCCGTTTCCACTTTACCTTCTTTTAGGTCTCGATGCACCTCTATTATCTATGGTATTTTTATCTTTCTGTTTTTTCTGTTAGTTAAAGTACTTTCTTTGTAGACTATTAAGGCCATTATTTCCATTTACTTTTTTCTTTCTCAATATTGCTCCTACGAGCATATTCTAGTTCTCGTACAGTTTTTTGTTACTATTTAGACTGTATCTATACAATTTATATTACGTCAAGCAGATAATTACAATATGTAAATTTATATAAACAATATTTTTTTCTTAATATAAATAATACAATTTATTTCATTGTTTGAAACAATTGAAATTTTTTTAAATTCCTCTAGCATTCCCTCAAATGGAAATGGTTAAATTACTGTTTTAATGTTGCATTTAAATGTTTTTAATACAAGATAATGAATTAAGGATCTCTTTTAAAACTACTTAATTGTACATTATGGATAATTGAGTACTGTTTGTCGAAACGGTTATCTAACTATCATGACTAATATTATGATATTTCGCTAAGTTCTTATCGACGTTGAAATATATTTATTTTAATTTTAAATACTTTTTAAATTTAATTAGAAATACATTATTTTGTATATTTAATTTTAAATTTTGGTGTCACAATTACAAGTTTTTTATAAGGATGAAAATACAAATAATAAATGGAATTTTCTATAACAGAATAAAAATTGCCGCAGGCGATAGGCATTGTTTGTTGGGATTATGTGTGGTGAATATATCTCTTCAAACAATGGATATCTTTTCAAACAATAGAAGCTCGCTGAACTAAAATGGTTTTCTACATTTAAACTTTTAGAATAGGAAGTATTTTGAAGTATAATCTACAAAATAGAGTTATTATTAAAAGTCCTTTTTCAATTTATAACATTAATGAATTCTATCTAGCAAATATTTTTCACGACTAATTAATACTCGTGCTATTTACATCATAATATATTTATAAATATAAACTATACTATCTATACCTACACATGTCTTCTGTCTAATTCCCACACTGTGTAAAATGCGAATAACCTCTCAGTAATCATCGCTCTATAGAAAAAAGGAAATAAAAGTTGTAAAAATAAAGGCAACCTCCCCCGTTAACCCTTGAATAGCGTCAGGGTTGGAAGAGAACAATTGTTGGTCAAGAGAGAACTGAGAAGAGTGAGATCTAACTCAAGACTACACGAAGAAAAGTGTAGAGAGATCTAAGTTGCATTATGTTTGCCACACCTGTATTCACCATCATTCTGTCTTTCGTTTATTATTATAAATAATCCGTAAATGTCAGTCTATCTTTGTCGGTGTCATTGTTGTTTACTGTACGTTTAATAGAAATTAAAATTAGGATTTGCTAAATGTGATGTGTTCTCTTGTTTTGTTATAGAAACCTATTTTAATTCCACAAAACCTTATTAAAAATATAAAATTTAAAATAATAAATTAATACTTTTTTTGTGGGAGGTGGGTTGTTTAAGGGACCATAAGTAAATACACGTTTCCTGGTGAGTGGGACTCTCAGTTCATCCAGTTTACCCGCTAACTCTATCCTCTTCTATTTCAGCCATTACTCCACCCTGGAACGTAGCTTTCGCAATATTTATTTCAAATTGGTGGAGTTCTTTGTATTCGTAGAAGCTGCAATATTTTTGTCCTATACTTCTACTTAATCGATGGTTCAGGTTATTTCTTAGTTTAGGAGTTGTTACCAGCGTCCTCTAGTTTTCTTTCTATGCAGCACTTTCTTTGCTTGCACTTGATCAAAACGTTCACATCAAGGATAGCCTCAATAATATCATTATACCCTATTCCACCGGCCGTGGCACCTGACGGATTAAGAGACTCTTACTCTCTCTCTCACACACACAATCGCAGATGGCCCGGCCGCCAGTTAGAGATGACTCATACACTGGGGCGTCCAGTAAGCAACTGCTGATTTGATCAAACACAAATTTTAACAAATTTAAATGGCATATTTGAAATCTTCGTTAAATTTAAAAGAAAATGAAACCAAACTCGACATGATTATGTTAATATATGCATAGTAATGAGTCCAAACAACCTGTCATATTATTATAATAACAATTAAGGGACTAAGAGGTTTCTTTTAGAAAACAAAAACGCAAAGTTCTGTGATTTAAAACAAGTTTATATTATTTATTAATAATAAATCTGACAAATAATCAGAAAGAAAATCTAGTATAATTAGAATAAATATTAAATTGTATATGTACATTATTTACATGACGCACTTAACACTCAGTGAACATTTAGACGTTTAAAACATATAGACAATAAACGAACCAGAAATATTGTTTACTCTATTTATTTGTTAATTTACGGAAGTAACAATTAATTACTGGTGACTACTTTTAAAATAAATTAAAATGCAAAAGTTCTGTTGTTAAATGTAAATTAATATGTTTTTAATAATTACTTGCCGTGCAAGTCAAAAACCTATGGTGAAAGAACATTTTTTTATTATTAAAAATCTAAACTTTTTATAATCACCAAGTCCTTATTTTGGTTATAAAATAAAAAATACCATTTAAAGTGTTGTCAACAAAATTAATACTTACGTTTAAATACATTGTCATAGTCTTGTCGTGTCATTTTCTTTTAAATTTAACAAAGATTTCAAATTTGCCATTTAAATTTGTGATTTATCAATGCAGCAATTGCTTACTGGACGAACCAGTGTATGTCATCTGCCTGGCTGGGTCGGTCAGATTTAGGAGTTCGTGAGTGCGCGTGCGAGAGGAAGGGTCTCCTAATCCTTTAGGTGCCACGGCTGGTGGAATAGGGTATAACATGTTACTATAATAAGCGTTCTTTGACTTTGTGTTACTCCAGAAGGTGCCTCTCTCCAACTCATTTACTTCAGATATAAAAGGTTTAATCTGCTGAATCACAAATTCCTCCGCAGTGTATGCAATTTGGGCTCTATACTTTTACCATATTGTGCAGATAACCTCTAAACTTCTAATGATAGTTAAGAAATACGTTAGCTACTAGTAGTTGACAATAGTAGAGATTGGGACGGTTGAGGACAAAAATGGTGGGGGATTTTTAAATTTCTTTGCAATGGCTTGCATCCCATCTGCTCCAATAATATTGCATACACGTTTCGCCATAGGTCTCTTTCCATTCAAAGGGAATGGTAATTTTACTTTTACGCCATGTCTTGCGGAAACAAAATCCGTAAATTTCCCACGAAGATAACTGTTAAATACTCCACAGATATTCTTCTTTACGAGGCTCTTCCCTTGTTCGCAATCCGAACTGTCGGTTATTTTAACAAGCATTATGTTGTCGCAGAATGGTTTTGTAAGCGGAGTTAGTGGTTTTATATTAACTCCAGACAGCAACTCTTCTCCTTGCGAATAATTAATATTTCCAATATCTGTTACCAGGTTGTGCTATCTCCATCTAATCTCCTTTCTTAAACAGTTAATCGCGAGTAGTACGCATGCGCAGTAACATTGTTACGCACTGTTGTACAATCCGGCTGACATAGACCAGTCAGAACCTGTCTGTCTAAACACACCTGACCTTGGAATGGTAGCCGAAACGAGGTAGCAGAAAGCGACGCGACCCCCCTTTCTTACCGATATGACCGGCTACTGTTGTGCTAACATATGTTTTAAAGCACCCGAAGGGGCCTGGCATGTACAAAGTGCCAGGCATTCAGCTTTTGCCATTGTAGGTGCAGGTATTGGAACGTACCGGTAATGGATCTGTACAGCTTATCTACGACAACCACTGTTGGCACAGGAACTGTATCGACATCGGACCAGTGTTATAGTTGTTGTGTACTGAACTGTCAAAAGTTTTATATTAAAGACTTATTATTTTGTAAACAGTCAGACTGTCATGGTGACTTGTGCAGGTGTATGTTTCGGAGATGTAAATATAGGAATGTAATGTTGTAAGTTTGTGTGTGACTCAAAACCCGTAAAATAATAATCTGGGGACCATGGATTGGTTGGGTAGTTGACTCAACTCTGTGTTTATTCTCGTTATTATTATAGTACTCTTTAATGTAACTTTTTTAAACTGAGAGAATACATTATTAAAACATCTACACGTTTTCATATTATTTACCAACCGTGTGAGTCACCTTGTTTTAACTTTGGGTGGTTGACCGGTGCTACACTCTGGTAGTAGATGGAGTAACCTGTGGAAATATTGTTGGGGGGAGTAGAGGGATTTGGCCCCGGGCTGAGACCGATATGCTGTCACTTCCACACACGCGCTGGGAGGTGGGGGGGTTCCCGCAGGGGGAAGCAAAGGCCGGGCATAGGTCGCTAACAGACGTGCAGGGAGGTGGTAGTGGGGGGTTCCCGCAGGGGGGAGCAAAGTCCGCGGGTCGAGGTATATCGGTTGACAAATCGGTTGCTAAAAGTATATTTCGGTTGGAAAATCGGTTGGTAAAAGTATATTTCGGTTGGTAAAAGTATATTTCGGTTGGTAAATCGGTTGGTTTTGGTTGGTAAATCGGTTGGTTTTGGTTGGTAAATCGGTTGGTTTTGGTTGGTAAATCGGTTGGTTTTGGTTGGTAAATCGGTTGGTAAAAGTATATTGTGGTTGGTAAATCGGTTGGTAAAAGTATATTTCAGTTGGTAAATCGGTTGGTTTTGGTTGGTAAATCGGTTGGATTTGGTTGGTAAATCGGTTGGTAATTTCGGTTCGGTTAAATAGTGGCCAGACTAACACCCGTTTGGACTGTGGTAAGCATAGGTTTAGGCAAAAGTAGGAATTAAGTCTAGGTTAACAATATTTTAACACGATACATAAAAACATGTGCTACACCCTGGTAGACAACGGAGGAAACTACGTTTAACAGATTATACACATTAAATGTACCTAGGCCGTGGTGGGCAAAAGTAGGAAACTCTAATAGGTTAGGTTAACTATCTTAACACATTATATAGCACATTATATAAATATATAACACATTATATATATATAACACATTATTGTAACAGCTGATTGGCTGTGGATGGGCAAAAGTAGGAAACTTATAGGTTAGGTTAACTATCTTACCACATTATATCTTAACACATTATATTTATAACACATTAATTGTACCAGCTGATAGGCTGTGGATGGGCAAATGTAGGAAACTTATAGGTTAGGTTAACTATCTTAACACATTATATCTTAACACATTATATAAAATATATAACACATTAATTGTACCAGCTGATTGGCTGTGGATGGGCAAAAGTAGGAAACTTATAGGTTAGGTTAACTATCTTAACACATTATATAATTATATAACACATTATTGTAACAGCTGATAGGCTATGGATGGGTAAAAGTAGGACACTTATAGGTTAACTATCTTAACACATTATATAAATATATAACACATTGTATATATATATATATATAACACATTATTGTAACAGCTGATTGGCTGTGGATGGGTAAAAGTAGGACACTTATAGGTTAACTATCTTAACACATTATATAAATATATAACACATTATATATATATATATATATATATATATATATATATAACACATTATTGTAACAGCTGATTGGCTGTGGATGGGTAAAAGTAGGAAACTTATAGGTTAGGTTAACTATCTTAACACATTATAAAACACATTATATATATATATATATATATATATATATATATATATATATATATATATATATATATATATAACACATTATTGTAACAGCTGATTGGCTGTGGATGGGTAAAAGTAGGAAACTTATAGGTTAGGTTAACTATCTTAACACATTATATAACACATTATATAAATATATAACACATTATATATATATATATAACACATTAATTGTACCAGCTGATTGGCTGTGGATGGGCAAAGGTAGGAAACTTTAGGTACCCCCACCATTTTTGTCCTCAACCGTCCCAATCTCTACTGACAATCTCTATCTGAAAGCCTTCTCTTGGTTTTATTTCTCTTTTGAGTCTCTAAAATTACATTCACATGAATTTTATATGTTTACAAATTGTCAATTTAAATTTGATTAAAGTTGGAATTAAATTTTGTCGAAATTACTAATTTTAAAATTTATTCATTCAAGCTCTCATAACTTACGTCAGTAATTTAATTTTGAATTGAAATTGTACAAAAATTTACCCAATAGAAAAAAACTGGTAAGTTAATTTGAAATATTTGGAAAATAATGTTTTCCTGTCAACGCTCAAGAATACAATTTCTATTTACTATTAATCATACTAAATATTTTTCAGTAAGACAGACATTAATAATAGATTAACGATACAAAATTAAAATCTTTCAAAATAAAACATAGTGAGAATTTTTAATTTTACTTTAAAATAATTTCAAACCTAATCGGATATTTAACAAATTTCTTTTGAATTTACGGTAACATAAATCAACAAGATGTACTGCATATTTGCATAATATGTTTTAATAATTGACCTACCAAACGTTTACTGATCTTGCTCTAAGAAAACATCAATTTTAAAATATAAAATAGATACATAATTTCATTTACTTATAAGAATACACATACCTTAATGTAAAGATGTTAGTATAAAATATGTATACCATGCGTCCAAAAAGACCCAGCCCCCTCTTATTATTTATTTATAAATGGAAATAGACAGATTTGCTTTAGGGAAAGTTTAGATAACCAAAGGAGAAGTTTTTTGAAGTATAAAAATTTTCAACCCTTACCCCAAAATGGGGTGGTTTGGGGGTAAGTCAAGAATTTTAAATAGCAACCCCTATTGAGTGATACCTCATTTTAAAAATAATCTTTTAAAAATAAGAATAATGGCGCAAACTAGAGGTTTCTAAGTTCATCCTACCCAACATAGCGACCAATTGAATTGTGAATTTTACGTTAACAATTACACCGGAAATGTTCCGAAATCTACAATATGCTTTTTAGTCCATAATCTATTTCTACCAAAAAGGAAATGGTAGCCATTTCAAGAACTAATCCGAGCTAAAAAAACAAGGTAAGGCTCTTACCATCATTTTACCAACATAGAGCAGTTTGTAATGTAATAAAAACAACCGGAGTTTTTAGGATAACATTCACAATTTGATTGGTCGCGTGTGTTGGGTAGGATGAACTTAGAGACCTCTAGTTTGCGCCATTATTATTATTTTAAAAAACCTTTAAAATGAGGTATCCCTTAATAGGGGTTGCTATTTAAAATTCTTGACTTACCCCCAAATTACCCCATTTGGGGGTAAGGGTTGAAAATTTTGATATATCAAAAAACTCCTCCTTTGGTTATCTAAACTTTCCTCAAAGCAAATCTGTCTATTTCCATTAATAAAAAAAAGAGGGGGTGGGACTCTTTGGACACATGGTATACAAATTAATATGTTCATGTTTGTAAGTTAATTTTACACGGTTAGTGAATGTTTCAAACCTAGATTAAAGCATATCTTATTATTTGATTTGTAAATAAAATGATTTTATTTTTATTAATTCTCCTCTTCATAGAGGTATTGATTGAATAATATATGTTAATCAATAGTTGTCTAACATTATAAATTTAAGGAATCTTTGTAACAAAGGCCAATTTATGTTTCAGGATAAATTGACAGATTTATTTGGTGAGGAAACTATTTCAAACATCCATCTCCATCATTTACTTCTGTTTTTTTGCAAAGAAACAACACTCCGGAAATAATTTAACATAATATTAATATTTAACAAGTATTATTGACATAAGAAGTTATAGTCTATAAACGTATTATTTGTAAAAAAATGTGTTTAAGTAAAATTTTAATTTTAGATATTTCTCAAGACAATCTCAATATATATTTATTTATAGTGATCATTAGTTACTCCATTGTTTCTGTTTTAACAAATATGGATACATGTTCATATACAGTAATATATATCCATACCGTGTATTCACTGAAATATTGAGTGTAGGAAATTTATCGTTTTTGACAATACAGATTAATGGAACTATAAATATCACTGTCATCAATCATCAGATTTAAAAAATGGCTGTTATTGATATAGTTGTACAGGTTTTTAATAATAGTGTTTCATTAAGGTTTTTAATTGTATTAAAAAAATATTCAAATTAAATTATATATGGAAACTAGAAAATTCAGAATTATTCATTGGGTAAAACATAAGGGTCTCCTACAAATATAATTTAATTTAATACTTTAAGTAAATTTACTTACAATCTCGAAAATAATCTTCTTTAAATGTAAAATTTTATTTAAATCTTATTTTATATAGAACAAATGCAATGAATTTACTATATTTTTGTAAATTCTAACTATGTACAAATAATTGTTATCAAAACGAAAATAGATAAATAGGTTAAATTAATAAAATGATTAATTAAATAGAACGTTAAACAAAAATGAAGATAATGTTAAAATGAAAGGAAATAATTTAGCCAGTCTATCTTTGAAATGATTGTTCCCTCTTATATTGTTAGCATAAATGCAGCCTTTTTAATAACTTGTTTATAAAATACGAAATATGTCATACGTCGTTAGTAATCGGGTGTGTGATCTATAAAAAGCAATAAATCAGCGACAACACAAAGTTAGCCAATATTTAAATTCAAGAAGAGGAGATATCCTCATCGTCCATCATCAATAATCAGTTCAAAGTGGGGGAAATCATCCTTTGTGAAATTTTGTTTAGTTTTTAATCATGTTGAGATTATTCTAATTAAAAGTAACGATATAATTATTTTTTTCCGCTTCTTAGATTTCGGTTTGAAAGTTATGATAAATAAATGTAGTCTTCCCAATTCACTTAAAATCTAAACAATTTATAAATATTGATGTTTTTTAAATTCCATACATGTTGTGTGATATTTGATTAGGTCGTTTATATTATTCCTGTTGTCTGAAACTTATGCAGTGAAACAATCCGGAGAGAAATGAAAACACTAAAATAAATGTTCAAGATACGGTTGAAACAAATGATGTGAGATTCCTGTAATGGGGAGCAGTTACTGTTGTTGAGGTGGGTTTAAATAGAGAATATGTAGTGATGATTAGTTATTTATTACTTGTAAGGGTAGGTATACGAGGAAGCAAAATATGTAGTAGGATGGAGTCCCAGTAAGCATTGCTAAACATTAGATTTTTTTGTGAATGATTTTAAATTAAAATAATGGGAAGAAAGTTTTAAGAAACCAGTCCAAGAATGAAAAAGTTAGTGCAATATTTTTCGTAGATTTTTAGTTTTAATATGTATGGGTATGTGAGAAAGTGTGTGCAATATTTTTGCATTGGTTTTGGTTTGACTATGTATATGAGTTTGAGAAAGTTAGTGCAATATTTTTCATTGATTTTTTGTTTTAATATATATGGGTATGTGAGAAAGTTTGTGCGATATTTTTGCATTGTTTTAGTTTACCTATGTATGTGAATTTTGAGAAAGTTTTTTTCGTAGATTTTTAGTTTTAATATCTAAAGGGTAGTGAGAAAGTTTGTGCTATAGTTTTTCATTGATTTTAGTTTAACTATGTATGTGAATTTTGAGAAAGTTAGTGCAATTTTTTCGTAGATTATTTTGTTTTAATATGTATGAGTATGTGAGAAAGTTTGTGCAATATTTTTGCATTGATTTTAGTTTGACTATGTATATGAGTTTGAGAAAGTTAGTGCAATATTTTTCGTAGATTTTTAGTTTTAATATATAACCGTTGTTGTACGTATACTGTTATTATTATTTTCGTGACGACTTTTTCCTTTCACCACATCGATTTAACAGCACCAAAAAAATTGCCTACCGGGCGTAAAGAAGTATTCACTTCAAAAATTGAAATGATTTATGAATGGATATAATATATCCATTGATGGTTATTGAGTATGATGAGTTGGTATTTTGATTGTTATTACTATTTTTTGAAAAGCGTAGAAAATAGAATAGTCGTAACGAACAGTAAGGAGAGAAAGGCTTCATAGCATTGAATAGTATTATATATTTAGTGTTTTTGTGTGTGTGCTTAATGAATACTAATTAATTTATGTGCAACACCACCAACTTCAGCTAGAACCTTTCTAACTTTTGATAGTTTACTAGTCCGAACTACAGCGAGTTAAGTGCACAACTATACCAACTAAGTTATACTGCTCCCAGTATTTTTTTGGGATTCACTTTATAAAATAAAAAATGTATAGAACTGTTTAAAATGAAATAGTATGAGTGTTTGAAGAATAAGTAAAGTGAGAATGGACCATGGTCATTAAATGCAATGGTGAAGGTCAAATATGTATAGTATGAAAGCTTTCGTTATATTAAAGGAATGTTTCCAGGTTGTGTGTTGTTTTTATTTTTGGCCTATCTTATTTACTGTGACTAATGAAAACGTGTTGTAGCCGATGGAAATATACAACTCTAATAAACGAAATGAAATCTGGGAACCTTGGTGGTACCAAGTCCAAATTAAATTGAACTAAACTTGACTCCACCAATTACGCCACGACGTTCTCCCATTGTGCATTAGTACCGACACTTTTCATTGTAATTAGACGTGTTTCTAACTAACTTGATGGGAAATTTGGAGTAAAAAAATAAAAGAAATCCAAAGTAAACAACAAAAATAATGTTTCACGAATGCTTATTTTAACGTATGTTATGTAAATTAAATTTTATTTATTTCAGGGTTCAACATATAAACCCAATAAAAGAAAAGAAATTTGAAAATTTAATTAACTCAATTAAAAAAAAAATCTTTACCAAATATGAATAAAAACTAATCCTTGTAATGAAGTTTGAAAATTGTTTTAATTGTTCCAGTGATTTATATGGACAAATTTCAAAATCAACACTACTTGTATACTTGTTAGGACAGTATTATTGTAGTTATTAGTACTTATACTAATACTTTGTAAAACACATTGATTTATAGTTAGTGTGATTTTTCCAAGTTAATAACTTTACAATAAAAATATCATTGTAATACAAGTAAAATATTTTAAAACTATTTATATTGAAATTAATACTTTGGCAGATTCCTGGATCGTTTATAATACAAACTAATGTCCCCGGAAAGTTGATTAAGAAATCTTTTTAATATTTATTACTACACAATGGATTTTGATTTACCTTAATAGATCCAGTTAAATTACTTTTGTTCATGTTAAAATGGAATTAAATATTTTTTTATTCTCTGGTTTTAATTACAAAATAGTTCAAACTTTCATTAGCTATTGAATCGAATTTATAGTATAAGCAAAAAAAAAAAAAAGAAAGAAAAAAGAAAATGAAAAAAGAAAATAGTGTATACAGTCTTCGCTGTAAATACATGACTTCATGAATTACTAATTTGAAGACCTAGTTGTAATTTGACCTAGTTAATTTTTAATACCATCATCAAAAACACGAAGATGTTCTAGAATGATTTCCTTGAAATATCCGTTTTATGTAAAATCTAATACAGTTAAACTAGGGTTTTATATTCCTCAACAGACTGGTTGTTCAAACTTAAGGGAACCTTTTAGTCCCTATACTGCCCATCAAGATGTTTAGGTAAATTTAGAAAAAAATACTATTAGGTTTATAGAAATAAACTTTTACAATTATTAGTTAGACCTATTTGAACAATTTTTTAAAGAAAACATAATAATTAACCTTTAAAAAAAATTAAACGTTCAAAAAATTCATTTTAAAACATATATACATTTTAAAACACTTATTTTAAAATTTTTAACAACAATTTATTTAACGTTATAGGGTATACAATAGTGCACAAGAGGAAAAAATGAGCCTTATAGAATAAGAGTTTCACTAAAAAAGTCTACCAGTGTTCCAGGAAATCTGATTTTTCGGTACGCCTATAAAACTGCCAACATATCCTGTATATCGCGCTAAAACGGGACAGCACCATACTCAACACTTTATTTCTTTTCCTTATCTCCCCTTTTATTTTTAGATTTTTTATCTGTATTTTTATCCCTGGTAGATTCTAAAACTGCTTTGTTTATATCTAAAACTCTTTTTTGTCAATTTGTTTTAGGCCTACTACACAATTACTTCCAGCATCGCCACATACACGTAGTTTTCGAATCACTTGCACTTTACCTAGAGCACCAAAAATTATAGCATCTAATACTCCATCGTTCAATGTTTTTATCCCAAATGATAAATTTGGGCTCATTGGGATTTTGCGTTCGCCGGTGAAGACGCTTTTTTAGCAAATTCGTGTTTTAAGGTCCTTAAAAATAAATGATTTCTATTATAATACGCTCAGAAATTGCATGTTTATGAATATACTTCTCACCTGAAATTAAGGAACATTGGTATTTGCACCAGGATAGTTCATCTTTCGGGCAGAGTTCTTGCTGGGGACGATCATCAGTAGAGATCAAATGAATCGCCTTCCTCTTTTTATCAACAACTTCAAGGTTGTCTCTGATTACTTTCCCGAAACATGTTTGAATGTTGTTGATTAGTGCTTCAGTAAGGCTACCATGTCCTGAAATACGCTTGTCGTCAGACTAGTTCTGGACTCGCAATTTGACTTTCATCATGTGTAATCTACAACTCATACTTTTTTTAGAAGTTTTCAAAACACAATAATTTACACTTTAATTAACATTAAACGAACAATTCGTGTTTTTGTATATTTTATCTTCACATGTTTCAGAGGATTTTATTGAAACTTTATAAAGGTACTCTTTTAAGGTTTCACACCACTTAATTATTTGGATGTTATGATAATTTTATTTTTTAGATGATTTCTTATTTCTAAGGGTCGAACAATCATATTGGTTTTTACCAACTAATAATAAAATAAATTTACTGGGTACATTAACAACTCGAGGAAAATAGCGATTTACGAAGCAGTAATACAAGAAATAATCTATGTCTAACCCCACGACTGCGCCCTTTGTACCACAATTTCGAATTACCTAAGTCACCTACTGTTAAAATATAGGACCTACTAAATATAAGATATAAGATAGTGAAATTTATATTGTTTGGGGATAAGTTCTTATTAACAAGTTTATAAAGTCCAAAAGCTTAACATTTAATAATATTTCATACTAATATCTCGCTTTTATTTAAATAAAACTAAAAACTATAATTTGTTTTGTGATTTTGATAGATACACTAGATTTGGTAACAAACTTATCACACATAATTTAACATAATCATTTATTATTTTTATAGTTCTACGTTAGATGTAATATACTACACTAAATGATTACTTTAATTAGCTGTCATTTAATATGTTTGATATAATATTTTGTATATATTACAATATTATGACTCTGAATAACGACAATACCTTTTGATACGATTACAAAGAAACCAAGTGATTATGTCCTACAATTGATAGAGTAGTTGATCAGGCAAAGAGGAGAAGACAAAACCTTGTCGATGGAATGATTTCGAGGGATGGTTATATAAATTTACTGAATGGACACAAGACTGGTTGTTTAGTCACGAAGGAATAATGCTATGGGATGCAGCCAGTCTGCTTTACAATATCATACACAATAAGGTACATGTAGGGTACTAGCTTGGGTATAAATGGACAGAGGCTCTTAGAGTTACATGCGCTTACCGAACTATGTCGGAGCCCGTCATCTTAGGCATGGGGATGTCAAAGACGAAGAACAAAAAAGATAAGGGTGTAGCCAAAAAGACAGTCAGAACAACAATGACAGTGAAGTGTAAGAGCGTATGTTAGGAGCGAGAACGGAAAGATGGATTGCCAAGCTCATTCCCAAAGTCGAAAATTGGCAAAGAGGACACTACAAGGTCAACTACTTTGTGAACTAGTATCTGTCTGGACATTATCTGTTTCGATAATATTTGTTGAGGATGACCAAGAGCGAATATAAATTTGTTTAGAATGACCCCACCTGTACTCACTGCAAAGCCGACTTCGAGGATGGCGATTAACAGACTTTCCCCAAAGGGGATAGATGGATTTCAGAGAGAATGTCGTTAACGGGAGTGGAGGAAGAAGTAACAACGGATAATATTGTCGGAAAGATACTCGTTAAGGAACAGTGAGAAAAAATGGTCGGCTTCGTCTAGACAATGTTAAGGGATGAAAATGAATGATGGATATCCAAGTTGGCTGGTGTTATTTATGACAAAGAGAAAGCTGCAGAGGTTTAGCCAGACGGCACCTAAACGAAGTAATGTGAAAACTGTTCCGTGGATCCTTCGATGGAAAAGAGGTTAGTGGGTAACTCAGATGACGTTTGTGAATCCCAAACACAGAGAGCACTTAATTCCTATTGTACAGAACCATTTCTTTCCCCTTCTCAATGGAAAAATCATACATAAAGCACAAAATTAGAGATTATCAAATAGGTACAAATGGAAGAACGAAGATGTGCACCGTGATTCAGGTTATCCTTTTAACATAAACACTGAAAAAACAAGAGCGTATGATGTAGCTGTGGCATATTTTCACATAATATGATAAAGCGGCCAATGGTAGTAAAACACAGGAAATTCTATCTATGATGGAATGATAGCATAAAACTACAATATAAATTCAGTAATTTTTGCAAGATATTGATGTGACAGAAAAAAAGAAGTGATAGAAGCACAGACTAAGGTCTGCGACAAGGCCATTGTTCCATTGCTGTGTATGGCGGTCCTAAACAATAAAAAGCAGGATTGAGGAAGAAGTACAATTAATATTTTATGAATCCAGATCATTGGAAGATGTAACGATATTGTAATAATTGGTGGATAATTTGATCCAATGAAGAACGATTTCATTTTAAATCTAATTTTAATGGAAGCAAACCAAATATCTTAAATTATAAATCTGGTATATCCTCTACTTGTTTATAACTGTGAACTTCATTATTATGTCAAAATATACACATTTTTTTTGCTTCATATTTATTTCACCAGATAGCGCAGGATGTTAGGGGACCTATCAGATGTTTTCCGAAGAATATACGATGGGTTGTAACACCACAGCATACAATGTATTCATTCTTTAAAGTTTTGGTGTAGGGCAATGTTCTGAATATTTTATATTTGGAACAAAGATTACCATAAGCTCCGATTTACTGTGACGTATGAATATTAAACAGAATTATATATTTTACTCGTTAGTATATTCTAGGTATAAAAATCTATAAAAGAAATCAATGGTTGTGAGGATGTCCTAATGTAATGGTGTATCCAGATAACAAAAAAATGTCCTTCACACCTTTCATTTTCTTCTACAATTTTCGTTATATCACTATAAAAAAATCAATAAAAAAAAACTAAAGAAATTTTTATCTGATCTCTTGTACATTATTTTTAAATATTTACCAGGCATCATACATTTAAATAAAATATGATACTGCATAAGACTTCCAATATTTATCTCAACGGTGAAACCGGTTTTTCATTTTTTACTTCTAATAATTTATGTCATTAAAATTGATAATATTAAAGTGATATTAATATTTATTTAATGAACATTAAATTTAGTTTTTGCTACTATAATATTCTCATGTAGAACTCTAATAAACAAACCTACCCTATTCAATAATCCTCCTGGATCAAAAAATACAATAAAAGGGTCGTTTTATTATAGCGTATGATGATGTTAGATTAGTACCATGATGACGTCATTCAATAATAAACTAATGATAACTGGGAGTAGGAATTGCACGGTAAAATGAAAGGAGGGGACTAGTATCTGCTTAAGTTTAGAATATAAACGGGAACACTGAATTGATTACGTTGTTCTATAAATCATTAAACTAAATGACAAAATGAAATAAATTAGTTCCCAAAGGGATACATCCATATAAAGTATTAGATTAAATCCATTTAGTAATTTGCTTGGTATAAAGTTCATATTGTTACGTGGGTTGCACTGATTACTGTAGTTTCCACTCCATTTATTCCCTCACGACTATTAAAGTTTTAGATTAACACTCAGGGGAAATATAGCAATACACCGTAATCGCTTCTTTAGTTTATTTCTTAAACTTGATAATTATTTCATGTATGAAACTAACTATTAATTGTCAATTGTTAATGTCTAATATAATGTTTGACTATCAAATTTAATATAAATTTTATCTACACTTCTTTAAAGATAAAAAATCTCTTCATCTTAAACAAGTTGATAATGGTACTTACCTACAATGTAATATGAGCAAATCCTTTAAAAAAAATGCCAAAAGTTGGTTTTTTGGGCATTATAGGAAATATGATAAATATTGGTAGATTTTTATGAACCGAAAAATTGTGTATCTCAAACAGCGTCAGGGTCGGAGAACACTGGTTGAGGATCTGATCAAATATATTGCACCGAGAACCAATCGAAAAATAATGTTTTTATAAGATTACCTTGCGTGGAAATCCAATAAATAGAATCATCATAGGTTTGTATATCGATTCCAATCACATTCGCGTGGAACTTTGAAGTCTGGAGTCATTTAAAACGCAACCGTGCATGAACATTGATTTTACAAACAATGAGTTCGTCATTACTCAGCAAGAGCGTTCAAAACGAATGAATTTGGTTAGTCGGTTTAAAATAGTTTTTACACAAGTTTTATGAACCTCGTAATTGTGTATATCATTATTTTAATGAGATCGGCTTTGCTCGTGTCACAGTCTCTGCCCTAACGTGCTTCGAAACTGTAAATACACGAAGGAACCTCAACTCGCTACGCTCGTGTCGGTGACTTGGCCCTAACGGAACTCGTATACGAATATCACATTTTTTTTGAGAGAAGTCGGTTTTCGAAATTACATTTTAAACAAAGAAACTACACTGTTATCTAAGAGAAACGGTTCGTACTATTGCATGTAGAATTGAAACATGAAAATTTGTATTTAGTTTACTGTCTTGTACAACATTTCCAATTAGTTGTTTCTGCATTTCAATAGGGTTATATATGATCAAACTATAGTCTCCCATACCACGTTTTAATTTTTCTATCTTGAGGACCGACGAATGGCGCCGAAAATACTTTTTCAGTTTTCTGAGGCCATGTAACGTAAAGATCATAAAACAAATCTAGGTCCCAAACTTTTTCCGATTATTAAACCTACTGGGTAAGTATAAATAGCTTCAATGTAAAATTGTACATATTATAACAAAAGGACAAGCATGACACGCTTTTCCTTACGAATTCAGTTACTGATTGCAGCTTCGTTTCAACATGGTGTCAAGCTAGTTTAAATACTACAATTACAAAGGAAGTAATAAAATATAGTACGGTTTCTATTCTTTAGAACATTTTAAACTCTGGGGATACTCATATCTCCCTTCTCTCAACATACAAGTACTTTCACATTAATCTGAAAACTGTGATCGCAGTTAATTAATGAACTACAACATTTTTTAGACTTTACAAAACCCAAACATACTCAAATGTAAACCAAATGTATAATCTCTTTATTAAAAAACTGTTATACTGATAATTTCAGTTAAAATATGAATTTAACTCATTTTAAATAAAATAATCAATTACCACAAAAATAATCACAAAAGTTTTGTTAGTTATTCTAATATAGACTGTCATTTAATTGTTCACAGAAGAATCACCTCCAGGCTTAATAATTTTACGTATTATAAACTAAAATTATTGGCTGTTCATCTGTTTTTACGCGAAACCCTATCAATAATATTTTCATTTTATCTTATTACATACATTATCATAATTTAAATGGCCCTCTTCCTGCAATTAAACATTACTTTCCTGCTTGCATTTATCCTTGTACTCAAAATTATTCCTATAAAACATTATTTTAATACTTGCATATAAACATTATATAGAGATGTATAAAATCATTCAGCTTACATTACATTATATTTGAGAGAATCTAGAATTATAGAATAAACTATACTTGTTGCACAATATGTGTAAAGTAAATAGATTAAATCCCATGTATTGATTAGCTTGGTGTGAAGTTGATATTGTTAAGTGGGTTGCACTGATTACTGTAGTTTCCATTCCATTTATTTTCCTGCGACTATTAAAGCTTTAGATTACCGCTCAGGGGAAATAATCCAATAGCCTGTAAACTTTTGTTATATTATATCTTGAATGATATATTTTTGAAAATCACTTTTTTTTTTAAAATTACCTGTTCTTTCAGGTATAATTTGTTTCTCCAATTTTAAAAGTGACAAATATTTGTGCATTTTATTTTCATAAGAATGAGTAATATAGACCCACAAAAACATCTTGGGTACAAAAATCGATGTTAAGTTTTCTTACGAATTTATTCTTTTTGTGTCGTTACCTGAGTATAAAGATTGGGTCTGTCTGTCGTCTGTGCAGTGTTCTACAGCGTAAACGTGTTTAACAATTTCAAGCTGATTTTAGTTATTTTGGTCGTATCTAGGAGGTTTTTAATATGCTCGATAACTCATAATCTGACGGTGGTGGCTAAAGAACACAAAAGTATGACTTATTCAATTTTATATTGAAAACTACGGAAGAGACATTTTCAGTGAGTGACGACTATTTTTGGATCGTTTTTGGAGCCAGTCAAAATATATCCTACATGAAATACTAAACAAGAAATTAGGAATACGATATATATGGTTTCCTGAAGGTTTTACACAAGTGGAAAATACAGAATAAGTTCAAATATTAATGCCAATCACATGCACGTGAAACTCTGTAATCTGGAATCATTTGCAAACGTAACCCTGCATGAATCTCGATTTCACACACTAATAGTTTCATAACGTACAGTAAGGGCACAACTTTTAAACACATCTATACAAAACTTAACTTGTTATAATTAAAATATTGTGTTAGTTATATTATGTTAAAGATTTAACCATTATCGCTTTAATGAATAATTCTTACAATCTATAATGGTGCATTGAGAAAGGTTCAGTATCAGATGACAGTAAAAAGTTTTGAAAATAATTCACCAACGTTTTATATCAGTGTTCCTGATCCTGAAAAGCAATTAAATTTAATAACCTGCAAAAAATAATACTCTGAGCATTTATGGAAGAAAGAACTCTATATGAAAGAAAAATAGGTCCTTGAGACTAAAAATCAATTGTAAATGGAAATGCTTATATATATATATATATATATATATATATATATATATATATATATATATATATATAATTTATTAATAATATGATTACTTTTATTATGATGATGAAATTACTTTTAATAGTGAGAATAGAAATTATTCATGGTCTATTATCTGTTGTAATATATATTTATTTACTAGTCTTTTATTTAATTTTTGTGTTAGGCATATGTAATTTATATATTGTTTTATTTGTCTACATAGTTATTGTTAATATATTTTTAAATTTATATTTATTAATAAAATTTATATATCTTTTTGATTGTAGAGTTTATTGTCTAGTTTTTAACAAAATTGTTTAATAACACGTATATTTACTTGGTTTTGTTTTCCAACTTATATTCTGCTAATAAATATTGATTGAGATCGAATATCTCATAATCACCTCAAACTATTTCGATGAAATGTTTGAGAATTGTTACCAATCTGTATTATAAACTAATGTACAGATAATAGTTGAAATACAATTATAGTTATTGAATATTGTGGAAAGTTTCAAATAGACTGGGGACTCTTTATGTATTTTATAATGGATTCGAGAACTGTTAAGTTACATTCTTTCTAAGTATACAGGAGAAAGTATTTAGACGGGACTATTTATAGATGTTGAGAATTTAGTGGATTTGTAATTTAAGGATCACTGTGGTCATAACGATTCGTTCATTTCACTTTATTACACATACGTAGTATAGATAAAGTTATGTGATTGGTCGAAAAATCCTTATGGAGTTTTTACTAGTATATCCATTTTTGTATTCCCAGAGTTCAAAGAATGTTTTTAATAATGATGTTTCTCTGTTGTCTATCCTGCGCTCTAGAGCCCAACCACCTGAACGGATTTTAATCAATAAAGGGAAATTTAACCATGCGTCGGGGGATGTGTTCACTTTTTATTAACTGAAAATTTAGGGTTAGCTACCATAAAACAAACAAAATTTAGATATCTTCAAATTTTACCCTAATGATTTAGTGAAGTGTAAAGATCGCAACAAGTGTGCAAAATCGAAAGTAAAAATATACTATGGTTAAGGAATAGTTGCCAAAAAACCATTTGACTACCGTCATTAAAATCTCTATTGTAATCAAATACGATTTATTCCGATTTTTGGACATTTTTATGGCACAAGCAAAAGAAGTTTTGTTCCTTCTTTAAACATATATAAAATGGATAGAATATATTTATAATATATATATATATATATATATATATATATATATTTAATGAACCACAGCCTTTGAATATATATAAGACTATGTCTGTGGTTTTTTACGATTTGATTACGAACTGATATTTTTGGTGGTCGGTAGATGTAGTTAGTTTTTGCAATGTTTTGTTATCATTTATTATAATTACATGGGATTTTAACGCCATTCCTTGTGTTTGAAGTTAGAGATAGTTTCTCAACTTTTTAAACGTGTTAACTTAATATAATTAAAAACTATAATTAGAAGGTAAGTAGTCAATTTTAGCACGATTACACTTCTGTAGAACATTGAGATGAATGATCGATCTAACTTCGTAGGTTCGCGAAGAAAATAATAAAATGATTCTACGAGAAAGAAACAAGTGCTTAGTCAATTTTCTTTGTTTGCAAAGTGTTCCAGGTTCAATTTCTATGACTATTAAAAATGTTACGGTGTTAACATTGTGGAAGTGGAGTAAAACAAAATTAAATCTTGGACTTTTAATCCAAAAGAAAACTTTTGAAATAATGACCACCATTACATTGTTTATGTCCTATATTTAATCAAAAATTATAAACTTTATTTTGATAAAATTTACATTTAGTGATTTGGTATTTTTTAAACTTTAACTTATTAAGTAATTTAAAAAAAAAAGCATCCAGATATGGCCAAAACTATCTACATGAATATTTGATTAACAATTCAATTGAATTTAATCGTAATTGTTTCATCATTGATGTATATCCTATGACAAACAACTTACTATTTTTTTTTTCATTTTTGGGGATAGCTGAGTAGGAAAGTTTAAGTGTGTTAGGTTTTTGCACTATTTACTAAACATATTTACTTGAATTCAATTTATCTAATGTTGACTGAAAAAAAAAAGTGAAACTGTGATTATGGTTTCATGATTATTCGGACAAAAACTGTGGCAGTAAATATACATTGTAACTCGAATATGTTGTTAAAATAAACTATAATCAAGTTGATTTCTATCTACAAACTGTTTCATCAATGTTTCTTATCTCAGATTTTATTATACTCATTGGACTCAAAAGCAACATAGATAACAACATATTATAATATCTTTATTTATTAATGTTATCTTAAGTAAATGTAAGTAGAATACATTGTAAAATAAATAAATAAATAAAAAATTATAAAACACTACTAAATTCTAATCTGGCTGACCATGGTTTAGCCTGTTATGACATTTACGAGGGAGTTGAACTGAACACAATATCACTCTTAGCATTTCTATTTGACCTCAATTTCTTACTACATGTAATATTTTAATCAATTAAAAAGCCAAAATATTTCTGATGGACAAACGACGAATCATAGAATTAATATGTGTTTTATTTAAGAACTAAAACAATAGATTGAAAATTAATTTCATCGCTATATGAGAGTTTCATACATAATCTAAATTTTAAAATTAATAATTTTCTTATTAGAAAAATATATGTATTCAATTTATTATGTAATGAAATATCTATAATTAATTAAAATATAATAGTAACAACAGATAAAACATAACAATACAAATATTAAATTTCAACAATTTGAAACGAAAATATAATTTTTGGTTGAAAATCGATTCTTCCGATAAATTGGGACTCGTTGATTTCTTAGAAGTATTTTAAAGTAACTTCTCATAGTTTTTGTTTTTACTTTAAAAAAAAAATCAATTTATAGTGTAAAATAACTGATTGCTTTTACACAGATTTAAAAATTGTGATACAAGTCATTGATCCAGTTAAGGAGGAAGAATCACCGTTCATATCTCACATTGTCTGTATATTGGAAAATATAGCACATTGTTGAATTAAACTTCTGATTTCTACTTAAATTTGATTTTTAAACATATACGTAGTTTAGAGACAGTTATGTTATGGGTAAAATAATCGATATCAAATTTGTTGGTCATTTATTGTTTTGAGGTTCCTTGAGTATAATAAGTGGTTTTGGGAATAATGTATCTTGTGTTGCCTGTTAATTGTTGGTTATCGTATGTCGTATGTGCAGAGCTCTGAAGCACAAACTCGAAGATTTTTATAAAATTTATAAATTAAATATCAAATATTTTGACCATATCTCATGACATTTTTTCCCCTTTACTTTTGTGGTAGATCTTATAAAAAAATAAGCGCAAAATTATTTCCCCCTAAATCAGTCGTAATAGACTGATGAATGTTTGCTCAATAGAAGCGTTTAAGGAACCACACAAAATAGTTTGGTCGCTATCTCAAGGAAAAAATGGTTCGTGATTTATAGACAAAATAAATGCATTCTCTGTGTAGCAATAAACCATGAGATTATTCATCAAGGTCTAATGTTGATAATGACAAATTTAAAACACAACTAACTTGATAAAAATTTAAATAGATAAAGATTAAACAACCTGTTATCAACCACTGTATTAGATTTATTGTTTATTCTTTTTTTTTTGTTTAAATTAAGCACATATTTTTGTAAATATTAAATAATCGTGACCAATATTTATGGGGTCAGATAAATTGTGAATAAAAATATAGAAAATTAAACTTATCAAATATTCTATACAGTGCCTTTATACCGATTAGGAGATAGCATGTTCCAACGTAATTTCTTTACTTGTCTTTTAAAACATCAGGTAAGATTCAATAGTTTCTTTTAATTATATGTTTACATATGTAACACATTAGATCAGTTTAAATTGGCATTGCTACTGAATTAGTAGCAATAAGTTACACACACACACACACACACATATATATATATATATATATATATATATATATATATATATATATATATATATATTTTATTACTGGGTAGAATAACTGTATATTTAAAAGTTTGAATTTTTCTCAAAAGTAAGTAAAAAATCAATCATAAAATTATTTTAATTTATTAGATCTACTAATTAACGAGTAAATTATCTTGGCTTGTTTTAAAATTTCCACGTATAAAATAATCACTTTAAATATTTTGATTAAACTAAAACAACTCTTATTTTTCACTAAGAAAGTTTTTGTCCAATTTGAAGAGAACAGTTTTGATTTTTTCAAATGTATAATTGCTAGCACAATTTTTAACACTAAACTCAAATTGACTGATATGTTTTCTTTCGTTTCGAGCTTTTTAAAGTTGTTAAACATTAATTTTCCTTTGCAGTTTATAAAAGGGGATATTATTGTAAACATAAATATAATGTATATACATTTATTTAGGTAAGTTTATATTGAATTTTCAATGGTATTACTTCATTTCTAAATAAATAAATAATTTAAATCTTGCATAGTTAACGTACCATACATCCTCTACAATTATCACAATTTATCAATTATTACAAATAAAACTCAATATCTTAAAATATGTAACATTGTTGTTTTTATTACATTATTATAAATAATGAAATTTAAAGAAGGCTATTTAAATATAATAATATTATTATTTAATTATGGACTTTAGAGTTTTATAATTATTTTTTCTTGTTGGTTGTTGCGAAATATTTTTAAATCATCGTCTTATAAAAAAAGAAGACATATTATAATAAATAAATGATAATAAATAAATATTTCTTTACTATAATGTAACATAATATATTATAAAATAATATATTCTTTCAAGTTATTTTTTTTTTGAAAAACTTCTTAAATTTGGAATAACTTTCTAAATGAAACAGAATTACCTCTTGGCTCTACTCAATTCAAGCTAATTGGTTAATTTGGAATATGGATGGTTATTAAAAATAAATACATAAAGACTAAATTCAGTTTCTTACTTTCTAGGTTCAAACATTAATAAATAATAGGATATGATGTTGTATTAACATAATAACATTAATTTTATTAGACTTTAACATACAATATTAATTCATAATTTGTTAAGATTTGACTCTCTTTTAGAGTTCATGGAATTTGTAATAAAGTTTGTAATATTATAGGCCATTAGGCTTAGCTCAATTTAACAGAACACATTGACTCAAAGAATACAATATTAATTAGGCTAGATCTCGGGGTAGGCACTCGGCTGGCATGGTTGTGTTATACAACTATAACGCATAAATAAATTGAAATGATTAAAATTCTAAAAAAAAAATTAATTAAAGTTCACAAGAAATGTTGAATTGATAATTTTGAAGTAGATACAGGCCTTTGAATTTGGTAAATGTTTAGAATAGTTAATTAACAGAGCATACCATGCTCTGTACAGTTCACACTGACTCTAATCACTAATTTAGACACAAATATTATAAAAGAAAACTTTGGATGTTAATTTGGCTTCTGTACTCTGGTCTCCACAATGTTACTCCTGTCTCTGATTTCTTTTAAAAACATGGCGCCTCGTTGTGTTGCGGAGCGATATTTTTCTATTTTAAGTGAGATCGTTTGTTGAAACTGTTGGGGTTCTTCCGCGGCACCATATAGTACCGTTTTTTTTTTCTTCTTTTCTTGGCCATTGGCAATTTGGGGTTGTAATAATCATTTCTTGTATTCGTATTTGTTGTTTTGTATCAATTTGTTTATTAATTACACATTATTTAACTAATTTAAGGGTGATTTAGACCGCGTACATACATATCAGCTGATCTATCTTAATACAAGGTTGACTAAATGACTACATCAGTAACTTATTTCTTCTTCCGCAATATTTTACAATGTTTGCAATTAAAACTAACAGATGTTTTTGCATACAAATAATTTATAAGTAGTGGTATCTTAGAGTAATTTACAGTCTGATCGTTCTATTTAGTACTTCGAAATATGGTTACATATATTTTGGAAAATGGCCGTAGGCCGTTTTCGTGTTTAACATTGCAAACTCACTGTTCCTTATAAGTAGTGATTTGCTTTTAAATAAAGTTTGGGATCTTATGAAATGATTTTAAATAAAGATATGTGATGTTATGGTTGTGTAGTGGTGTGGTTAATTTGTGTCAGCGTCTAAATTTCGAATGTTTACAATTTGAGATAGGCCTATCTTACGTCTGCTTTAGGAATGATTTGTTTTGCAATTGAATGAATATGGGTGGTTTATTAATAATAGGTTGTATATAAATATCTGCTATTAATACTTATGAATGTAGATCGTTGTATTCTATGCTTAATTATCCAAATCGTATATTTTTCATTTGACTTAGGTTATGTTGTTATTGTTTAATTTAGGCTAACTATCCTAACCTGTTGCATAAGTTATTGATGTGATTTGTGCTGTTATAATGCCCTTCAAACTGATTTTGATGAGGGTACTGAATCCAAAATCATTTTGTGAAGCACAAATAACATCTTTAATCTAACTATAACTGGTAACAATCAAATACCATAACTAATAACAATGAAATAACTTATAACTAATAACAATCCTTAAATCTAACATGGTTCATACAATTCTAGTTCTATTCTGGGGTAGTATTGTTTTTCAAACCCTCGTTGTGGTTTCTGTTTGCTCATATTTGTTGTTGATAACACTTGTTGGTGATTTGTAGGGGTTGGGGACTTATGTAGTTCATAAGATTGTAGTTTATAATGGGGAACTCTGGGGTAGTTTGTTGGGTATTTCACTGTTTTTATTCACACTCATTGTTTTCCATGGTAGTCAATTCACTTGGAGGTGTTCCATTTTGTATGCAGTAGTCGTTGGTCTGTACAGGTATGTTCTGGCGGTATGGCTTTAATAAATAGTTAATTTCTCTCTCTACTGCATCCTGTAGGTTGATTGGGATAGGGTAAATTTGAGCTCGGTAGTTCTCTGGCTGTTCCATGTTTATTCGGTGTTCGTATACATTACATCTTCCTGGTTTCTCGGAGAAAATTTCAGAATATTTTATGATTAAGTCGGTCATTTGTGTTCGTTGGATCTTCTTTAATTTGTCGTTTGCCTCAAAAGTCTTGTATATTTCACTTATTTTATCGTCGTTGTACTCATTGTTTGTCTTTAAATTTTTATTTTTATTATTATCATTGTTCGTATCGTCGTAGCATACCATTCTGCACTTTATTCCTTTAATATCTTCACATTCTAACTTAAGTTCTAGTACATCGCCTTTTGCGTTCTTTATACTAATAACATTATTTTCGAAGTTTAATTCCATCTTCATTTGCCTAATCGTGTCTATTCCTAAAATGCAATCTTTGATAAGATACGGTACTATAACACATTGTAAATCAAACTCTAGTCCCTTAATCTCTGCTTTTACCATTATTATTTGTGAAATTCGTTTTGATTTGCTGTTTAAGGCGGTTGTTATAAATGTGTTACTGACGGGTAACTGTTCCACATGACCTAATTTGCTCTTGTTGTTGAGAAACCACGTTTCGGACAAGCAAGTTATGCTGCTGCCTGTATCCAGAAATGAAATTGTATTCAAACCGTTAAGTTTAATATTTATTTCCGGGCATTTAAAATTCATTAGGGGCTCATTCAATTCGTTGTCATCTTCTCGTAATAAAAACTCCCTGTCGCAGTAGAGGTTACTTATAATTATAGGGTTTCTTTCCAATGGTTGTTGCTCCCTTTCTAATAATGGCCTAATTCCGATTTTTTCCGTTGCTCCTTGCACTGGTGTAGTTGGTGAAGTGCTGATATGTCCATTTTCTTCAGCCTTACCTGTACAGCCATTAGTTATCTTGATCGTAGAATCTAAACCAGTGCGTTGGTGTTTAACGCACTCTGGTTCGTATCACTCCTTGCTTCTTCTCCGGTTCTACCTGAACTCAGCGGTCTCGTCGTTGTGGCAATCATTTGGCACACTCTCGTCTGTTCTTTAGTAGGGTAAGTCATTCCTCTTGCTTCGTTATGCTGTCTTGTGTTTTGTGGTGGGTATGTTTGTCTGTTCTGGGTTTGGTTTTGGTACCTGAAGTCTGTGGCGATAGGTCCAGGTTGACGGTCGAATGTTCGTCTTGTCGTAAATCTGTTACCGTTCTGATTTGTATTTGATTGGGGGCTTCCATGGTAGGGTGTGTATCTTGAGTTGTGTTGGAAACCGTCCTGATGTCTGTAAGGGTGGTTCCTATAGTCTTGTGCGTTGTTGTAATACGGTGTGTTTCTCTGTGGTGTTCCTCTGTTGGGGTGTTGGAATGATGTTGACGGTCGGGGTAGTGTCGTGTTGTGTGTTGACCTTTGTAGTGTAGTGTTCCTGTGTCTTATCTCCGCATTGGCCTCCTCCGTGTCTTCACGTTGCAGAAGTTCTGAGAATTCCTTGATGCTGGTTATGTTTTGCACCCTCTGTGCGTCCTGGATAATTTTGTCGAAGTGTTCCACCAATGTGGTGATTATGTCCTCCTCTGGAGGCTGTGGAATCATCGACTTCATTATTAGAACACGGTCGATGAAATATTCACTGCGGGTTAGTTTCCCTCCTGGTCGATACCGTTCGAACTCTAGTTTTTGTCGAATCCCCTTTTGGACATCCCTGCTCCAGAATTTGGACAAAAACTCTTCGCAAAACTTTTGGAAGTTGGTAATGTCGGGCTTAACCAGCTGCCACCATCTGCTCGCACTGCCTTCTAAGCTGTTCTCGATGATATCGAACAAGCAATCCTGTCTGTCGATAGGGTTTCCTATGGTCCGATTCGTGAGCCGTTCGTAGTACCTGCTTAGTTGATATAGGTATTCATTAGGGTTTGGTTGCCTCCCGTTGAATTTTGGTAGTGTAGGCATGACTAAGTTGTTGTTTTCGTGTCCGTTGGCTCCGCATGTAACATTTATAGGGGGTAGGACGTTGCTAACGTCGTTTGTTTTGGGTAATTCCGAAATTATATGTTGTACCGCCCTCATAACATTATGGTTATTTATTTCCAATTTTTCGTCGATTGTAGTCTCGTGTTTTTGTAGGGACTCATTTAGAATTTTAGTAGTGATTGTAAGGTCAACTTTATTTTCTAACTCGATAATCTTAGAATTGTTAGCCTGTAATTTTTGTTCTAATTCCGTGAAATTTTCCGAAAATTTATTTTCTACCTGGCTTATTTGTGTAGCAATACATTCTTTAAGCTGCCCTACTTCCATTTGTATTCCTATAAAGTTGGCTTTTATGTTAGCCTCGCTCTGCCTAAATTTTTCTTCTAAATTTTGACTGTTTTCCTTTAATTTTTCTTCTAAATTTTGTTTAATTACTATTTGATTTAATTTTAATTTTTCTTCTAAATTTTGACTGGTTTCTATTTGGTTTAATTTAAATTTTTCTTCTAAATTTTGACTGGTTTCTATTTGGTTTAATTTTAATTTTTCTTCTAAATTTATTTGTAAGTTTGCAATAAGGAATGTCATCTGCTCTAACAGGTTAGGGGATGATGTGGTAGGTATGTCCATAGCTATCCCGGTTTCAGTGTCGTTAGTGTTTGAGTTGGTCTCGATATCCTGAGGTATAGGGTCGGTTATTGTTATATTGGAAGCAGTTCGTCTTAAAATTGGTAACTGCCCTTCCTTGGCTTTGTCGGTTTGTTGTATTGTCTGCCTAAGGTCATAGTTTGCTTTGGATGTCTCGTCTGGCGAACTCATCTTGATATCATGTATGTACTACTTTTATGGTTAGCCTATTACTTTACTTACTAATTATTCTAACACATATAAACATGGATTTTAAAACTAGAATGTGATGTTTATGTACTAGTAAATGATTTATAATTATCAAATTTATCTAGGACTAACTTAAATATCTAGGCTACTGTTTGATAAGTTTTTAATGTAATATCCTAATTGTTACCAAGCTGATATGTACATATTGTTTCATAACACAATCATGCCAATCACGTTGTGCGCCATTTATAATAAATAAATGATAATAAATAAATATTTCTTTACTATAATGTAATATAATATATTATAAAATAATATATTCTTTCAAGTTATTTTTTTTTTTTGAAAAACTTCTTAAATTTGGAATAACTTTCTAAATGAAACAGAATTACCTCTTGGCTCTACTCAATTCAAGCTAATTGGTTAATTTGGAATATGGATGGTTATTAAAAATAAATACATAAAGACTAAATTCAGTTTCTTACTTTCTAGGTTCAAACATTAATAAATAATAGGATATGATGTTGTATTAACATAATAACATTAATTTTATTAGACTTTAACATACAATATTAATTCATAATTTGTTAAGATTTGACTCTCTTTTAGAGTTCATGGAATTTGTAATAAAGTTTGTAATATTATAGGCCTCTAGGCTTAGCTCAATTTAACAGAACACATTGACTCAAAGAATACAATATTAATTAGGCTAGATCTCGGGGTAGGCACTCGGCTGGCATGGTTGTGTTATACAACTATAACGCATAAATAAATTGAAATGATTAAAATTCTAAAAAAAAAATTAATTAAAGTTCACAAGAAATGTTGAATTGATAATTTTGAAGTAGATACAGGCCTTTGAATTTGGTAAATGTTTAGAATAGTTAATTAACAGAGCATACCATGCTCTGTACAGTTCACACTGACTCTAATCACTAATTTAGACACAAATATTATAAAAGAAAACTTTGGATGTTAATTTGGCTTCTGTACTCTGGTCTCCACAATGTTACTCCTGTCTCTGATTTCTTTTAAAAACATGGCGCCTCGTTGTGTTGCGGAGCGATATTTTTCTATTTTAAGTGAGATCGTTTGTTGAAACTGTTGGGGTTCTTCCGCGGCACCATATAGTACCGTTTTTTTTCTTCTTTTCTTGGCCATTGGCAATTTGGGGTTGTAATAATCATTTCTTGTATTCGTATTTGTTGTTTTGTATCAATTTGTTTACTAATTACACATTATTTAACTAATTTAAGGGTGATTTAGACCGCGTACATACATATCAGCTGATCTATCTTAATACAAGGTTGACTAAATGACTACATCAGTAACTTATTTCTTCTTCCGCAATATTTTACAATGTTTGCAATTAAAACTAACAGATGTTTTTGCATACAAATAATTTATAAGTAGTGGTATCTTAGAGTAATTTACAGTCTGATCGTTCTATTTAGTACTTCGAAATATGGTTACATATATTTTGGAAAATGGCCGTAGGCCGTTTTCGTGTTTAACATTGCAAACTCACTGTTCCTTATAAGTAGTGATTTGCTTTTAAATAAAGTTTGGGATCTTATGAAATGATTTTAAATAAAGATATGTGATGTTATGGTTGTGTAGTGGTGTGGTTAATTTGTGTCAGCGTCTAAATTTCGAATGTTTACAATTTGAGATAGGCCTATCTTACGTCTGCTTTAGGAATGATTTGTTTTGCAATTGAATGAATATGGGTGGTTTATTAATAATAGGTTGTATATAAATATCTGCTATTAATACTTATGAATGTAGATCGTTGTATTCTATGCTTAATTATCCAAATCGTATATTTTTCATTTGACTTAGGTTATGTTGTTATTGTTTAATTTAGGCTAACTATCCTAACCTGTTGCATAAGTTATTGATGTGATTTGTGCTGTTATAATATCTTAAATACAAATTACTAACACTAGAATTCTTTAAAATAGTGTAAGGGTCGAAAGAGAACAAGACCTGAGAGGAAATATGAAAGAGAGAGAATTATCCCAAGACTACATGAAAAAAAGTGTAGATCCAGATAGGCTCCCTCCGGATAGCCACCCTTTATAGCCAGCCTCTGGCGTGTTTAATCCTAATAATATAGATAATAAAACTAATCAATAATTTAAAACATAATTGCTATAAAATGAATACATAAATAAAATAAGACAGAAATATAAATATGTAAAACACTGTTGTCTACACTGTAAAAAAATTTCTACGCTGATTTTTCTTGTGTCTATATTTATTGGAATTATGTAAAAAACGATTTATCCCTTTTTTAATACCAGTCTTTCCTTTGTAGTGAAATTTATATGAGAATATGTCAAAGTCTCAATTCAATGATTGGGTGGGACTGTCAAACGTTCAGAAAAAATATTCAAACTTATACTTTAGCATATGTGTGTCTATTTGTTTCTAACATCGTCTACAAAGTCTAAATGGTTTGATTATTTTGATGGTTTTTCACAAATTTCTTTCTTATTGATTTAGTTGTACAATATGCAGTGTAATTAAACACTACTTAACACGTTTGAAAAAATTAAATGTCAAAAACAATCAATAATTATCGTAGAAAAATATAAAATTCTTACCTTCAATGTTTCCTTTTCAATGATTAACATGTGTGGGGAAGAATTCACAGGAATATTTATACCCTGCATTTTATTTATCATTGCTACTTGTTAGATATTAGAATGGTGTTACTTTTAAACATCTTGTCATTCACAATTTGTTTTACATCGAATTTAGTAATGAAATGGAAATAAAGTTTTACTTTTGGAAATAATAGTTTATCTTATATTTCTATTGTAGACGTGGGGTGGAGTTTATATTCAAGCCTTAAGCTACCCCTTGCGTTTATATCCTTTGTTAATTACTTATACACAAAATCACCAAGTTTTTATACACACATATTTGTGAGCAAGCTGTCAAAAATATATTGTCAAAGTGATTGTTTCACAAATTTCTAAATATATACATGATGTTAACAAAATGTTAACATTTTTAAAACTCGACATTGTAAAAAATAAAAGGATTATCAAAGGTAAATTTTAATTATGAGAGTTATGTAGATAGTTACTGGATACGCAACAAAGCAAACATTGAAAAAACAACCTCCTTTAAAAGCATACAAAACTAAATTATAATTAAATCTCAATTTATTTCACTTGCACATGGGTTAATTGAAGATGATATTTAAAAAAATGAAAATACAACTTAAACATATTAAAATGTTTAAAACGTATTATTTTTGCTTATTCGATCATTATTTGAGGATTTGTTTTTCAAAAGTAGTGTTGACTGACGATTGTACTTATAATATCGTACATTTTTCTTTACAAACGCTGAATATTGGATTACTCTATATATACGAAGAGAAAAATAGAATAAAAATTATGTTTCGGATTGTCGTAAGTAGAAAAGAACAATAATTATTAATCGTTAATAGATTACGTACCTTAGATTACGTATATTTACAGTCTTTTTTCAGCTCCTTTGTTCCAACCTTTACTTGAAGATCTTCTTCAGATCCTTAAAATGTATTCATTCCCAAGAAATTCTTTAACACATATTTACACACTCGACACAAAAATTAAAATTTAAGACATTTTAATATTTAACAGATCGTTATGGTCAGAAGATATGTCTCGCACTAAGTATTCTGCATTGGTTAAGAGTCCAGTATGTCTTATCTGTATTAGGTCCTTCCTTCTTAAATTTCCTTCTCTACTTATTGTTTATTAGTTTAATTAAAGGAATTAAATACGGGGCGAAAATGAATTCATGTTTTTCACTCAAAACGTTTTCTGGAGCCAATTGTAATTCCTTGGAGACTTCAATTTCTTCAAGCGTGTCCATTTTTTGACTTTTATGGCAGATATATAAAATTTCCATGTTTACTTTAGCGCTTTGGAAGGTGTGATTTACCTCGATAATGTGTTGGATAAAGAAAGCATGTGTTAAATTCTTGATATTTCTTGCAATGTCGAAACCTTGGGTAAATATTCTCTAAATCTTGTGGAAAAAGTACTTCCGGTTTATTCTGGGTATTGCAAGTGGAACAGTTAATTTATTATATTCCGGTCGAATTAAGTGAGTTTTTTGTTTTTATTTTTTGTTTACACGTTGCGATTTCAAGTTTGTTAGACGTTTAATAAGTGAGTATTATGTTACTATATTTCACTTCTCTTTTTAGGGTGTAATTCATCATGTGTCCATATTCAGTTGATGTGTATTTGGGTTTCACAATTTTTGATGTTGTATTTTGTTTGGGTGTACTGTATTTTCTGATCAATTGGCTAAATATCCGTATGAAATTTATATGTGTTTTAATTATATGTGATAACGGGGTATTGAGGATTCTGTGAACTTTTGTGCATTATATTTTTAGTAGCTGCATGTCTTATGTTGTATGATGGGATTAGGTAAGTAGCACGGTGGTCCCATCAACTTGGTTTTTTACTACATGAATCGCATTATGTAAACTCGTTCAATCTCTAATAGTTTTATTTTAAAGTTAAATCTATTTTAACATACCATTCAAACGTAACTTTACAAATCACATATATGCAGTTCCCCTGGTGAGCTTACAATGAAACACAATTAAATGTTGTTTACACATATCGTAACATGTTACACATTTGCATATTCATACAAGAGTTCGTGGTTTATTTGTTGCAATTTACTCCAGAGATTGAACCACGCGATGTTACACAAAGTGGTTTGCCTAGTTTTAAAACAAGAGGTCAATGCATAATATGTGCCAGTATATAAAGTATGTACGAATCAGCACATGATTCCATTGCTTATTAAAAATGTAATTATATCAAAATTTAATTAATAATACAATTAGTTTTATATAAATGTATTGATGGTGAATTTATTCAAGAATTTTTTCTTAACATATTTGAAAGTGAACTGGTAACCCTCTAAACGATTTTATATTATTTCAATTATCAAATATTTCATCTGTTGTTATAGGACAACGAACAGCAGGTTAGCGAATTCCAGTAATATGAATTCAAATGTGTACAAAAATCTAACAAAGGATAATAATTGTAAAATAAAGAAGCCGAAAATATTGCATTAAATTTCTCTCACAGTAACAAAAAATTTCAGATAATTCAGAAAAACTAATTTGTATCTCCAAAAAGAATCTGTTTTTAAAATACGTCATTTAACGTTGTAAAAGGTAGAATATCTTAAAAGCTGGAAGTGATATTTCGATTAATTTTCATTAAAAGTACCCCCAAATCAATATGTCATGCTGCATAATGTAAGAATTACGATACGAGGTAACATGCTCAAAATTAATATAAATTACCAATATTTGAATACATGAAAAAGTTTATTCTTCACTTCAAATATTATTCGACTGTTTATTTTTGGAAATTAGGTTTTTACAACATCTCCTTGGTCAAAATGTTTCGCTTAGCTACTTATAATCTACATTTGAGCAAAGTTTGATCAAAATCGTATGGAATATTTTGAGAAAATCGTTATTTTGTGTTTTCTTTCTTATGGTCTTTGCCCCAAAGTTTCGAGTTATCAAATATATTGAAAAAAGGTCCCACAATAAGGCGAAAATATGACTGCATACCAAATTTGATTAAAATTGGTATACACGTTTAGGCTGTAGACTGTAGAGTTCTGTGTATGCGATAGACGGTAGACAGACGGATATCAATCCAAAAAAACATTTTCAAAGATTTTGGAGATCTATAAAAGGATTTATCAGCAATTGATTTGACCAATGATATAACATTCTAATACCACGAACAGGTACGGAAGCAAAAAAGTATAAATAGATATAGACTTCTAGTCTTGCCTTTGAATTAGTAATATAGAATCACTGCCATAAAGACTGGTGTGATCAAACTTTTCTGGACGGTGATTCCCTATCGTTTATATGTTTGGAAAGAAACGGTGGGTCCTCATATTGAAACTTACTTGGTAGCACTTGAATATTTTACTTATAAATATATGGTTAACAAATAAATTATTATTTACCTAAATTGTAGTTATTTTTCTTAGAAATCATGATAATATTTTGCGTTGACTTTGTATTGCACAATAGTTTTAGTGAACATTATAATGTCCAGGATGACGACCAAAACAAATACGAAGTATTAGAAAAGAAGATGTAAGAGTAAAATTAATTTTTAAAAAAATCGCAAATTTAGTTAAACTTATTTCAATTTTATGTTATTGTAGCTGAACATTTATTTGAATATTAAATTTTTTTCTGAGCTATTTTATCACTAATAATTAAATAATATTATATTCAAAGGTTTAAAAATATAAGAATGCAGCTTGAAACTTTTTTACTTTCATTCTTACATATTGATCTCCTTATCTTGGAGGTACAGTATTACTGCTCCCCCCGGGGGGAAAGCTGTGTACATGTTTGTATTCTAGGATCAGAATAAACATAGTTTTAGCAAATTCCAACTTGTATGTTAAATTCGACATTACAGTACCGTGTCTACATTTCTAATACATGTTAATAGAATTGTAGATTAAAAGTTAGATACTGTACCTGAAATAAATAAAAACGTGAAAAGGTTTGTGTAATGTATGTAACATCACCTCGTTTCTCGAACCCTGCGGACCCATAAATTTTGCATTTGGATTTATAGAATGGTCCTCATGGGTAGCATTACGGTAGAGACAGTAGTGAAATGCTGTTTTTTGTTGGTAATGAACCTAACGCTCGAAGGTTGTATTTCGTATCCAATATTAAGGAATAAAATACATCTTTATTCAATTTTAAAGAAGGTTTATGTAACATTTCTAGACTTTTGATTGAATTTGAAGCTAGATGTTTGATGCATTCATTAAATTGAACGTATCTTTAAGTTAATGCCTTAAGACGAAGCCTTTGTTAGAGAAAGGTGTTATGGAACTTTTTCACATAAACTTTTTGTAAAATGTTGTGCTTGCACGGACGTCTACCTCTTTAATAAACTACTACTTCCATCGTTGTAGCTATAAAATGAGCGACATTTTCTGGTATAAACGTTGTGTTTTCAGGTTTGACGTACAGTAGTCAGGGTATCCCCCATTAGTCAACAATTGTTTGGCTCAACGAATTCAACAGTAAAAGCAAAATAAACCAAATATATATGAGTTTTTTTAAATATGCCAGATAAACAAGCTGTAGTTCATTGCACATTTTACTTTATAACTTAAAAGTTGGGGGTAACTGCTATTAAAGGTAAACACAAAACAAAGATTTATCTAAAAATCAGTTTCAATATTTCTGATAAAATGTTCCTCAAATATAGCTTCTATGATAACCGAACGCATATTGGTCGTCATAACCTCAAAAATGCCAGTTCTTGGGCTATTTTTAAATACAAAAACAATAAAATTGTCATTATTATTATATATGTAACTCTCAAAAATCGGATCTACAAATATCGTTCAAATTTTAAGGAAATGTCAAGAAATTAAAACCCATGTGAAAAATCAGAAATAAAATTAGATTACAATTTAGAAATGATTGTCAAAAAAATAAATTGAAACTTAATACAAGCTAAATTTTACTCAAATACTATTTACTCTGAGGATGCATGTGACCATGCAAAACAAGTTTAGACCAAATTTAAATAAATATCATGGCATATTTTCAACTTTGACTAACAACTACAGAACTGACATTTTTGGTGACGAACAATTAGTTGGTTTTTATTTTATTTTGGAGATGGATGAATGAAAAAGGTTGAAGAATGATTTTGCACAATTTTTTTAAACAAACCACAACGTAAAACTAAAATTGGAAAGTTGTAAATATTCTTGACAATGAAGTAAAATTATTGTTTACAGTTCAAACTGTATCGATGTTCTAAAGAGGAAGAATACTGAGATATAATCGATGAAAAAGAAAAAGATCTGTGAAGCTTCTTTTGAACTTTGCTCTACTTCAACTGTAATAAGCTATACTTGTGAAAACTTCAATAACCAAATGAATAAAAACACAATTGGTTATTTGACCTATTTATTTATTAATGGAATGAAATTAGAGAACTAATAACTTTCATCATAACTTGAAATAGAAGATTAGTTATTTGTTTTACTTTCATGACTTTTAAATTTTTTACAATAATCAAAGGAATTAAAACACAACTCTACACAAAACCACATTATTTGTGTAACAAAAATACAAGAATACGTTTAAATAACTAATACGTCATCCTCAGTTTTTATATCGACACAAACGCTACTGACACTAAACAGTGGAGAGTGGACAGTGGAGAATGGACAGTGACCCATGGAAAGTAGAGAGTGGAACACTACATTATTAATCAATTGTGTTGCATTAAAAAAAAAAAAAAAAAAAAAACCGAAATTTATTTCTGGGATTTAAGTAAACTAATTTTAAGAACACAACTTCGCAATACATCTGCCAACTATGTTTTTAAAATTTATACTTTTTTGAAGTTTAAACATTAGCTTGTCCAAGTTGTGTTTAATGCAGAATTTAAACAGTTAATGTTTTCTCTGTGAAGTTAAATAAGGTAAAAGTACAAGAAATCTATACATTGGTAGTTTGCCAAACTAATATTATACAGCTACGACAAAAGCCTCTAGAGTGTGTTTCCACTTTTACCACTTTATTCCATACAAATTTATTTACTTTCTAAGATATTTCAACTTTACTCCAATCATGACAAAGTTTGTAATTTACTTCTTCAAATGTATTGCTAAAAAATTGTATAAAATCGTAAATGGAAAAAAAACAGTCTAAAACATATGGGTTTTCTGCTCCATGATAAAAGATTATTTTAAGTTAATTTGATACACTCAAATTCAATGAGACGTCATTAGTACACATGTACTATCACTTGTAAGATCATTAGCCTCTCACTGTATCACTGAAAAAAAAGTAATTTTCTGGGTAATAGACGTTTTCATAGTCAAATGTTACTATCTCCATGTCTTCAAAAATACTGTGCGTAATTAAATGCTAGACCTAAAATTTTAACTCTAGTGTATTTGTGCATTATATGTGTGAATAACCATTTCCACCAAACTACATGAAAGGGGAATCTATTGTTAATGAGATGTTTCATTAGAAATACATTTTTTTTTAAGTTTCAAATTGTACGCGGAAATTTCTTGTAAGATATGTTATGAGAGTCAAACTTTAAACGACAACCTTTATATTATTTTATACTGTGTTTCGTATCCGTATAAGAATATTACAGTTCACCATCATCTTGAGAAGTTACTTTGTTGTGAATTATTTAGTAATATCTATACACGTACCGCTTGTAGATACAAGAGAGGGTTATGTGTTTTATCTTTGAAATTTATTAGATATAGGTAAGTTTAGGTTTATAACAGAGCCATGTTTATGTGGAATACCAAAAAGTACTGTTTATTAATGCAGAATGTTACCCAATAAGTTTATCTTCTGGAATGAATAGGGGATGTCAAAAGAAAGGAATGAACCTTGACTACTATTTTCTTCAATTTGCCATTTTCTTCATTAACAATGATTTCCATTATATTGTAAAGACACTTAAACCTTCACACCCTCCCAACAATTGATAGAAAAAGTTCAAAATAATTTTAAAATATCCTACCTTCTAAGACACCACCTATTACGGGCTTATTAAATAACATCTCTGTAAATTTTGATTGTTTTTGTTTTTCGCATTTATATTTGTATATGGATGTATGGCAAGTTTGTTAGCGTTAATTTTTTAACATAGGGCCTACTTGTAATGAGTAGTGAGAAATGACAAACGCGCTGTTTGTAAAATCAATGTTCATGCCTGGTTGCGTTTGCAAATGACTCCAGACTTCTGAGTTCTACGTGCATGCGATTGGAATCAATACAAACCCCTGGTGATTCTGTTTACTGTATTGTCACATGTGTTAACTTTATAGAAACAATAACAGCAATTTTATTTTGTGTTATTTTATCTCTCTTCTTACTTACCCAGTGTACGAAGTATAGGGCAAGTTTCATAATGGGAAAAAATTGTTGTCAATAAACCGAATAGTTAAAAACATTATTTATATTAAAACAGGAAAATTAAACTTGGTATAGAGTATTATTGTGCTCATATAAACAATAAAGAATTTTAAAAAAAGAATTGGCAACTTATAACACAGTAAATAATATACTAATTTGCATATTTCAATTCTGCAAATATTTCTATGTTGACGAATAGCTCAGCTATTGTAAAAAATATATATCTGGCACGAGCGAAGTGAGTAAAAACTTACTAATATATACACAAATACAAAGCCAGTTAGGGCCAAGCTGGCGTCAAAAGGTAGAGATACAAAATTGTGATGTTTCATAAAACCTGTGTAACAATGATTTTAACACATTTACATAACTGGGAAAGACCCATTGATCTACCAAAGCGATATAATATTTTCAACAAGACCCAAGAGACAAACTTTGTTATATTTAAAGGATCTGCTTACATTACATTGTAGTTTAGTGCCCTTATGGCGTTTATCAAATTGTTTTATAAGATGATGATGACCGAGAGATTAGTATCTTAAAAACAGTAGGAGAGAAAAAAAATTAAATTTGATACCGGTATTAAAAATTATATCAGAAAATAATTAATATTTAATGAACAATTAGCAATTAAGAAACAATTAATAGTTAGTTTCACACATGAATTAATAATCAAGTTTAAGAAATATACGGAAGAAGCGATTATGGTGTATTGCTATATTTCCCCTGAGTGTTAATCTAAAACTTTAATAGTTGTGAGGGAATAAATGGAGTGGAAACTACAGTAATCAGTGCAACCCACATCACAATATGAACTTTATACCAAGCAAATTAATAAATGGATTTAATCTAATACTTTATATGGATGTATCCCTTTGGGAACCAATTTCGTTTTGTGATTTCAGTTTCATGAGAGGGGTGTAGCTCAATTCAGTGTGTTTTTTTTCCATTTGCATTTTTCCATGTGTTAATAAAACCTACTCCTGATTTTATTAGTTTATTATTGTTGTTGTTTTAAGGACAAAAACCTAATGATCATCATAGCGTTGATTAGCGCATCATGGTACTTATAGAACTAAATCATAGAATTTAATACAAAAAGATCCTCCTTTAAATTTTATGATAAAAATTAGATATCTTAGTCCACGTAGGATATGATTAATTGTATTGGTAGATCAAGGAGGGTAATTGAGTAGGGTATTACAGTTTTATTCGAGCACAATATAATCCCATAAACCAAAATTATTGTTCTTGTGTTTATTTTTGTGCGCCCACTATCATGTTACGTAAAGAACACAACTGCAACGACAACGGACAGACGGCATGCCGAAAAACTTTTTTCCCCTGAGAAAAACAATAAAAAAACGGATGTAGAAATATTTTGTGATTGTCAAATATATATCCTGTACTTCGTACCGTGGGGGAATTAATAAAAAAAGAGTTTAAAATAGAGACCCTTATAGTCCTAAAATACTCGAATAACATCAAGTCGGAAGAGAAAAGGAGTTAGATAAGAGAGATGTAATTAGAGAAATGTAAGGGAGGGATCTAATCCATCACAAGGATAGGTGAAGAAAGGTGTAGAGTACTTCCGAATTGACATACATACGCTGACTATAGGTATAGGAAAGTTACAAAAGGTATGAAATATGAGTTTTAATCCAAGATTACATTAAGAAAGGTGAAGATACAGCTAGTTGCCTAGATGTTGTCACATCTGTACTCACTATAAATAAGCCCCTGAGGATAGTTTTCGTTAGTGTAAAGGCAATAAAGTAATGGTGTTAAAATATATATTAATTAATTGATTAAAAAAATAGCGTCTCATGTTTAATATTTGTGATAAGTTGTATGTTTTAATAACATTGTTATGAAATTTGTATAATAGAAAATAAACTATTTATATCATTTAAAATACCTGAGAATGTAAATTAACACCTATTATATCTTTTGAAGTAGTTAAACGCTTTATGTTTACGTTTAACCATTTATACAATTATTAAGATAATCAGCTGTTCTTATATTCGTTGTTATGAAATAAGTTATACACAAGTATAAGCGATGTTTAAATTGCGGAATAATGAAGACAAAATAGTTTATCTATTTAAATTAAAACATTATTTATAAAAAAGAAGAAACTCTAAAATTAACGGGAGTTGTTCGGGTTAGCACATATTGCAACAGATGGTAATTTTAAAAAAGCAATGATGTTGGACAAATTTACTTTCACAAAATTTAAAAGATGTAGGTAGAGCCGATTTTTAGAAATTAATTACATTATAACAGGACCATATCCGAATTTGTTTTTGTGTTTTACACGAATCGGCATTATTGGAGAGAAGGAAATCAATACGTTGTGTTCGGGAAGCTTTTATAGATTTTTTTTTACCCACCACATTAGATTCTCTTTACTACGTAAATGTGAGAGAGTAAAAACAGCAAAGTAAATTCGTCTTATGTCAAAGTATCAGCTGCGTGTTGATTGTTCATTACATTTTAATTGTCTGTTTTCAAATTACAAAGTTTCTTTCAACTGCAATTTGTTAACAACTAGTCTGCGATATAATATTCATCGATGTATCATCTCTAAACACTTAACTGTTAAACGTTTACCCAAAGTTTATATAAGTGGATGTATAAAGTTTTATCAACTACAAAACACCTATAACATGAAATTACCAACATAACAATGGAGTCAAGAACTCATTAAAGTACAGAGTGGTACATTTAATGTACCCATGTAACTGAAGTGGGGACATCTAAAGTGTTTATTTTATTGCCACAGATATTAATATTACAACTTGTTTACTGAATATCCCCCTAAATAAATGTCTAAAAGGGGGAAAGCCTCTATGTCTCTATCGCGTTTTAAAAAAAGAGCATGAAATAGAAACCACTGTACTACAATAGCGACAAGGTCAGACCAAAACAACAGTTGATCATGAGAGACATGCTACGAGACATGAACGATGGGAATTTAATCCTTAACTGATGATGAAAGGTGAATATTCAGGTCAAGATAGTCATACCTGTACACACTATAAGTGTGTTATAGAAGGATACACAGCTTTTAAACAATCTGTAATGTCGTTCCTAAGTGTTATAAAATTCAATCAAAATAATTGTTAGTGACATCTGGTATAGTTGAAGAGATCATTTAGTTTCATAGTTTCAACCAATTACATTTGATGACTCAATATTTTAAAAATAGTCAATATTAAATGATTATGTTAAAATGTTGTATGATACGTTTATTACCAAATCACTACAACACAAAACAAATAAATTTCTAGTTTTATAAATAAAGAGCAAAAAAGTAAGAGTGTGAAGTTTATATGTATCATTACTAAACAAAAGCCTTTTGGAATTTATGAATTTGTTAATAAACACTTCGGCAAACAATATAAACTTAGTTGAAATTTATTAGACGTTGATTGAAGTAACGTTGGAAGTAAGGGTGAAGCTTGGGAATGTTACTGGAAGTCAGAGAACATAGTAAGTTATGAGTTTAGAGGGAGCTGATACGGTTTTATAAAACCACTTGCTGCAGAGTTGATGAGGGGGGGGATAAAGAAAAGTACACACATTGTATAACTTGCAATATTTAATATTACGTCTCTAATAAACAGATAAGGTAAATTTACATGTATTACAATTTCATAAATTTGTCGTCCATATATTTGTTAGAATTTATAAAGACATTGTATATTTTTGTACGTATTAGACCGTAGGACTTAGTAAGCTTCAATGAAATCATTGAATGGAATCGACGTGTTTGTTAATTCATGCATTTCTTTAAATTTCCTAATTGTCAAACTTCCAAAGTTTATTTAGACGAACTTCCCTCAGGGGCTCATGCATATTAAGAACTGGTTGAATAACTGAATATACACTTTTCTTAATTAGTTTTTGGTAAATCCCTTTCTATCATTTCTTTTATCAGATCTCTCTGGACCAACTCTTGTTTTCTTTCGACCCTGACATTATTAGATTATTAGAAGGATAGGGGACTTTATTTTATGAACTTTTATAAGACGATGATGACCAAGAGCTTGTTTTGGCTTCAAACAAGAAGAAGAAAAAATCCTGTTAACCATATATGTAATACCACAGTACAAGAGAAATTAAGGAGGGGAGTGTAAATATATATATTTCTACTATTTACAAATAATATAATAGTAAGTCTTCAAGACCAATTAATGAACATTACAGTACACAATAAAACAAAAATGAATAGTCAGTTTGGTGTTTTCGTTGTAAGCAATTTCGAAACACAATTTTATGATTTCCTGAATATAAAACACAAAATACAACATATATGTAACTGGTAAATTACAAATCACAGAATATTAATTCATCTATCAACTGATATGTTCGGCGAATTGTTGCACGAACCAACTACGATGATAATTGATAACATATTGTATATTCAATCTCAACCTATTACCTTTATATTTTTACTGTAGGTGACCTAGAAAATTGTTGCACAAAGGGCGCAGCCAAGGGGTATATAGATTATTTAATGTATTCTTGCTTCGTAAATCGGGAATTAATTATAATTATTAATGTGGTCTTTAAATGTATTTTAAAATTCGTTGGTAAAAATAACAATGAATAATCATTGGTAAATGAAGAATACAATGGTTATTCAACTGTTGTATGTAAAAGAAGTATCGAGAGTATAAAATTACTTTAATAACGAAATAAAAAGGACCGATTTAAAAAATAAAATAAATTCATTTTCTTCCATCTTAAATGGTAAATTTATAAAGTTGCAACAACATTTTTGGATCATTTTAAGATTAGATATATAAACGCATGAATTGTTCATTTAATGTTAAATTTGAACAATCAGTCTATTGACCAATATTTAAAAACTTTCGTTTAACTATATTATACTTTACATAAAACACACGTTGCTAGGAAGACATTCTAGAACTACTTCGTGTTTTTTATTACGGTTATAAGAATTAATTACAACTAGGTCATTAAATTAGTAATGATTGAAGTAATTTATTATAGCCATGAAAGTACACACCATTATCTTTGTTTTGTTTGCTTATAGAATAAATTCGATTCAGTAGCTAATGATAATTTGAACTATTTTGTAATTAAAATCTGAGATTAAAACATTTTAAATTGGATTTTAACATGAACAGAAGTAATTTAACTGGATCTGTAAAATTAAATAAAAATCCATTTCGTAATTAATGAAGATTATACTGATTTTTCAATAAACCTTCTAGGTACCTACTTCAGTTTGTTTTATAAGCAGATCAAGTTAAAATCTACCAGAGGATTAATTTCAATCAACATATTTTTAAAACTATTTTACTTGGATTACAATGATTTTGTGTTTTAAAGTTCTTGAATTGAGGAAACCACTCCAACTAAATCGATACGTTACACAAATTATAGAGGGATATTGAAAATTGTATTATTTTAACAATAACACAAAGACAGTGTTGATTATGAAATTAAATAGGTCAAATATTAAATAAACCAAATGGCAGCAAACCCTATTTATAATTATGTTTTTTAAAGTTATTCGGTAAATAGAAACTGTTCATGTTATTTAGTTGGTTGTTTTTCATCATTGTGTAAAAACAGTTAAATCACGACATTTCGATAGTGTGGATCAACTTTCCTTATCACGCCATAAATATCGAACATATACAATATAAAAAGAGGTAGTAGTATAAAAAGAACGGAGGGTTAAAACTAGACCCGAGTGTTAGAGAGTAGACATTTGGAAAAACTTTAAAAATTACAGATTATTTCGTTTATGAACTCATTTGTGCAATGAAAGATATATGTGACAAATTCCATTACTTTCATTATGTGACCGTCAGATAGAATGGGAATTGGCAAGCTTAATTTTGTTTTATATAAATCGAAGTTGATTACTTATTTGAATTAAAATTGTGTTAATTTTTACTATATAAACATATTGTTAAATTAAATTATAATTTTAAAATATTTTTACATAAGCTCTCAGGTATACATAAGACCTAAATATTGCTAATAATATTCTGTTTTTTCCACAAATACAGTAAAAATAACTGAAAATTATTCACAAAAAGGAAATACTAAGGTGTAAAAACTATTCAAAGCTGCTATAATATACGAAAGCTATCCTGCTCCTTCTTATCAAATCCACGGTTCCTTGTTCTCCAAAAAGTTTCTTTTTAGAGGAAAAGGGTGAACATAGTTTTTTAATATTATTTTTCAAGAGTATGAATTTTAAGAATACATTTTGAAAAAAAAAACAGTATTTTTAATTTATATTCAAATTTACTAAATAAAAAATAACAAGAAACATCACATTTTAATTTAATAATGACAAATAATTGTTCATTTGTTATATGGGGCAAATAATAATGTTATTTACGAATTCAAAAGGTAACAATTTCAATTTTCATTTCAGAACAAAAACGTAAGGACTCAAAATAAAACCAAATATATTATCTAAAATTATTATTTCTGGAAATATCGATGCGACATATGCAAGAGACGCGACAGCCATATTATAATTTTACAATTTCTGACATAAATATACTTAATTGAAAACAGCTGTGCATTGGTTGTGTTATGTAAATAAATACATACACTGTAAATAGAATTATAATATATGGCCTCAATTGCAGTAATGTTTAAATGCAGCTTACATGACATAATGTAATTTTAATCACTATAATTTCAGTGAAATAAATCTAAAATCTTTTGAAATATTTCTTAGTGTATCGCAATTTAGAAGTTTATAGTTACATACTTGCTGCAACCCAGTTGAATATATGTATGTATTAAAATTTAAGATGAAGGAATAAACTGATCAACTCAACTTTATAATTATTAATATTTATTTTAATATTGTTTTTATATAAAATTACGAATGAATCTAACAATTAATTGCAGTAGAAGATGAAAACATATATATGGCATTTTAATCATGTATCGTACTTAACTATTTATTGCAAAAACTATTTATTATACCACATATTTTATTTAGTTATGCACAGATCCCTACGTTTTAGTATTAAAAATAATTTCATTAAAAGTTACTACTACCAAATACTATTAATTGCACTAATAATAACACACCAAAATAAATAGATTGAAGGCTAAACATTTATTTGGTAAATTACCAGAAGCAAAAGTATTGTAAATTCTCAATAAATATTTAATAATTCAAAAACGATATTTACACAACAAGAAAACTCTTGATTAGGACCACATTTCATGAAGTCAGTTGTTATTGTGAGTTGCAGTCAGCTGTCTTTTTTGTTTTATTCTTTAAAAAATTAGAGTTTTTCATTTATAACATATATTCATTTATAATAATTTGTTCAAAATAATAATTAAATAAACTTTTTATCATTATGTTATGTTTTTTAAAGTATTAAGTTTAAAGACCTTCCTCAAATATTTACACAAACAAATTAATGCGTGTGTGTCTAATTCCTAAAGGTAAAATGTCGGATAAGGCAAGACATTTAGGTAATTATGTCTGTTTTAAAACCTTACAGTGTGATTTGTACAGTGTCACCATGTTAACACAAACGTCTAGAGAAGAGTTCTAGTTTGTCACGATTAACAAAAAGATATTCATAATGTTATTTGATGCACTATCTTATAAGACAATTTACATTTAACCATAATCAATTTTTAAAGTATCATAATAACATAATTTGGTATGATATAACATTGTTTGTTATGGTATAGTTCTATTTGTTACTTTTCATACATACGTAGTATAGAAAAATTATATGATAATTCAAAATATAGATGTCACTTTTTTTTCAGACGTGTTACGTAGATTTAAAGACAGAGAGAATTTGTTCTGAAATGAAAAGCGTAATGCATCTTTCAATGTGATTACATGCTAGACGTTTGACATAGATTTAATGGTCACAGAGTATTTGTTCAGAAATTAAAAGCGTTGACTTGTACATCACTTGATTTTTATGGAGACACCACTACTCAACCACCCGATCTTTTTACAAAATCATTATAATTTTCCTTATTAAAGATCTGCCTATTTCATAAGGAATTTAGAAGCAGTTTGTGGATAATAAAAAATAATTTAGGGAAGAAATTAATCCTAATTGACGAATAGCTCATATGTACATTGGTAAACAGAACGGAATATTTTTTGACAGTTGTAACATTTGTTCGGTTTACTACTAAAAAAACCCCAGTAATTATACAGTGTTCAGAATTATAGACTGAATTTATGAATAAATATTCTTGTATAGCACTTACTACGTTTCTTTTATTTCATATTATTAGCAACTGATTGCTCTTATCTTTCATGTTTCATAATCGTTTAAATTATGGTAAAACACACGTTTGGTTATTAAGTAAGGGATATGACTTATTGTTCAGGAGGAGTATTCATTGCAAGATTATACAGCAAAAATAGAATTAAGAATTTTAACAAAGTTTTCTTAGCATTTCTCCTTGAACTCGAAGCTAAAAACACATCGTTACGAAGTATTATTTTAGTTGAAATTTATTTGACGTTGATTGAAGTAACGTAGTGGCAAAAGTTAGAAATGTTATTTACGGGAGTCTAAAGCCAGAGAACACAGGATAAGTTAGAAGCTGCTCAGCAAAGAGGGCGCGAGTTGCAGAGTTGTTAGTTAGAAATTGAGTTATCGCACGTTTAGTTTAACCCGTATAACTTGAAAGATCTACATTTATGTCTCTATTAAACAGACGCTAATATAAATAAAATATATTATTCGATATTTTTATAGCGTAAAATAAATTTAGTTATGATTGTTAAGTTGAATCACAACATTTACATAAAATCAGTATTTTTTTTTACTCTCAGAATATACGAAAGTATATTGTAAGTTTGGTAATACGTTAACAATTAGGCCTCTGTTTTTTGATACCACCCAATAGGGTAGACTAACATAAAATTTCGACTTATGTTTTTTTGGCTGATTTTCACATTTCATGGCCTCAGGGTACCGAAGAGTAAATTTGAACTTCCTGTTCGTCAGTTCTTTGATATGGTTGTCGTTGTTTACACTCAATCACGATAGCGGGCGTGGAAATTAAGATAGACATGTATTTTGGTATATGGAATTAAAGTGTGTTCATATTATAGAGCATTATTCAAATTAAAAATAATTGAAATACAAATTTCAACAAGGAGGTCATTTTAAACAGTTTTTTGTTCATATCTTATGTGTTACTCAACTCCTATAACACTAAATTTACAGATTTTAATTATCTCTGTAATGGCGCTAACCTCACATCTAAAATATTACAAATAGCGAAGTTAGTGTCAAAAATGTAATATAGAACTCTAACCTCCTAAAGAAATGTGATATTCATATAGTTACGAGATCCAGCAAGTCCTGGTCACCAACATGAGGATATAGAGTGAAGATTCCGTCACATGTATACTAGTTAGAGCAAGGTCACTGATGCGAGGGAATCTAGTGGATAATTTTAATATAAACACACCTGCGAGACCCTTTAGGGCTCTGTCAACTTCAAGAAAGTAGTGATATACACAATTACTATGTTCAGAGGAGCGTTGTATTAACTGATTTAATCAAACCTACCCTCTTTATAACTGTCTTTGATTTATCAATACAATTTAATGTTTCCTACCTTGCCCAATGAATTAACTAGCTATAAACTTAGAGGATACTGTTTTATTATATAATTGGGCTGGATAAGTAACATGATGGCGCACATTACTTGTTTTTATTGTTCATTTTTGCTTATTCGATTTCAATAATCAATATAAATATAAGAAAGTCGTCAAGTCCAAATAAATAATAGAGTCAGAAAAATGATTTAAACGAATCAGGTATCAATTAATTGTGGTGGGGAATGAATTCTCTAAATGGCGAAATATAGATGAGATAGCTAGCAAACGAAGAGGGTCAATGTATAGCTGTATATCGTCAATACAACTTCCTGGAATATATAACATATTATTATTATTATTATATATTTATAACATATACAGAGTACCCGTCCTTCGTATGGGGTTAATGTATAGATAATTGAGTATTAAAGGTGTTTTCAAGGACAGTGGGGCGGTGCCCTGATGGAATTTCTAAATAAAAATAGGCCTATGTGTTAGGAATTTCTAAGTATCCTAAGAATGTCCATATATAATTTCAGCTCGATGGGTCCAGTAGTTTTTACGTGATTGAGTAACACACGCACAGACATTAGATTTTAATGGTTGGCATTTTCAGTATTTTTAATGTAATTGTATTCTTTGAATACCCGTGCGTATCTTACTGTGGTCATGAAAAAACAAAAAAGACCGCTATTTAGGAAAGCACTGAAAATTTTATTCCTGTAACTACTATGTAACATGAAAAAGCTTTAAATATATCATTTTAATTTAAAGTTTTTACTAAGTTTGACTTTAACTTAATTACATTGGCAATGTTGAGAGAAATACATTATGAATGTTGGATGTACATGGTCTCTAATCAGTTGAAAGAAGTAACTCCATCGGTCAAAGAGAAATGCCAGCCGCCATTTTGGTTTTTAGTGATTTTTAAAATCTTGTATTTAGAGCCGATTTTTAGCTAAAAACATCAACCTTTTGCGTATTTTGTATACCATAAGCATCAAACATTTGAAAAGAAGGAATGTAAGAAGCCTCAGCTCGTTTCACCATTGTAGTTTAGAGAGAAAAAAATTCGGTTTGTTTTTTTAATATGTTAAATGCAAAAGTTTTTGAAAAGATTTCTTAGCGAGCCCCTATTACCTATGAGGAAGCTATATTCCAAGTTTCATTGCAATCCGTTTAGTAGTTTTTGAGAAATCGTGGTGTTGAGTCAGTCAGTCATTGAGTGGTATTTGGCTTTTTTAAATATATATCGATTTTAGTAAAGTTTATATTTGTAGTAAGAGGTTGAAACTATTGGAGATAATAAGATGTTTTGATAATTAAATATTTTATAGTTATTTTATGAGTGAACGAGATTTATGAATTTAGTATTAACCAAAAATAATAATCACATTATTAAATTAGTATTATTTCTTCAAGATGGTACGTCGACCGATAATGTTCGAATATTTTTTAAATGAACATATGGATAAATATATAGGAGCACATATAATTTCTAATTTTAGGTGAAATATTATATGTGGCTTAATATATAGGAGCACATATAAACCATAGTTTTAAATGAAACAATGTATATGGCTTAATATATTGGAGCACTTATAATCTCTAATTTTAAATGAAATATTTTATGTGGCTTAATATATAGGAGAACATATAATCTATAATCTTAAATGAAATATTGTATATGTTTTAATGTATTGGAGCACTTATAATCTATAATTAGAAATGAAATATTGTATGTGGCCTAATATATTGGAGCACTTTTAATCTATAATTTTAAATCAAATATTTTATGTGGCTTGTTAATTAGGAGCACATATAATCCATAATTTTTAATGAAATATTATACGAGGCTTAATATATAGGAGCACATATGATCTATAATTTTAAATGAAATATTATACGTGGCTTAATATATAGGTGCACATATAATCCATAATTTTAAATGAAATATTATACGAGGCTTAATATATAGGAGCACATATTATCTATAATTTTAAATGAAATATTATACGTGGCTTAATATATAGGAGCACATATGATCCATAATTTTAAATGAAATATTATACGAGGCTTAATATATAGGAGCACATATGATCCATAATTTTAAATGAAATATTATACGTGGCTTAATATATAGGAGCACATATGATCTATAATTTAAAATGAAATATTATACGTGGCTTAATATATAGGAGCACATATAATCCATAATTTTAAATGAAATATTATACGAGGCTTAATATATAGGAGCACATATGATCTATAATTTTAAATGAAATATTATACGTGGCTTAATATATAGGAGCACGTATGATTCATAATTTTAAATGAAATATTATACGTTGCTTAATATATAGGAGCACATATGATCCATAATTTTAAATGAAATATTATACGAGGCTTAATATATAGGAGCACATATGATCTATAATTTTAAATGAAATATTATACGAGGCTTAATATATAGGAGCACATATGATCCATAATTTTAAATGAAATATTATACGTGGCTTAATATATAGGAGCACATATGATCCATAATTTTAAATGAAATATTATACGAGGCTTAATATATAGGAGCACATATGATCAATAATTTTAAATGAAATATTATACGTGGCTTAATATATAGGAGCACATATGATCCATAATTTTAAATGAAATATTATACGTGGCTTAATATATAGGAGCACATATGATCCATAATTTTAAATGAAATATTATACGTGGCTTAATATATAGGAGCACATATAATCCATAATTTTAAATGAAATATTATACGAGGCTTAATATATAGGAGCACATATGATCCATAATTTTAAATGAAATATTATACGTGGCTTAATATATAGGAGCACATATGATCCATAATTTTAAATGAAATATTATACGAGGCTTAATATATAGGAGCACATATGATCCATAATTTTAAATGAAATATTGTACGTGGCTTAATATATAGGAGCACATATGATCTAAATTTTAAATGCGGTAAAAGTGTTGCCGATGGATTTTGAATTTATAGACAACTTTGTGTTTTCTAATGTTTAAAAAAATTATCGAGATTGGACTCGTATAGTATTAATAATTCCAGTAGTTGTTATGATACATTATTCAGTTCATTTTCTTTTCGTTAAACTACAGTGAAATAGATTCTTTAACGGTACCTATTTAATTTTTTTCTGAGATTTAATATTAACGAAATATATTTCGGTTTGACAGAACAGGAATTTAAATTAACCTATAAAACGCTAAGAATTTTTTTTATATAGAGGATTGAATGTTAATTAGATTTACCAATCAACTCCTCAGTTATTTCTGTTAGTTTTTAACGGGTAAATGTGAGGAATATATTTCCAATTTAAATATATTTGAAAATATTGAATTACTTTATTATATAATAACACAATGTGATTTAAGAAAAAAAGATAATTAATCTAATCAGATAATGATAGTTATTACTGTACGTATTCTGACAACTCACATTCTTTCATTAAAATAAATTAAAAAAGCAAGAAAAGAAATTATTAAAAACATATTTGTTTCAGTTAAACAATATTTTGAAAATTTTACTTAAATTTTTCCAGTTTCTAAGAGAATTTAAACACAATTTCAAGGCCTTTATTTATGCCCCATCATTCCGCTTATGAAAAAACGACTATAATGAAAGTAAGAGAACTTCATGTCTTATAATGGTATGGGTTCCTGTCTTTTTATATCTTTAGTTTCCAAATTTATTATTATTTAAAAAATGGACAATTAATTTGTCTATTTGAGATAGAAGACATTTCTTATTGATATAGATCCCTAGGAACAACAAACGAATACACGACGTTTTGATAGTATGAATCAATTGTCGTTATCAAGTGATAAACATGGAAGATGAAAAAAAATCGAAGAAGCCAAATTCCATGATGGAAAATAAAGCTAAAACTACTAAACTATGCAAGGATCCCAGGGCTAAATTAAGGCCTGAACTGTCAACATTATTTAAACTATTTACCACGTATAGAATACAAATTGTAAAAAATAATTCCTTCACTTTAAATAAGGTGAGATTATTGATTCACTATCTAAACATTTTATATAATTGACAAAAGGTTGATAACCTGAATATCATCTTTAGATAACCAAATCGTTGACCCCTATTTATTTTTATAGCCTACCTAGTACTACGATAATTGCTCTAATCAATTTTGTCTTTTGTAATTGCTTGTGTTTTATTCTTCTATAACTTGATGTGATCTTCACAGCTTGTTTCATTCTTCTTATATTGTAGTTGTAAAGGAAGGATATATTGTATCCTTATATTGTAGTTAAAGGACTTGATAAAGGAAGTATATTTTTTATATTATTGAAACATCGTTATGTTTGCTACACACACGATTGATGGCAAATATCAGTAACAAACTATATTAACGATATTTTACAACCAGAACGACATAGGTAAATATTAAACCAAATTTCGACAAATGGTCCATGTTATGAATTCTGATAACACCAAGCCGTAAAAATCTAAGAAAATAACTAAAAACAATAAAAAGAGAAAATAAAATAAAACATGTTCTCAAATAGGAACAGAGATTTGGATGAAAGTAAGGACATTTTTTAAATCTTAATATTGGGAAACTTATTGTTTTTAGAACAGAACTTATTTTATATTAAAATATGACTATGTAAAAGATACATTACCGACAACTTTGTAAGAAACATGAAAGCTTCATAGGTTAACAAATATGAATCCTATTAATATCAGTTATATAAAATATTTATTTATATATAATAATTTTACTGAAGATTTGAATTACCTTATGTTTTCCAAGAGACTACGGGATGGTCTTTTCTATTTAGAGTTTATAATCATATTTTGTCATGAAAACTGCATTTATACATAATCGCGACCATAAATATCACTTCTATATACACCCGTGAATTTATTTTCATAACAAAACAATGTATCTGCTGTATTCAATTAAATTTCTTCACGTCCCAAATTGAAAAAAAAAGGTCAATATTTAAGCTCAAACTATATTTTGTTTGTTGCTATTTAACAAATTATATTTAAGTTTGTAGGGTAATACGTTATTTATTATTATTTTCTCTAACAAACCCAATTCACTCTCACCATTATCTCTCCATTGATCACTTATTGTCACGGAAAATACTAATATTTAAACAATCTCTATTTTTTCATAAAAACAAGTTTAGAAATTTTAATAAAAATGTAAATATACCACACAGGTTGCAATATAAGAGAACCGTAGTTTAGCAATGTTTGTGTTTTCCTTACGGTAGCAAAGCTTATATTACAATTCTTGCTTTATTACTAAATAAAAAAAATTAAGACAATTAAATAAAATATATGTAAATATTAATTTAAATTCAAATTACCAATTTACTATACGTTTATAGTAAATTAACTTTATGAATAATTTTATGAATTAAAATGTAGTGATACCCTTAGGTCCATCCTTGTTGACTTCTCTTTTTTCTTTTGATTTCTGATGATAGTTGAAAAATCTTCAAAAGACAAAGTGGAGACATTTGATCTTCCCAATAGTGTGAGATTCTTACTTACAAAAAACCACCTTCGTTCCTATTAGTACACCTATCGCGTAGGACAAGGAAACAGGAAAGGTTTTCCTTGTACCAAGCTGAGTAGGTTTTTATGAATATGTTGAGAATATAAATGTGAAAAAAGCATAACGTTATGGCTCTTAATTTTTAAGTGAATTTCGTAGCTTACAGTAAATCATTCGTGGTTGTTATAACTGTGTGGACATCGCGGTGTTTTCAGCACATTATTGTTATCAAGTGTCGAATGTCATTAACGTAAATATTGAACATTACGGGCCTTATGTAGTGATCCTTGAGGAACGACAGATCGTATGTGTCTTCTGTGTAAATGGTTGGTCTACATCAACGCTGAACTTACGCTATATTAGGTATATCAGCCCGTCTAGGAAGTTGTATTGCCTAAGTTAGTCTATGAGACCACTAAGCCACATCTTACCAAAGGCCTTTCTGATGTCCAGGAAGACCGACCCGGTGGAGTGATTTCATTGAAACACCTGGTAGCGTATTCAATGGCTCTTAGTTGGTACGGACTCAGCATAATGTGTTCAATGATACGTTTGCGCAGGATTTTCTCAAAAACTTTATTCATTGTATTCAGGAAATTAATATATCTGTAGAATTCCGATCTCTGCTCGTCCTACTCAGACTTGAGAAAAACTTGCATCTTAGCCTCTTTTCAGGCAAGCAGAGAATTGTTGAGTGCAGGGAATAATTGCATTACATATGTTTGTATGGAATCTGAGCGACTTCTCCGATAAGTTTTATGTTTGTAATGAACCTACAATAGCGACTGGAGCTTTCCTAGTCTTTGAGTGTGAAATATCCTACTAAGTTTCTGTAAGAGTTATTTTATATATGGAGTTGAGTAAGCGAATTAATTGTAGATTGTTGGTTTTCATCTTGTTAGTGAAAAATTTATCAGAGGGCTGAGTGTTTGGGTGTTTCAGAGTGTCCGAAAATAGAATTACCATACCAGCTGGGTCCCTACCAGTCCATGAGGGCCTGTATGTGGGGGATAGCACATATGTGATCGTATAAAATGATTTAAAAGAGGACTTATGTGTTTATCAACAATATCTAGACTGGCAAGTACAGCTTGGATGCGTTCGGCTCAAAATAGGTTTAGTTCTATTATAAATTATGTCCTAACACTATTAAGTTGTGTTCATAGCATACATCTATTTAGTCCCTGCTGTAGTGCCCTTCATAGCCTATTATTGCTCTTGATGTGTGCAAGTATGTATCGTGGTATGAACATATGGTGGTTTTAGCTGATATTTAAATGGGACTACGATTTTCTGAACTTTCTGAAAAAAAAAAACATAAGAAAACAACTGAAATTAATTAGTAACTTAAAATGTTATCTCCATTATCATTTATCGTCGACCAAATTATCATCAGCCATATTGTAAAAACTGTTAACGTGAATATAAAATAATTACCCATTATTTAAAATGCATTCACAAATCATTAAAATAAATTTAAGACGCAATTAACTACTAAAATAAATGTTACTATAAAAATAACGAGCAGGTAATTATAATTATTTTCCAACACAGATTATAGGATATCAAAACTATGAAACAGATAAATTAAAATAAGTAATTTTAACGAAACAATAAATCACTCAAACTAATTATTGCTTCAATTAGTTAAAACAGATTTGCATTATATATTTTAATTTGAAGTTCTAATAATACAGTACATATTTGAAATCACAATTATGAAGTTATTCAACCGATTAAACATAGTTCACGCGTCGCTTAATATTATAATAATATAGCTTTGTTCATTATAATAACTCAAATAAACCTTTATGCAAAAACTATTTAGAACAAACAATGTTAAAGTTTATTTTAAATAAATGGATTTTATTGATTCACTGGCTAGAGACAATTATTATTAACATCCTTTAATAATTAAACAATTCCTTATCTTTGAGATAAATTTAAAAGAGGTGAAAAATGTCTACTGTATCTTTATTCGACTTTGGAAACTATAACTTCAAATTTTGATATGATAGTAAAATAAACTGTGTACAAATATTGCACAAACGTTCTTATTTGTCCCTAAAACCAACTATACTATTCGTCACCAAAAATGCCACTTAGGTAAGAGTAAAGCAAAAATATAAATGAACTATCAACACTGGCATAGAAAAAACACTTAAATATCTAAATGAGACCTAACCTTATTTCCTTTGAACCATACACTTTTGCTTGAAGTGTTTTTGAATATTTTATAAAAATCGAGCTGTAACGTGTAACGTCCTTCAGACAACAAATAAAATCAGCATCTTACTTATCGATAAATCAACATTCTACTTCCGATATCGCCTCCGGGTCATGCCACCGCCCTGTGCTGAGACCTGGCGGGGATTATCATAATCCACAATCACATGATCGTTGCACTCTTGAACCCGGTCAACCGATAACATGTTAGACACTTCTAAATCACATTATTGAGTAGCAGTTTTTTTTTAACATGAAATCTCTGAAATAGCTAAAGTGCATCTTGTCAGTAATCATACAGTTTTCTTTCTTCTAAATTCCAAAATGTGTTACAGTTAAATTATACCGCTATTTATTCAGTGATCTTTGTTTTCTACATGTAATTTCAACTCACAATGACCTTCAGGCACATGTCAGGCTTCTAAGCATTTTACAACAAGTTCCAGGTATTCGAAATTAAAATTGACCATAATATAACTCTGTTAATATTTTAAGTTTTAATTACTGATATATGTTTTGTTCAGAAATAATTTAACTAGGATTATTTTCCTTTTAATTGTTCAGTAATTTTATTAAAAGCTAATGTCTTGTAAAAAATAGAATAACCTTCTTTCATTTAAAAACAATTTACAAAATCAAATTATAAATTTATATAGTCATAAAATCAAAGAATTAACTAGTCAAATGTTTTTTTTTCTTAATTAGAATCTTTGTCTTAAAATTTCCCAGCAGTTGTTACAATTCTTTATCTCAAACAAAGATCGAGATATATTAGATTCTTTATTAATATAAAAAAAACATATTTATAATCTTTTTTGGACATCTTGTAATTCTGATAATTTTTCCTTTTCATTTTAATTAAATTAAAAATCATTTTTCATTACAAAGACTTGTCGAACAACCTGTATGAGTTTGTCTAAATCTCTTTTTAACTTGCTTTTTGCTTAGCAAAAGATGGTCCGAGATTGTTCCGAGATTGTTCCGAGATTGCTCCGAGATTGCAATTCCAGACAGGTTTAAACTCAGTTGCAACATTCTCAAAGTGCACCACATCATCACGTATATATGTATAAAATGAAATATAAACCTTTTTAAAAATGACAAGTGTTAATAAAAGGAACTTTGGTTGTAAAATTATTCTTTTGTAAAAAATAACAAATTTTGTTCAAGGAACAAAGCTCTGTATGATAATGTGCCTTCACTTCTTTTTTTAAAATCTGTAAAATAATGTGTACAAATTTAGAATAAAAATAATATTGGATGGGGCTGCATGCAAAATATTTCGGCCTTCACGACCCCAAAGGGGTTATTTTTCAAAATTAAAAATCATATTGACGTCAATAGTTTAAAACAAATTAATTTAATTTTTTTTATAAATTATAAAATTGTCTTTTTTTTTAAATAGAAAAGGTATGTGATCTAGCTAGTTTTAAAAATGTATCTCTATATATATAGTAGTAAACTAAGTAATTGATAATACAAAATCTTGTTAACTGTAATACACAATTTCGACCTTTTTTTATATCTAAAAATTTAAATTCTTTATATAAATTCTTTTTAAGCAGAAAACTAAATTTTGTAATTTTCTTTTAAAAGACCAAGAAATATGAAATGTTGTTATAAGTATTTTTGTAAATGGTCAAATTTAATTCAATGAATTTAAGCTAAATAAATTTTAGCACTTGTTAATGAAATTTGTTTTCCTTTTTTTTTAAAAAAACATGTTTACCAGTAGGTTCTATAATCATTAATTTTCAGTCGCCTGGTAACAAGCTTCATGACAGATTTTTGGTTTTATACCATTCACTTGCATTCATTGAATATATTAACCATGTGTCTTGTTTGGGTCCTCAGAGACTTTACTTGAGTAAGATCTGATAAATAAATTTGAAATCTATTTTGAGCTAATCGTCATTTTGTGTGTCCAAATATGTGACCAAGATATGTTGGTTTTTTTTACCATAACTGCATTCCTTGAATTTATTATCAATGTGTCTTCTTTGGATCCTTAGAGCAAGATGTGATCAATATTTAAATTGGAAATCAATTTTGAGCTAATCGTCATTTTGTGTCCAAAAATGTGACCAAAATGTGTTATTATAACACATTTAACAAAAATAGTTTTTTGATCAATCAATAAACGTTTTCCATACGACGTATATTTGAGAAAGTTAAAACTAGTCATTCAAATTTGAAACTATTATTATTACTGTACAGGTAGCCAATTGATTCATTTCACACTTCATTTTTGTACAACTTATTCAATAATTCACAGTATCAAGGAACTTACCTAAATAATAATATTAAGTACTGTTATCTAATAATAATAGTAAACAAATACACTTTAAAATGTTTGTAACAGTGTGGAATTCTCCATGGGTAGGGCATTTGGGTGTTATTTGAAAGATGCCAATTCAAACCGGGGTCTTAAAAAAATGGTTTAACTTGTAAATCCTTAAAATTATTATTGTTACTTTTGAAATAGATATTATGTAAAAAAGAAATTCATTGTTTTTTTTTATAGTTCGGATGCTTTACTTAAAACTGTAATAACTGAAGCAAGAAGAAACTTCAAATAACTGAACATATTACAATAGTTGATGGAAAAACATTTTATGTCAGGAGTAGAATATGCAATATGATAGCACTGTTTTTCTCTATCCTTTTGCAAAATGTTATCTGACAGATAGAATATAAAATAAAAAACTTATAGTGCTTAGATGTATAGGGGATGCACCCTGGTACATCAGGAACGATAATCTACATAGGGACCTGCAGATAGACCTAGTCAGTGATGAAATAAAAAAACAGGCAAGGAAGCATAAACAACGCATCATTCAACACGAACACCATGAGGTACAGGGACTGTTGGATGTCACTCGGGTGGAGAGAAGACTGAAGAGGACCAAGCCTTCAGATCTGATGAACTATAGTGATAGGGAATAACCATTGGGTCATATCCCTTACAAGTGTAAAAGTATGAAGTGTAAATTGCTAGATGGGTACATACTCAGTTGTAATATTGAATTAATAAAAAAAAAAAACTTATAAAAGTTAGAAATAATAAAATAAATTATAACTAACAACAGAAAGAGATTGGAGATTATGGAATGTGTTTATCTGAAGAGAACTATAATCTATTACTTCTGAGTCCTTCAGAGGAATTGCAGTAAAATGTTTAATATAAGTAGGGAGTTTGATTCAAAATATTCCCGCAATTTATTTATTTAAATATTTATTTGTTTTTATTGTCACTAAACACTGGTGACTAACCCACAATTATACTCTATGATCTATGAAACTCGATAGAATAAAACTCTAATACAAGATCTCACAAAAATTACGTTTACTTAATCAAACGTGTTTCAATAACGTGTTTCAAGTCGTCATCCTCAGTGATTTGAGTTATAGTTTAGTTATTGCAGCTCACGTATAACGAGTTAGGAGATTTGTCGTTGAAAAGCGTTTGATACAAACTTAATTTTTGTGAGATCGTGTGTTCAAGTTTTATTCTATCTAATATTATGTCACAAGTCAAGATCAATATTTATTTATGAAACTGTTTGTACACAAGATATCTCAAATGGTGTCTCTTAGTTTCTAACTAAGATCTTAGTTTCTGCAACACTATGATAACAGAAACATGAAGACAACTTGAAATCCCGTTAATAGAAACCAAACTGTAAATTCAATTTTCATTCAAGCAACAGTTTAATGCTATGGTATTCAATTAGTTAGCTGGCATACAAAACGGAGAGAAATGTTTGAACTTTACATTAGTCATCTTGCATTAAATATTTGATCATAACATCAACACAGTCTTACCAACGTTACCATTGAACAAATCAATTTCTACCTGTGCCTGGATGCAGTTAACAACTGAGTGGGACTTAATCTTGTAACCGACCCCTACACAATTTTATTAAATCTAATAATTACTCAATTTAAAACATTTCCATTAGACATACAAAGATAGACTTGGTTCGCTCTCAGCGATTAGTGTTTTGGAATCTGTTCATTTATTATAGTTTAGTCTGGACAACATAGTAAATATCGGAATATCAACTATTTAAGAAGTTTTTTGGTTCGATTTTTTAAACTATTATTATTTTTGTCGTTCTTTTTAATATAAAAAAGTACTCTAATATAATTCAGTGAGTTATAATTTCATTAACTTAGTTATTGACTACATATTTTAAAACAATAACAATGAACCAGGATCGATTTAATAAATGTTTTGTCATTACTACATCATCTTATAAGTTCTATATTTATAAGTAAAAAGAGAAACTAAATTATTGTGCTACTTTGAATTTCGAATTAATTATTCACAATGCCTCTTAAAAATATAAAGAGTGGTTCTAACTACGTCTCATTCTAACACTCTAAATGTAGAAAATTGCGTTGGTTGAGCGAGCTTCTATTGTTTAAAAAGATATCTATTGTTTGAAAACTTACAACCAACGCACAAAATTCACGAAACAATATCTCGGCTAACAAAAGGATATTAATACATCCCTACGGCCATTGTTATTCTGTTACACAAGAGAACATGTAATATTTATATTTATGCCTTAAAACATAATTGGTAATATGATATGATTATAGTGATAATTCTAAAGTTTCATGGTACATTCAATAACAATAACAATATAAAATGTAGTACAGTCTGTTAAAAATTAACGTAAACATTTTGATTACTTTTGACGAATAACAATCGTGTACACTCACTGCAAACGAAAACTCTTTATATAAAGAGAAAAGATTTGTGGAAATTCGTAACACCAATGTCCACAAATAATAAGAAAAGCTAAAAAAGAATATCTTCTACCTATTTCTCATAAGTGGCAAGACCTACTATTTACCGCCAGTTTTAAAGATATCTGATAAATTGAACTATATTTGAATGGTATATTTAAATAGGAGTAATTCATGATGGCTCGAAATTAGCAAGAGTTGGCTAATAAGATGAAATATTATCTACATTACAAAATACGTGAGTCGCATCGAATCAAACGCGTGTTTTTCTTTAAAGTGACATCTCAACCAATTACCTTATTATAATCTTATTTGTTAAGTTATTTTTTAAACACCCTGTAGTATAAACCAGATATTATTTTGTACTTTAGGTTCGTTGGTCACGCGATCAAATCATAAGGAATTGTATTTGGGGTCGTATGTCTCCAAGTAGCAACTGTGATATTAGAGTGATATGTTATTTCAAGTCTGCGATAAATACAGTGGAGGATAAATAACGTAGATGAAGCTGGTTTAAATGATATTTCACAGAAAATTGTCACAATAAATAAAACCATTTTAACGTTATCTGTTTTAATTTAATTTTTGCTGCAGGACATGTCCCAGCCCTTCCTTCTACTTGTAGAGATAACATTTGTAATAGAGAAAATATCTGTGTTGAGATTTTTATGAATAAATTAGTTTTACGTTCATCCCCCCCTTACCGTTTAGTTACAAACAGCAGTTTTTTCGTCAAAATGTGTTTATATCTTTCTGCTGTACTCTATCAGAAACTATTTTATAGAATTAGATTTTCGGTAAACACTTTATTTGAAGCTGTAGACTTGAAACAAAATCATTGTTATTAGTAGTTACCTGCCAACAGAAGAAAGCACATTTTAAGTTTTCAGAAATGTATCCTTTAATTACCCTAATAAAACATTTTTGGCACTATCTCCATAAACATGTCGGGCAATATTTGGGGAGCTGATTCAAGTGCTAAAAATAATTTTTATTTGTATATTAATTCAGATGTTCAGAAACACTTCCTATTCCGTCTGTTGACTATTTTGTATTAAAATAAATATATCTTTGTAACTATATAAGACATTGTGTGAAGATTTTGTATTTGTATTATTTATCTAACTTGACCAGTTTACCAGTTTCATTTTGTAGATTTTCAAAATGTCAAATTATAAAAATGTTTAAATATATATCTTGAAAACCACTAATATTACTATATATTTACAAAGACAAAAGTTTTTCTCTTAAAACCTAATTTTTATTTTGTGTCTAGGTCAATGGATAACAGCTTTATCAAAAAAACAACAACATAATTTTTGGTAATTATCTGCTCTACCCAAGATTAGTCTTAACCAAAATATTATGGAGTTGATAAAGTTTAAAATGTACAAAAAAGATAAAGTCTCCCTTAACAGTTTGAGAATGACATTATGTAATACTAATTTTAAAATGAAACAAAATTTTCATAACTTAGTAAAGTTACATATTAAGTCATAAAAATTAAAAAATAAATTTTCAAAAATTCATTTATGAAGAAAATGATAGAAATTAAGTAACTAAAATCAACTCAGCTGTTGTTGCCAACTTATGAAGAACAATTATAAAATATTTAAATATTTATAATTATGACACCAGTTGACATTTTGAAACTAATAAGGAAAATATTTTATTGATTTTTTTTTTCATTTCTTGGTAACTATTAACCATTGTCATCATTGCATTATATATTTTAGGTTATTTTTGTACGTTGTAAGAAATTACCAGGACATTATGTTTTGGTTTTTTATCGTTAATTCAGTTTCCTTTGATATACAGAGACAATTTAAAACTATTTTGTTTTATGTTAAAAATTATTCAAATGTTTGTTCAAAATAAAATGGTGTTCAGGTTTCATTTTTAATTTTTACATGACAACTACAGAATTTTTGGTTTCAAATACTTTTGGTTGGTCTTTTTTGCGTTCATGAAATGGATGAGTGAGAAGGTTTGTAGAATGATTTTCACAGTTTATTTTAAATTACTGTATGTTTGTCTGTACACATTGTAAAGCACTCTGAATACAATGGAACTATTGTTAGTTTTCGTACTAATAATTAACATTATCATTAAAATAGACGAATTTCCTTAAATTCTAAAACTTGTTTATGAAGCTGTTTATTTATTTTTTATACATTCGCGTGTGACTTCAAAAATTTTTTTATGGATTTTATATTAAGAATGAATTACATAATTTACTGAGTTAAAGAACCATTTATTTTTCATACCATTCTCATTTTCTGAATGAGTTAAATGTAAAGTTAAAAAGATATAAACATTAATGAATATGTTTAGATGAGAGAGAAGCATAAGTCCTACAATAAATAACTTAACACAAGGAGAAGTTGGACAGAAGCAATTTAGTGAGCTGAGACAGTTTGATGTATAACGTAGCCAATAAGAGAGGCCTTAGAACTTTAAGTAATGGATCACGTGACATTGGTGGAACGTGTTATTTAAATTTAAAATTCTGATTGAAACGTACCACAAGTATACCTTAACTTTGTCCTAATGAAGTTATCAACATTATACAAAAAGTTAGAATTTTAGTGTTCTTTTGGCATTAACAAGTAAGATAGAAAGGATTTTTTAAATCTTAAATTTTTATTATTTAATGTCGTACGGCTACTGTACATTGAGAAAGGAAATTTCACTTGTTTTAATCAAATAAATATGTTTAAAAGATTATGTGTTTGTTGATAACAAACGTTTGTTGATGAAACTGTTTCTTTCGTTTCACGTCCATCGTGACAACTAAAATTATTAGGATAAGTTTATACTCACTCTGTCCCGTGTGACTTATCTTAACGATGTTTCCCACTTTCCGGAATTTATAACACATCTTCAGAAATTAGCACTTAAGAGGTCGTCAAAATATTAAATCTACACACATAAAAACAAACGTGTCAAAACACACAAACGTTATTGTCATAATGTACACCACAGGTGGACACATGGACTTTCGACGAACGACTGAAATTCTAGTGGCCATCTTGGTTTGTCACCTAATACTGTTGTTAACTTACATTTGTTATTGTTTTTTTTATTAATCTTGTATTTATTTAACATGCACAGTAAAAACAAAACAAAATTAAATAATTAACACAACTTGAAAAATTCTAATAGGTTCGACTAAAGTTACTCTATATTATTGATTAGGATATATTATTGCTCTAATACATAATATTTTGAAGGGTTAACTTTAACAATTTGGTCTCTTAACTATTATACACAACGTCTTATTGAACCAGACCATGAGGTTTGGTTCAAGTTAATCAGGTAATAACTTTAAAAAACATATTTAAAGTTATAAACAAAAATGCCACACGAAGATAAAATTCTTACCTATCAACCACATGGGAGTACTTTGGATGCCTGGTCATTTATAACTATGACCGATTCATATTAAATTTATGGGGTGACGAAAAAGTTAATTAAATAGAAAATGAAAATGCTCGGACTTCAATCATATTTGTTCTTTATCTGTCGTGACATCAGTAACTTATACCAAAAACTACCTTAAGAAAATATTGTAAAGAGAGACTAATAACAGTTGAAGGGAATCCTTAAGGGGTAAACTCTATGGATTCTGTGAATTTGTATTCTTAATAAACAAATGTAAACAGACCAAAGTCTTTAGATTTGTTACTGGTCACGGAGCAATCAAGAAGCATCTACATAAAATAACGGTTTGTAATGCAGGCTTTACTCAAGCAATTTATTTTTAGATAAGGAATTTAATTATTTATTCTAAAATAAATTGATTTAGTAAAAATTCCCAATTCTTAATCTCCAAATTTTTTAGATATTTGAAATTTCAGATACAAGCGGAGAGAATCATTTTGAAATATGTTTCTATGAACTGATATTCTTGAGAAGCATTTAAAAATCGTCGTCGATTTTAGTACTGTTATAATTTTAAAGGGCACTTGCCGAAGAACCTTACAAAGTGAAAATAAGGATATAGAATTCTGTGTTTTTAATATGAAAAAGAAATATCCTTGTGATTCAAAATTAAGTTCTAATAACAATTAGCCATGGATGCATAAAGCTGACTTGGGATTATCTTTAGTTTGCTAAAAGAGGAAATAGTAAATAATTCCAATTTAAATTATGTCTAGAAATTTAATTAAACCATTTAATTAAACCACTCAAATATAGCACTGACAATTCGTTTAATAATAAAAAGGCTAGAGAAACATCTCACGCCTCCAATTAAGGTTGGATAGATTTCATATCTTCAGTGTATTTACTTAATAATTAAAAGCATATATTATAATATTCCACATCACACATCGAAACAAAATTACATCTAATCTGGTTATGTTAGTTGTCTGAATAAAATCCTACATGCTTTTAGAGTATTAAAGTCAATTTTTAAAACACTCTATACTATAAAACAAAGGTATATTTTTTACCTTAGCTCACTGGATGAAATTACGAAGAATTCGATTTGAAGTCGTATTCCAAACACGTCTCAAAGTAGCTGCAGTAATAAAGAATACATTGCATAGGAAAACATGCACACAATCTCCGTTACTGATGAATCATTGCTTGTATTTCCTATTATTGTTATAAAGATATCAGAGATAAATGACAAATATTTTACATCTGTGATAAATAAAGTAGAGTAGCATAGTTGCTTTAAATAAGTAAAATTTGCATTTAGTCTCGAAATTTTACAGAACATTGTCACAATAAATCAAACATATTTGACTTATCTCTTTTAGTTTAGTTTTTACAGCCACTTTGTACACCTCTTTCTTCTACTTTCTCTGGATGGAGAGATAAAAAGCGTTGAAGAGAAAAAATATGTGTGTTGAGATTATCATGAATAAAACAGTCTTATGTTCTCTGATCCCTTAAAAAAATGTTTTATTGGAAAACTGATGTTTGTTTGTCTAATTGTAATTATATCATTCTGTAGTAATCTGTTAGAAATCATTTGACAGATATTGAATATTGGAAGTGCGGGAAAAATGGAATTAAAGTTGAGCAAATCAAAGTACTTGTAGAAAACACAATTTGATTTGCTCAATAATACCCTTTACTTAGTTGAATATAAAGTGTTTGTCTCTTACCCCCCCCCCCAGTGAGTACTGTATCAGTTTAACCTTAACACTGTTAATTAAAAAAGCAACATTTAATTAAAGGAATGAAGACCCAAATTAATTACTTTAACCCAGGATACTAATGTGTAAAGCAATAATGCTGACGATGATTGTAATAACATCGTTATTGTATCATGGATAACAATTACAAAATTAACACATAAAATGGAGAAAAATACGATTTTATTATAACTAGGTTCAAAAATTCCCTTTAAGAATCCTAACAATACTAATTAGTCGCCATCCTTTCTGAAATGCCTATTCACGAGTTATCGTTAAAAAATACACATACGTTTCGGAAATTATGCTGTTATAAAAGACATATGGCTTCACTGTTATAGTTCATATTTTTTTGAAATATAAACATTAATGGTTCAAACGATTGTCCAAAGTTGTAAGTAAAAACGATTCAAAAATATATCAAAAAATGTACATCCGTCAGGAACTCGATTTCGATAAAATACGATTTGTACTGAATATGCGTTTTTGGCACAAAAGAAGCAAATTTACTCAATTTAATTACATAAATATTTGTTGAAAAATGATATCAGAGGTTCTTTTTCGCTTTTTGATTGAAAATTACAGAACTGGCATTTTATAAATACACCAAGTATTTTTGAAATCATCATGTAGTTTTGCTACGTTTTGATGATGGATGAGTGAGAAAGTTTATTTTAAATTATCTTTGTATACATTCTAAAGTAATATTTTTTCACTATAGTAAATATATTTGAACTATCTTTAGTTTTAATATCATTTGTAATGTTACCACTTTCATTAAAATAGGCAAATTTTTTAAAATGCAGAAACTTGAAGTTATTTATTCGAATATAAGAGAGAAAGAGATGTCTTTAAGAACATTCACGTGAGACCTTATTTATCAAATATCAGATGCGAGTTTAGAATAAAATATTGCCTTGCTGATTACGACAATCCAATGAAATAAACTGATTTTATGGTCGGTTTTCTATATGATCGCATTTGGTATTTTTAAGTATTGTTAAAAATACACTTTAAAGTCTAAGTTACCAGAAGTCAAACATTTATTAAAGTTGTATAAAACTAAGTTTCATATGCATTCATCCTTTTAGACACCAATTTAAAACAAATCATTTAATTACTGAACCTCACATTAAAATTCGTAACAAGTTAAAATTATAAAGAGATATTGATTTATTTATATATCTCTGGTTGAATATTTGTATTGTGTGTGTAAAGTAAATAATAATCTGGAATAGAATTATAATCATCATTCATATATTTTATTATTCCCATTCCTGAAGAAGAGTTATTGAGGAAAATACTTCGGAGGGTGGAATAAACTACAGATATTTTAAAGAGAGCAAATTGATTTAATCAACATATTGATTGTTAGCCGCATAATTTTGGAAAGAGAAGGTTGAAGAATATTGGAATCTGGTTTGCCATGAAAACACCAAATAGTTAATCCGAACTGCGGTCAACATAGTGATACAGAACCAATCACAGTGATCTGGTTTTAATATTATTATTTGGTAATGATAAATAACTTATATTAATATTATGGTTTTTTTCTGACGTTTGACACTATTTTTAAATATAAAAATAATACGCCATTTTTCGAGAGTGTAACTTTCTTTTTCGTGTGAAAAGTAAATTCTTTAAACACAGATTAGAGTAATTTGGTTTGAAATAGACACAATGTTGACAGCGTGGTTTAAGCTAAATTTAGATGATGAAAACGCAAGGTTATTATAAGAACACACTATATTTTTTCAATAGAAAATATAGAAAATAGACTATAACAAAAATAATATATTTGGATGATTAAACTTTGTCACCTTTTCTGAAGTTTAAGACTTTTATTGCTCCAAACTCCTGGAGGCAAAAGTTTTGAAAACTTTAAAATTGTAGATGGCGTTGCAATTATATATTAACTAGGTAATATCAAAATAAATATAATTCTTGTTAAAAACAAGGAGAATTGTTAAATAACTTCATTGTTTATATATTGTTTATAAAGAAACACTGTAATTAATATATTATTTATGTTCTTTATAATTATATATTGACATCAATTGTAATTAAGTGGATGATTTATATATTATATTCAAGCTTCGTTCATGGAACCATCCAGTTAAAGCGATGCTAATACAAACACAACAAACGAACCAATTACTTTTCTAGAGACCGATGTTTTACTGCAACAGGCTTTAATACTAGTATATAAGTAATGTTCAAAAGACGGCGTGTACTTTTCATTTTACTTTAACTGTCATTATTTGGGTGGAAAAACCAGTTTTGGTTGGTATCTATTTGGTTTTGTGGATGATTGAGTGAAAAAATTTGAGTAATGTTTATGTTTATCAAGTCTTAAAATTACTGTTTAAATCAAGAATGTTCGTTCATAAGGTTGAAATATATAGCTACAATGGTTCTGTTAAATGTTTAGTCTACAATAACAAAAAAGTGATAATCTCATCCACAAAATAAATCAAACCAACGTATATTGTTTTATAAGCTTACAAAATTATATAACATACTTGAAATACGTGTGGATTACCGAAAACATCAATCAGTTTAGGTATTTAATGAATCAGCTCTGACAACTGAGAGTTTTAGATCAAAGAAATTTCTCGTAGGTTGTATAGATATAATCGTATATACGCTGCATTTGATATAAACTGGTTTCGTGGTGAAGAAAATAAAAACTTACATGTGCTGATAGACAAATATTGTCTATAAAAAAATAATTACAACATTTTTTGGAACCCAGTGCTAAAGGTGCGCCTGAGCTGTCAAAATAATTAAGACAATAAGCAAACGTGACCAGGTAAACTACAAATTACTGAACTACAGAGCACATATCGAAGACCAAATTGAATCCAGATCATACACCAGTTAAATAAATAAACAGGGATTGTGTGCCAACAGTGACATTATCTATCGGTTTGAGCTGGGTCTACAACGTTTTGTTCTCTCTATCTATTAGAGACCTTATGGTGATTTACAGAACCAATTGTAGCCTCAGTTAAAGTAAAAACAATATAATTTTCAACTTATAATTCTGTTTCAATTTATAATTTTTACTAACGGAAGTCATAATGTTCTTATTACAAAACTTCTTCAATGATTGTCCTCTAACTTTATACACGAGGCTTCAATTAATTATTCTTTATAATAAGTGTTTTCTCAATGTATTATCTTTGCCTCACCTGAGTTTTCAATTTGTGTTAAATCATTCTGATATGTCTTTTCGTCTCACCAATCTACTGCCTGCGACATTCACATTTAATACTGAAGTTTAGTTTTGACGAAATATAATCTAACAGCGTTTTAATTCCTAAATTAGAATAAATAATATAGATCGAGCTATAAACTTCTAAAAGAGGATGCAAAATGTTGTTCACACAGATAAACAAGTAAGACAATATCTGTTAACATCAAAACCTCTTAAAGCCAATTGTTTGTTGCACTTTGTGTAGTCCAGTCCTGTCCGATTGTTCTGTCTAATATTGTATGTATTTAGACTTAGTTCTGATTGCTCAGATCTAGCTGTAAGTACATTTCATAGCGTAATTGTTACAGTTTTTTTGGTTTATTTTGCCAATAGTATTTTGATTATTAAAGATAGTAAACATTTTACATTTACTAGAAACATATATTAATTTTTATACTGAAACGGTAACTAAACTAAAAAATAAATATGATACATTAAACGTTATCAAATAACTTAAAAACCAGAATTATTGCATGGGTATTCATTGCATTTTGCTTAAAATGAAGTTTTTGTTTTGGAAAGACGTTTCTCTCGTGCTATATTCCACGAGTTAACTAATTAGAGTTAAGCCTTCGTCCCTGATCTGTAATGATTTTCTGATCTAGGATTTTTTTCTATTTGTGAGGAAAGATTTAATAATCAGTTTGTTAGATAACAGTAGAGATTGGGTCGGTTGAGATCCAACATGGCGGCTGTACCACGTGACACCCCCTCCCCCTCCCCCTTTGCCCCCACCCTCCCCCTCCCCCTTTGCCCCTCCCCCTTTGCCCCCCCCCTTGGCCCCTCCCCCTTTGCCCCTCCCCTTTAGGCCCCTCCCACCCCTCCCACCCCTCCCCTTGCCCCTCCCCTGTAGGCCCCTCCCCTGTAGGCCCCTTCCCTCCCCCCATTGGTCCCCCCACCTCCTCCCACCCCTCCCCTTGCCCCTCCCCTGTAGGCCCCTTCCCTTCCCCCATTGGTCCCCCCACCAGTGACGTATTGTTGTCGAGACACACACAAGACGTTATACACACACGACGTCATACACTTAACTTTTTTAATACCGGTGGGATTCGAACCTGTGAAGTTAGGATTTGAAGGCGGACACGCTACCGACTGAGCTATCGTGCATAGTATTACAAGTCGGATATTTAACGCAGTATATAATCCGCAAACGCCAGAACATTTCGTAGAAGTTCGGACACGAACCCCTTACCGTAAGACTTACCGAGTTTTTCGCGACCGCGAAAAACTCGCGTAAGTCTTACGGTACGGGTCTGACCCGAACTTCCGGGTTTAGGAGTTTTGGAATAGGGTTCTAAGAAATAAGAATCAGTGTACCCATAACCAAGTATATAAATATATTATGATTCACATCTACGACAACAACAACTTATATATTAAGTATATATTATGATTCACATCAACGACAGCAACTTCTTCAGAGTTAAATTAATATTCAAAGTATAGATAAAGATTAAGAGCAACTACGTCAGAGTTAAATTAATATTCAAAGTATAAATAAAGATGACAGCTGTTCTCCACATTACGCCTACAAAGATGGCACCTCCTGCATTGTACTACGCAATCGGAACAGAAGACGTGACCGCAAGGTATCAACGCCACAGTAGGAAGTTTGATGAGGCATACTGGACAAGGTGAGAGCATCTGACTATGTACGAATACACCCGAGGACTGCGGATCTTCCTGTAAGCAGAAAAAGTAAGTCACATTATTGATCTTCTCCGTGTGTGTGTGTGTGTGTGTGTGTGTGTGTGTGTGTGTGTGTGTGAGTGTGTGTTTGAAAAGGTTACTTTTTACAAAGCTTTAATACTTACAGGGTATCGTGCTCGGAATTCTGCCTGCTGCATAGTATTCATTCCTTTGTCTATTATTATACGTAAATCCCTCAACATGAGCCGCCATACACTCTGCGCAAATGCCTGACCAGTCCTGAAGTAAGGACGTCTAGCAGCGTTCTCCAAATCAGTAATAAGACATTGTAACGACCCTGAAAGTATCTCAATAGCCGTACGAGTTCGGGCCTCGTTGATGGAAGACTGTGAAAAGAAAAAGATTACTTACAATGTAATCAATCACCGGACAGTTGACAAGCTCTCTCTCTCTCCTATACTTACAGAGTAAGTGTTGTCCACAGCCTGGTACATTATTCCGGAACACAAACAGAATCCACAATCCAGTCGGCTGTGTGGTTGCATCGCTAGGTGTAGTGCCTCATGACTGACTGGGCCGTGACGGTGTATTTAGTAAAAAAGTAGTGGTTATACCAGTGGTCAAATCGAGTTACCTGTTGTTGTTCCTGCGGCTGCTCTAGTAACCGGCGAAGCCATTGTGACTGTCGTTGACGTGACATATTTGCTATCCTGTAAATAACGTTACAATGTCGAGTGAAGAGCGAGATTGAACCGTACGACCATTTAGAATAAGTTGACCCAACAATTTTGTGTAACGCACTGGTAGAAATGTCCGGATTCGTTAAGCAGATAAAAAAAAAGTACTATTTTCAACGATTTAATTGCTATCGCCTCTACTGCTGCTACCGTATTGGTTCAATCTCGCCCTGAAATGTTACTACTACTACCAACAGAGGATGAACGTATCATCCTCCGGGAAGCCGCCCCAACCACGCGGCTCCCGGTGACGACCATACCATGAATCTAGTGTCGCCTCCCTGACTACCGGTAAAAACTAGTGCCACAACTCTACAAGTACTGTCTTCCCGCTATGACCAGTCACAACAAGTTTCGCGCCAACAATCTCAGCAATATCCGATTCGCTCAGAGTGTCTGCGTAACGCTTTGGTAGAAATGTTCTAATCGGATTTTCCTCCGAATCGTTAATCAGATCAACAAATACACACGCACCGAACTTTGACTCTACAATCTTCGCATCGACAATAGGATATTCGAATCCTATTTTCAAAGATTTAATTGCTACCGCCTCTACGGCAGCATAGCCGACCGTATTGAACCTATCAATAGCAGACGCCATGCCAAACTTATCCTGTACTACAACGGAAGACAAACCAAGTACAGAATGATTACTGAGCTCACAGAACAGCGCTTATATACAGTTTGGGGACCGATCCCACTCCTACCATTACCACCTCCACAAACATAGCCGTCACCCCCACCTATCCGTCCGAGAGTGGGGATCGGGCGTACCGACATTATAAATGCGACTCGCCCCCACCCATCATTCTCATTCTTCTTGGAACGCTTGGTGAGTAAACTTGATAGCCGTAGTATTCTTTAGAATTGAATAATGTCCGTGTACGTTGTTTCGACTTGTGATTCGTACGTAAAAAAGTTTCGTTTGTACGGGACCAAAGTCGTTTTTAAATTCAATTCACTACCGTCGGACGTGGAGGAAATTGAATGGATCAAACGTGGTTTAGAGGAGTTGATCGATCAAATGACCGAAAATACGACCGACGAAGATCAAATAGGGTTTACACTGACTAGTTTGAATGTAAAAAATCGCGAGCCTGGGTACGTAGCTTTCAGACCCGCTACAGATATAACTTACGATGTGCTCTGGAAAATATTCGGCGGTATTATTCAGAGCAATGCAGAAGGTTTCAAGTCTAGCGATACGTTTAAAGTAGAATGTACTAAAGTAAAAGTACCTGTAGGTCGAGGACGACGTGTTAGACCGGGCTTGTACAATAACTATGACGAAGAATGTAAAGCTAGACGGGGTATTGTCGTGATTAAGAATACAGACTCTCTTTGTTTGCCTTGCTCTATTGTAGTCGGTAAAGCTCACGCCGAGAAAGACAAAGACTATGCGGCTGTGCGTTTGGACAAAGCTAAGAGACAGACAATCAGAGCTAAACAATTAATGACTGACGCAGGTGTCCAAATCGGTGTCGAGGGTGCAGGGGTGCAGGAATTGCAAAAATTCCAAGACTTTTTACCCAATCACAAAATAACTGTGTACAGTTATGGAAATAAAGGGCGTGTCGTGTATTTCGAAGGTGACGTAACCAATCCTCAATACACAATTAATCTACTCTTCCACCAAGGTCATTTTAACGTAATAACAAATCTCACAGCCGCTTTTGCTTGCGTTTACTTTTGTGAAACGTGTCATGTCCCTTTTAATACACGCGGTGATCATAAATGTTCGGCCACTTGTTACGGTTGTAAACGTTCGCCACCGTGCATAATGGAAAACCGGTCACATCCATTGTGGCGACTGCAACAGACAGTTTATGAACAAGGACTGTTTTGTTGTACACAAACGAAATATCTGTGCCAACATAAAAAAGTGTCGCGAATGTGAGAAAATAATCATGAAGAATAAGCGTAGTACCGAACACGTGTGCGGTGAAACGTACTGTAAAGTGTGTCGGGATTACATGCCCGCTAATCACATGTGCTACATGAAAGTAGACCGTAGGAAACCGATGGAAAAAGATTTCCTCTTCATTTTCTTCGATCTGGAGACGCGTCAAGACGAAGCTCTCGACTCGGCTCAAGTGCACAGAGTAACTTTATGCGTAGCACAACAGTACTGTTGGTTATGCATAAACGGTGAAGAGTGTGAAAATTGCGGGGACCGTACACACGTCTTCAAAGACGATCCCGTCGAAGGATTCATGTCCTACATAATGGACGTACGTAAACCGTACAAAAAAGTCTGCGTAATCGCTCACAACGGTCAAGGTTTCGACTTCCAGTTCCTCCTAAAGTATCTGCTGGAGAAAACGCAGTTCACTCCAGAGCTCATAACACGCGGTACAAAAGTAATACTCATGGAAATAGACAATGTAAAGTTTATAGATTCTCTGAACTATATGCCTATGGCATTGTCCAAATTGCCCAAAGCATTCGACCTGCCACCTGAAAAGAAAAAGGGATACTTTCCTCACCTTTTCAACACGGTGGAGAATCAAAATTACGTTGGCCCTATCCCCGAACAAAAGTACTACTGTCCCGACTCGATGTTCGACAAAGGACACAGAGAATTTATAACTTGGTACGACGAGCAGGTACGATGCGAGTACGTATTCGATTTCCAAAAGGAAATATTCGAATACTGTCTCTCCGACGTGGACATATTGGCACAAGCGTGCATAAAATTTAGAGCCTCGTTCCTCCAAGTGTGCAACGTCGATCCCTTCATCGAGGCCGTAACAATTGCCAGCGCGTGTAATCTGGCATTTAGACGCAACTTCTTACGATCAAATACCATAGGCCTTGTTCCCAAAAAAGGTTACCGATTGGTCGATACCCAATCAGCTATTGCACTGCAGTGGTTGACGTGGGAGGAAGATCAGCGTGGGGCCCTAATGGAACATGCAGGGCGTGGTCGTGAAGTAATAGTGGATGGAGTGCGTGTAGACGGAGTGTGTGAAGGAATTCTGTTCGAATTCCACGGTTGTTACTGGCACGGCTGCCCCAAATGTTTCCCCAACGGTCGCGATGAACCCCTGGCAGACGATCCGTCCGACACGCACAACGCCCGACTAGCTCGCACGAAATCTAAGATAGCGAAGCTGTCTCGTGATCACGATGTGATCGAGATTTGGGAGTGCGACTTTTTAAAGATGAAAAAAGGTAACAAAGACATGACCTATCTTGAAACACACCCGATTCTAGACACTGCACCCCTTAACCCTAGACACGCGTTTTTTGGCGGTCGTACTGGTAATACAAGATCCTATTACGGATGCAAGGAGAAGGGTGAAACAATTCAGTACGTTGATGTATGTTCACTCTATCCTTGGGTCTGTAAATACGGCAAGTTTCCAGTAGGCCACCCGACAATTCACATAGGTAACGAGGATTGCCGGAAGCGCGGGATGAATGCAGAGGGTCTTTTGAAATGTAATGTTCTACCACCCCGTGATCTGTATCATCCCGTACTTCCGGCAAGCATGAACAAGAAATTAATGTTTGTCCTGTGTCGAACATGCGGCCAAAAATTAATTTCCGGTGAGTGAACTCATACCATTGACGAACGAGTGTTGACCGGAACCTGGACAATGGACGAGATACGAAAGGCTGTGTCTACAGGATACGTAATAGTGGAAATGTATGAACTCTGGGAATATGAAATCGTGTCGTTCAACGAGGGACGTGGTGGATTGTTCACAGAGTTCATAAATACATTTCTTAAAATCAAACAAGAGGCGTCAGGGTATCCTAACTGGTGTAAGACTGACCAAGACAAGACACAGTACGTTAACGACTACTTTTGTAACGAGGGCATACGCCTAAACAATGAGCGAATAGGCAAGAACGAGGGTCTACGCTCTCTGGCAAAACTTATGCTCAATTCATTTTGGGGTAAGTTCGGTCAGAGAGAGAATCAGAGTAAGACGTCCATAATTAGGCAGCCTACGGAACTTTTCAAAATGTTAGTCAGTCCGTCCGTCGAGGTGAATAATATACAGGAGGTGAACGACGAGACGATAATGGTTAACTGGCACTACGTTGAAGATGACTGTGAGGTATTGCCGACAGTCAATGTTGTAATTGCAGCGTACACTACGGCCCAGGCTCGACTCAAACTGTACGAGCATCTGGATTCACTCGGTTCACAGGCTCTCTATTATGACACAGACAGTGTACTCTATGTGCATAAAGAGGGCTTACACAGAGTGCAAACTTGGGACAGATGACTGACGAACTGCAAGACTACGGTCCTGGTTCATATATAACAGAGTTTGTGTCCGGAGGTCCAAAAACCTACGGGTACAAAATTCTGACACCCGATGGACCGGTGACTGTATGTAAAGTTAAAGGACTGACTCTGAATCTGCGAACCGACGGTATTGTGAATTTTGAAAGCTTAAAGCGCATGGTTCAGAAAGAAGAAGACGAAGAACAATCTCTAACGATAACCGAATCACGGATCCGTAGAACAAAAGATCGTGATGTGGTTACCGTTAGCGAAAGTAAAACGTTTAGAATCACAGGTGCGAAACGAAAAAGAGACGGACAATATGATACACTACCCTATGGCTATTGTAAAACCATGCGTTTCGAGTAAAAATGGTGACCGCTGTCTATTACTCTGACATTGTTGTGTGTGTGTGCCCTCTGGAGCGGTGTAAAAACCCGTAAGGCTGTGGTGCCCTCTGTCGTGACGTAACTGTCCACAAGGAATGTATGTACTTTGTTAGAGTAACAGATAGTATGCCCCTCGTCATGGGCTCGTCTGACGGTAGGCCTCTTTTTAGAGGGATTCTTAACGACACCATGGGACGGCTACCCTGGCCTTAGGCTATAGGCTCTAGCTGGTGATGGAAGGTTCCACCGTAGTTCATATATATAGCCAAGGGGATCCGTCATACGGACTCATTCGTGAAATGGAGGGCGTAAGACAAACTATTGCAGCAGAGTTGCACAAACCGGCTCGAAGAAATTTCAAAACACGACGTGTAACGTTGAAAGGTGTGAATGATTTGTATCAAGCCGATTTGGTAGAAATGATACCGTACTCTGGTGAGAATCGTGGTTACAAGTATATATTGACAATGATCAATTGTCTGACAAAATTCGCTATTGCAGAACCGTTAAAGACGAAATCGGCTCCCGAGGTGTCCAGAGTACTGGAACCTATATTGAAAAAACATCGTATGAAAAACTTTCAGACGGATCAGGGTAAAGAGTGGTTTAATTCGCACGTGCAAAAATTGATGACAAAATACAATATAAATCACTATACGACATATACGGAGAAGAAAGCGTCCATAGTTGAACGTTTGAATCGTACTTTGAAAAATATAATGTGGCGTGAATTTACGGCACGCGGTAGTTATGCGTGGTTGAGTCTCTTGCAAAGTGTTGTAAAAACGTACAACAATACTGTACACAGTACTATCGGTATGAAACCCGGCCGTGTAACGAAAAAGCACGAACGAATACTTTTGGAAAAAATTGCACCGATGACTAAAAGTCCAAAATCAGCCCCGAAATTTAAATTAGACGACAAAGTTAGAATATCAAAATATAAAAAAACTTTTGCTAAAGGCTATCTACCCAACTGGACAAACGAAGTGTTTACCGTGTACGCCGTTGTACCGACGAAACCCGTAACGTACGTTTTACAAGACTCGAAAGGGGAAATCCTAAAGGGCGGATTTTACGGTGAAGAATTGAGTAAATCGAATGTCGGTGATGTCTATCTTGTAGAAAAAGTATTGCGCAAACAAGGGAATAGAGTTTTTGTAAAATGGTTAGGCTTCGATAAAACACACAACTCGTGGATAGATAAGAATAACCTTGTGACTTAATATTGCAAAAGGACTAAACCTTGTGACTGCTAACCGGTATTTGCTTATAACGAGTCTCACACTTTATATTCAACTCAGTGTTACGTCATAATGCGATTAGAAAACACATCGCACGTGCTCCCGATGACAAATTTCGATCTATATACAGGATCGGGTGTAGCCGAAAAGAGAAAACGTCACGGTCCACTATTACCGAATACGATACGAGCTATAGTGTGTGGACCGTCGAATAGTGGTAAAACCAATGTTGTATTCAATTTATTGTTTGAACCCAACGGACTCAGATTTCGAAATGTATACGAATTTTCAAAGTCACTTAACCAGTCAAAGTACAAGTTTTTGGAAAAAGTGTTAGGCGGTGGTGGTGACGACGACGACGAAATCGGTTATTTTCCATTTTCAGACAATGAAAGCGTTATACCACCTAGTGAAGCTAAACCGAATTTCGTAATGATTTTCGACGATTTTGCCTGTGAAAAACATGACAATATACGTAACTATTTCACCATGGGCCGTCACAACGATATAGACTCCTTTTATTTGGGTCAAACCTACAGTCGTATACCGAAACAATTGATTCGTGACAACGCCAACCTGTTGATCTTATTTAAACAGGATGACATGAATTTACGTCACATTTATTCTGATCACGTCACACCTGACGTATCGTTTAAAGTTTTTCAAAACATTTGCGCCGCGGCCTGGAAAGAGAAACACGGATTTGTCGTTATAGACAAAGACAGCGAAATAGTAAACGGTCGCTATCGTATCGGCTTTGATCGTATCGTGAAGGATATATAAATGCGTATCTACACGTACAATGATGTGCATGGCGTGACAATATAAAACGCACCTATATATTTCCCAGTACCGACAACACAGAGCTCATTAGTCGTTTCGACAGGCACGTGTACGAATTGCACTGTGGTCCGGTGGTAAAAGCATCCGCCGGTGATATTATACGGTTCCTCTGTGCCTAGGAAAAAGTAGTTATTCCTTAGTAGACCTTCCGTAATGGCCGATCGTCGACAGCAGGACGTACTAACGATGGAGATTGCACTGTTGAAGGACGCTATCAAGAGAAAATATCGTCGAATGCGATACGGTGACGTAGACTCTGAACTAATGCTCACAAAAAAATATAGCCCTATACTCAAAGAGTTGTCGAAAATAAAGGGTTCGCCGTCTGCACCCGATGTCAAAGCCGAAGTAAAGAACGAGATCGCCGAGAGGGGAGGGGATAAGGTGGAGGAGGGTGGGGATGAGGTGGAGGAGAAAGTGGAGGAGGAAGAGGTGGGGGATGTGTGGGGTTCTCCTAGTTTTATGGATACCGAAGTAATTGCAGAAACCCCGGGTCCGCCGCAGACCAGTGTATCGGAGCTATTGTCTACACCCGAAGGGCAAAGTGAATCTGAAAATTGGGTAAACAGTACTTTCAAACATCCGCTGGCGCGAAAGTATATGCTCAAAATGATTAAAGATACCGTCCGTAGTCAGAATATAGATCACAGTTACGGACCGAAAATCGGAGCCGACTCTATTATGATCGGTAACAAGACTCTTCAGTTGTCTGACGATGGTAAACTTATAATTGACGGAGTTCACTATAAAGGGACGCCCGGATTGTACGAGTTGGTGTTTAAGCGTATACCCGATGATGAAATATATACCGAGGACGATTTACGAGCGTATAGAGATATCTGTTTGGCGTCCAGTGCACACAAACAATTACACGATCCGAACGGACGCATTAATAGTAACAGATCATATAAATATAAAAACATTATAATGCGTTTATTCCCACCTAAAAACGTTAGCGGTAGAGGTTATTCATACTGGGACGATCCGAATGAGTTGTGTGATAGACTGAGACTTTTGTTGGCATCTCACGTTGCCGGACATACGGGTCACGCAAATGAAATCGCCTCCATCGTTGAGGAACTACGAGAGGCAGGATTCATAAAAGGTTCGGGTAATAGAAAGATACGGTCATTGATACGATGAGTGTCGACAAGTTCGGACGTTATTCGGTGAGAAGGGCTATATCCTCCTCCACCCAACCGATAGTTAGAGGGTACGACCTTACCCCTGAGGGGAATTACGATATAAAGGGTAAACTCTTGCGTAATGTAGGCGCTCCTCTAACGGAAAAAGATGCTGTAAATCTAGACACTGTGGATAAGACGTGTATAACCTTTGATAAAGTCGCACAAAAATATCACACAAAGGGCATACCCTTGGGCGGTCTGGGTCCGACTAAAGATACCGATGACGCTGTAACTAGAGGATATCTCGAATCTCTAATACCGATTAAACTTATGACCGACTATTCCGTTAGACAGAGTCGAATACAAGATGTAGGTGAACCTATAGACGACGGTGATGCCGTCAACATAGCATACGCCAGGAAAAATTTTCTCGTGAAAAATGTGGAGGGGAGCGATGAGACGGAAGCGGGAGCCTTTGATGCTCGTAACGCTAGAATCTGTAATTTAAAGTATCCCTCTAGTAAGACGGACGCCGTCAATAAGATGTACGTTGACAATAAAAGTATTGTATCCGACCATATGGGGTATTATTTTCTTCATCGTCGAATTGCAAGTGTCGGTTCTCCCGTCTACGCCGATGATGCTGTCACTTTGATTTTCCTCATGGAAAATACCGTACATCTACACCAATCACCGACATCCGGTGAATCGGTTTTCAATGCTGAAAATAAGAGGATAACTAGTGTAGCCGATGCCGTCGACGATATGGATGTAGTGACTTTAAGACAGTTTAAAAAATACATTCGAGAATTGGAGACGTGGATAAGGAACAATGTGTTGTTGTTGTTGAAAAATGGCGATTGTTTTAACGCCGAGGGGAAACGTATCTGTAATGTCGCCAAAGGCGATGTCGATACGGATGCAATTACAGTGGCACAATTGGCCGGCTCTATAAAGGCGTTGGAAAATGGTTTTAAGGCGTACAGTAAATCGGAACTTATCGCTTTCGCTCGTGTTATTAAGAGAGAATACAGTAAAGTGGATGTTTCCAAAGACCGAGTAACGAACTGGAGATCACTATGGGGTTCGAGCGATAAGGAATAATTACTCTTATAAAGCTAAACATCTGGATTCACTCTCATTTGTAAACATGACTTTGACCGAAGCGGTTGTCGTCTTTGTACTCTGTTGCAGCGCGACGAGTCTCGCTGATGATTTCAGCGACAGTACTACTACTACTACTACTACTACTACTACAGTAGATGTAGCGGGTTATGGATATTGCGGCTATAACGATAGTGTTAATCCACTCGACGCGTCGGGACAATTTAGATGGATAAATACTACGCTAACGTGGTACATGTACGGTACCGGAAACCGTGAACAAATGAAAACTGTACAACACGCTTTCAAACTTTGGAGTCGACATTCCAATTTGAAATTTTTTCGTGACAGCTCACTACCCAATATAGTCATTTCTTTTGGTGAACAAGATCATATTAATTTGGTCAACGGTGGTAATAAGTGTTTTAGCGATTTCGGCGGTAGAGGTGGCACCCTTGCACACGCAACTCTACCCACGCTGACCACAAAGCAGACGGAAATTCATTTCGATATGGAGGAAAATTGGGACTTTAGTATGAATCTACCCTCAAATAGTCATCAATCATTCTATACGGTCCTTTTACACGAAATCGGACACGCCCTACGTCTACACCATTCACCTAGTCACACCTCCACAATGTTTCGCTATTCTATTCCACCTAGAAACATTACAGATATGTATCAGTTGGATCTCTCCCCTGACACTATTTCCGCTATACAACAGTTATACGGACCTCTCACAACGACTACTACCACTACCACGACAACTCCACGGCCGACAACAACAACAAAACCGCCCCCAAAAATTACTACCCCCAAGTCACCCGTTTCTCCCCCTGATCTATGTAAGATAAGACGTAAGATCAATACAGTGTTTATAGCTAATAAACATATATATCTGTTTTACGAGAAATACGTGTGGATAATACCTTTGGACGAGACGAAAAGAGTAGGAAATCTAGTACCTGAATTGATAACAGATTGGTTGGATTATTTACCGAGAGACTTTGTACGTATCGACTCGATTTATCAGGCACCCAATAGCGACATAGTTTTAATAACAAACACGTCTGTATACGGCATCAACTATCCTAGTCTACGAAGAAAGTACATGTATAAACTCGAAGATTGGCTCGGTAGAAAGATAAAAAGTCACATAAACGTTGTACTAAATGATAATCGGGGTATGACGATGGTGTTGTACGATAATAGTTATGTGCTTAGACACGATGAGTGCTCCAGCATAGGCCTACACGAAGGTCTGATTACTGATCTCTACAACGGTGTACCGAATACTGTAAAAGGAGGTTTCAAATATATAGACGGTAATCTCTACTTTTTCGGTGAGAATAATGTGTACGGCTACAATGAGTTTTTGGGTTACGTCACGGAGGTTTATACCGATATTTTAGATGTGTTAAAAATCACTTGTATGAAGGAGAATCGTCTCAGGGAGTTGTACACACTACTATCGGAGATAATTTATACTCGTGCATAGATTCTGTGTCAACAGTATAGAAATGGCGGTGCAACGATCAACATCGCTCAGTCGTAGACGAAGAGCGGTGAAGAAAGGACGTGGACTCGTGTCTAGGTTATTGAGTGCTGGTGACACGGTTTTAAATAAAGCTATCGATCTATTACCGGTTGAACTACATCTACCGTCGTACAATTATTACGGTCCCGGTACAAAACTAGCCAAGAGATTAGCTCGTGGTGATAGAGGAATCAATCCGTTGGACGAAGCATGTAAAGAGCACGATATAGCGTACAGTAAATATAGTGATTCGGAAAATCGCAGACAGGCGGACGATAGATTAGCGGGTAAAGCTTGGAGTAGGGTTAAAGCAGGGGACGCATCTTTAGCCGAACGCGCTGCTGCGTTGGCCGTATCGGCCGCTATGAAAGCGAAAACAAAGTTAGGAGGTGGGCGGAGACGGAAGAGAGGGGGAAGAAAGCTCACGGTTCACCAACTGTTGAGTCGATTGAAGGGCAAGGGACTTTACCTAAAACCTTACGTAGGGGGCTCGGGACGACGACGACGGCGACGAACGTGTAAAAAAAAACGCCGATAGATTCGATCCCGATAAAACCTCTGACTAACATTGACCTCGAAAAATACGCTGTTAAACTGAAAATACCACATTTCAGAGGAGTCTATATGAGAGACACTCTACCCGTACAACCTTTGCAAAACGAGTCGGCCATTGTGAATCTGGACACTATTTCGGGAGAGGGTACCCATTGGGTATGCTATAGGAAAAGTGGACCTAACGTAGAGTACTTTGATAGTTTCGGTAATCTTAGGCCCCCTATCGAACTGTCTAGATATTTCGGTTCCAACGCCAATCTTCACTATAATTACAGACGTCATCAGAGTGACAACTCAGTTGTCTGCGGACATTTGTGCCTAAAGTTTCTATCGCAACAATGAGCATTGTTCTGAGCGGTAGTGGACCTGTAATCGCTTGCGATTTTTTTCCAATCATAGAACTGAGCGTTGATGACGAGTGGGAAATCGGTCTCATAGATTTTGCCACTTACAATTCCATCCCCAATATAACTGAAGGTATAAATAACAAGCTACGAATCGTCGGCGACGATTCTGATGTCACCATTAGTATTCTCACGGGTTCTTACGAAATCGAGGACATTGAAAAATATATCAAAACCCAACTGCCGTCGGGGGTGACATTTTCACTCAAGCCGAACAATAACACACTTAAAGCGGAGATTAGGTGTTCTGCAACGATTCATTTCGATAACGACGCTTCTATCGGAAAATTACTCGGTTTTAAGAGCGGTAAATTGGAAGCCAATACTAAACACGAATCTGATTTACCGGTCGATATTATTAAAGTGAATGTGATCCGCATAGAATGTAACATTGTGACCGGTTCCTTTCAGAACGGTATAGAGTCTCACGTTATGCACGAGTTTTTTCCTCAGGTTCCGCCCGGTTACAAGATTGTCGACACTCCACCGTCGATCATATATCTACCTGTCAAGGTGAAAAATATTCATAACATAACCGTACGTCTAACTGATCAGAACGGTGCTCCTATAGATTTCCGAGGTGAAACAGTCTCTGTCAGACTACATCTACGTAAGGTAATGGGTCTCGTTATTAATAGCGGTCGTACTCAGACACGCATCAGTATACATCAATCCTCGGTCGAGTTAACACGACGAAATATCCTGTTCCTGAGAGCTTTAGGTTTTAAAGTGAAAAATGGATCTGTTGGCAATCGATAGTGCTGCAGAGTACAATGACGTCATCAGTAGTCTGGAATACCATTCGCATAGGCCGTATGCCTCATCAACGTACGGCAATAATGATGAAATTCGTATTCCCATAAATCAACAGGACGTGATGACGTCACCGTTTGAAAGTCAATTGTATATAAAGGGTAAAGTAAGTGGTAAAACGCTGACCGGTGGAGCTGCCACGGTCAAGTTGGTCAATAACGCTGTAGCTTTTCTCTTTGACGATATACGTTACGAGATATCCGCCGGCGAAGTGGACCGTACGAGAAATGTAGGCATCACGAGTACACTGAAAAATCTTTTGTCGTTGCGTGAGAGTGAAAAGAATAAACTCGGCAACGCCGGTTGGTTAGGGGTTGGAGAAATGAAAGTTGTGTCGTCAGACTTTACACTCTGCGTCCCGTTGAAAATGTTAATGGGTCTTTTTGAAGACTACAAGAGGATAGTTGTCAACGTGAAACAGGAACTCATACTTTTGCGTTCGTCGAGTGATTTGAACGCCGTTTACAGTGACGATGCTACGGAAATAACACTCGAAATAACCACGATACAATGGAGGGTTCCTCACCTGACGGTGACCGATGCCTATAGATTGAAAATTTTGAAAATGATCGAACGAGACAGCCCCATTCACGTACCATTCCGTTCGTGGGAAATTTACGAGTTTCCACCATTGCCTCAGACGAGTCAATTATTGTGGACGGTCAAAACGGCTAACCAGCTGGAGAAACCTCGATACGTTATTCTGGCTTTTCAGACGGATCGGAAGAATCAGATCAAAAAGGACGCCGGTCTGTTTGATCGTTGCAAAATTACCAATGTAAAACTGTACTTGAATTCTCTCTACTTTCCCTACGACAATCTGCACAGTGACGTTTCCACTATGTACGAAATGTATACACGTTTTCAACAATCGTATTACATGCGTGAATCATCTCCGTCCCTCGATTTGGACACATTTGAATCTCGAGCCCCGATATTTGTAATAGACTGTTCCAAACAGAACGATTCCATTAAATCGGGCCCTGTGGACGTACGCCTAGAAATAGAGGCAAGTGAAAATATACCGGCCAATACTACAGCCTACTGTCTCATTCTACACGACTCGCATATCGTGTACACTCTCCTTTCGGGTACAGTCAAAAAGGTGATGGTATAATTGCGCATGCGCACGGTCTCTCCCTCTTATAACACGATACAATTATCGATCCAGTCATTCACGATCGAGACATCATGTGCACCACATACCCAGGAGTCGTTCATGCCTTCCTCAGGCTCGTGCCTAAGGATAGAATATCGGATTTACAGGACTTTTTTAGCGAAAGCAAACTATATTATTTATTCAACCCTAGTGAAATAGACAATCAGTTGACCTTGACATTCACAGAGTATATCTACGATGGCGACGATGACGACAAATATCATGTCGATAAGTCGCAAGTATCGGAACATGTCTATACAGGTTTAAAGAGTCGGCTATCTTCGGGTAACATCGGCCCGTCTTCGGATTCGGTTTACGTTTTAGTGGGTGGGGTGGGGATGGTTTATTGCAACCATTATTGTGTCAGTTGTGGGGAGGATGATATAAGCGGCGAAAAATACTATCAATTCGATTTCGATGATGCCCGTCTACACGAGTTCCCATTGGTTCTAATCGAACCGGAACTTGAGACAGGTTATTTGCACGATCTTTCGTTATTTTATCAAAGAAGTCAGTTGTAACCGTCGGTCAGTCGAGACAATGGATCCGAGTAAGATAAACGTGGAGCGAGCTCCTACCAAACGTCAGGTGTCACCTAACCTCCCTTTGGGAATTTTTCTTAAATCCGTTCATTTCCTAAACAAAGAGTGTACTAAATTCATAGCAACCGGTTTGTTCCAGCATACGGGTTTTACTCTCGGACTTTTAGTACAGAGTGGTAAAAAATTTGTTTACTTAAATCATAATCTACTCGACGGATTGTCGATTAATTTAAAATTTATAACGGCAGCTCTCGGCAGCAAGAGTACGTTAAAATTCGACATGAGTATCGGTGACGTAATAGTACGGACTACTTTCGGTAAACGATACGTTCAATTGTACGATGGGCAACATTGTATGACCTTGACCGCTGACGAATGGAGGCTATTCGAGGAGAGTATGCCGCTCGTGTCCAGACGTGTCGCCGAATTGTTTTATATCGAGGAAGAGTTATGCTCCTACATCATTGAGATCTTGGCCAGCGACGAGCTCGTATCTAGCACACTCCCCGAAGCGGACAAAATGTACGACGAAGTCAAGTTGTTTAAGAAACATGCAGACGGCGGTAGTTGAATTTCACGCCTTTCACGATAACGACAACAAGTATATAGTCAAAGAATTGGCCATTGTCGGTGATCAATTTCAAAGTGTTACAGTCTTTAAACCGCCCTACAGATTTTCTCTCCTTAACGAAAAATCTCAAAAATCGGCTCGTTGGCTACAATCACGTTTCCACTATATCAGATGGGATGAAGGCGGTGTACCTTACAACGAGGACACGATACGCACTTTGTGCAAGCCTTTTGCAACACTTTTCACAAAAGGATTGGAAAAGGCACTATTTTTGAGACAATTCCATCCTCACGTCATGGAATTGCCTCAAGAAGAGAAATTCACCTATAACAATAACATTAACTGTATATTACCTCAGCATAATAGTAACGTAGATAGTAAATGTGCACTAAAAAGTGCTAAAAGTTATTACGATTTACTTCTAGCCTAATTTGAGTTGTGTGTGTGTGTTTCTCAGGTCCCTGGCGAGGAGTTAATTCTCTCGTAAACCTGTGTGTGTGTGTGTGTGTGTGTGTGTGTGTGTTTCTTAGGTCCCTGGCGCAGAGTTAATTCTCTCGTAAACCTATGTGGCTTGAAGTAAATTTGTAACATAAATTTAAAATAAAACAAAAAAATCAAAAAAAAAATCAAAAAAATTAAAAAAAACAAAAAACATTTTTGGAGGCCACAATTTTGTAATGGAGTGGTGGTCACAGGAAATAGCGATGGATTTGGGGCTATTTCCACAAGGGGTAAAGCCTTCTGCTTGCCCCGGCTTGTAATGTGAGCACGAGGAACAGCTTCACTGTACCACGTGACGGTTCCAACCCCGTGAAAACACAGAGGACAAGTCTATTTCGTTTCAGTATCGAGCTAAGACGCCAGCAAGGAACATGTGGACGGATTGTATCGCTCTAGTGAATGTACGTCACAGTGCATTCTCTACGTACGCTGCGCGGTTGAGTACCTATTCACATTGGAAACATCCCTTGTCACCGATCAAATTGTCCGAAGCTGGCTTTTTTTATCTAGGCTTTGAAGATCGTGTATGCTGTTATGCCTGTGGCTTGGGTCTCAAAGATTGGGAGCCGAGCGAGGACCCAATTGTCGAGCATTACAAATGGTCATTTAATAGATGTAGATATATAAGAGCACTGAGAGCAATGGAACGAAGTAACACGTTACATAACAGCAGCAGCAGCAGTTCGACCTGCGAGTGTAGGCTATGTAAAATATGCTACGAATCGGATATAGAAGTTTGTTTGTTGCCTTGTGGCCATTTATTGGCTTGTACGAATTGTTCACTCAAATTAAAGCATTGCGGCCTATGTAGAGAAAAGATAGCTGCCACCGTACGCGTATTTTTTACATAGATATCAGGTATTGACTTTAATTATGCTCTTGCGGCCTAACCACCAGCGACACTACTTTCGTTTAACTAAATATTGTTTATTGTTTTCAGATGATGGATTGTACTCCGGCATATAACGCTGTGTTTCCACAATACGCACCGTACAGGGCGCGGTTGGCGTCCTACATGTTATGGCCCACCGGGTCCTTCCAGCACCCGGCCTCATTAAGTATGGCCGGGTTTTTTTATAAAGGAAAAGACGATGAAACAATCTGCTTTGCCTGCGGAGGAGGGCTTTGTGACTGGAGGGCCTCAGATAGCCCTCTAGAACAACATAGGCGGTGGTTTCCGCTGCGTCCCTTCCTGAGGGATCTTGAAAGGCAGAGTGCTTTGAGGAGTACGACGTAAGACAGCTTCGTAAGTCAAAACGTATAACCTAATACTGACTAAACAAATAATAATAATAATATTAACTATTAGTTTATATTTATATGTTTTACAAGCAAAGATCGTATAGATCTTCAACCCGCCGCAAAACCCGTATGCGAGTTGTTTGTTTTTCGGCTTATAAAAGTAATTAATATAATTAAAACTAATTATTATCTAACAAGTTTATAATAATATGTTTTACAAGCAAAGATCGTATAGATCTTCAACCCGCCGCAAAACCCGTATGCGAGTTGTTTGTTTTTCGGCTTATAAAAGTAATTAATATAATTAAAACTAATTATTATCTAACAAGTTTATAATAATATGTTTTACAAGCAAAGATCGTATAGATCTTCAACCCGCCGCAAAACCCGTATGCGAGTTGTTTGTTTTTCGGCTTATAAAAGTAATTAATATAATTAAAACTAATTATTATCTAACAAGTTTATAATAATATGTTTTACAAGCAAAGATCGTATAGATCTTCAACTCGCCGCAAAACCCGTATGCGAGTTGTTTGTTTTTCGGTTTATAAAGGTAATTAATATAATTAAAACTAATTATTATCTAACAAGTTTATAATAATATGTTTTACAAGCAAAACATATTATATTATATTTACAACTACTTAATATCTAATAGTTTGTAAAGTTACTAATACTAAAAGCTGACTCTACATTGACTGTAAAGTGAATTAATGAGCCCATACGCAGTTGTTTATATATTGTCTTGTTAATGGTGGGAGAATATATAATACGTGGGAGAATGCTGCCAATACGTACGTGATGTGTTCAACAAAACAGCCGGAAGCTTTGTAATCATTAGAGAACCGGTATGCTAATCGATCGAGGCTCTTGTAAGGTGGCACACTTAGCATTCTTTCTTTTACTTAATTCTTATAAATCAGTGTCTTAGTTTAAATTTTTTTTCACATGTTACTTTGTATAGAGTTAATTTGTCTTACACATGATATATGTTTTTGTCTCTAACAAAGCATATAACACGACACATTTTATTTAAGTATTAATACATTTCATTTTTATAGACGGTATATTTGTATAAGACTTAATTTGTATCACACGCGATGTATGTGTCTGTCTCAAACAACGCTTTTAGAGATTTTGATGGAACACATGACTAAACAAGTTTTATTTAAGTATTAATACATTTCATTTTTATAGACGGTAATTAGGTGTCTTAGTTCAGATTATTTCACATGTAAATTTGTATAGGACTTAATTTGTAACACACGCGAAGTATGTTTCTGTCTCAAACAACGCTTTAGAGATTTTGATGAAATTAATGTATAGACAGTTTGTAACACACGCGAAGTATGTTTCTGTCTCAAACAACGCTTTAGAGATTTTGATGAAATTAATGTATAGACCGTTTTTTATTTCAATACCGATTACATTAGATATACTTTGTGTACACTGGAAGTTTCAAATAAAACACCTTGTAAATTATTAATAGACATTTATTATTTTTTTTATTCCAACATTCTTTCGATGGCAATCAGTTCTTCCTCTGGAACCTGTACTAGTTCGCCTGGATCCATATCCAGCAACTCTTCCAGAGTTGGTAACTGATCACCATCTTCTTGAAATGGCGTTGGTGGTAGAGACTCTACGTTTTGATGGTCCCTCGCGGCAGCTGGACGCCAATCGATGGTTGACCTGAAAGTCCATACCACCCGGGACTCACCGGAGGCTTGAAGGGCCCGTAGAGTACTCATGATTTCTCTGAAACAAAGTAAAACACACAATTGTTTTTATTTTGTTTTCAGTTAGCCTATACAATAAAGTGAACTCAATTTACTGAGGTAACTATTTTTTTTATATATCGTTACAAACAGTCTGAACAAAACTTTTTCACCTACACAAGTTATTTCCTCTGCGGTAACTAATACTTTTTGTATATCATTACAAACAGTTTTTTAAAGTTAACCTATACAGCAATGTGACTAATAATATTTGTTTATCATTACATACGGTCTGAACAAAACTTTTTCATCTACAAAAAAGAGATTATTTGACCTCTGAGATAACTACTATTTTTTGTATATCATTACAAACGGTTTTTTTGTTTGTTTTAAGTTAACCTATACAGCAAAGTGAACGCTTTCCTAATAATTTTTTTGTATATCATTACAAACATTCTGAACAAAACTTTTTCACCTACACAAGTTATTTCCTCTGCGGTAACTAATAATTTTTGTATATCATTACAAACAGTTTTTAAAGTTAACCTATACAGCAATGTGACTAATAATATTTGTATATCATTACATACGGACTGAACAAAACTTTTTCAACTACAAAAAAAAGAGATTATTTGACCTCTGAGATAACTACTATTTTTTGTATATCATTACAAACGGTTTTTTGTTTGTTTTAAGTTAACCTATACAGCAAAGTGAACGCTTTCCTAATAATTTTTTTGTATATCATTACAAACATTCTGAACAAAACTTTTTCAACTACTATTTTTTGTATATCATTACATATAGTCTGTACAAAACTTTTTCAGCTACACAAATTTACCATAGACTTACCTTTTAACACCTGCCTGAATTTTTCTTATATCCCTCTCCACCTTACGGCGTTCGTATCTTGTCTCCATTTTCCTTACGTTAACCAAGTGTTTCTTCCCCATGGTGTTGTGTGTGTGTGTGTATGAGCTGTTGAAATCGAAATCGGCCGTTTTATACATTACGGAATGGTCAGGTTAACCTCTATAATACCATTACAGGGAAATTTATTGATATGTTATACATGTACCACATTCGTGCCTTGGCTCACACCATGGTCAGGTTAACCTCTATAATACCATTACTGGGAAATTTATAGATTTAACAATTTTATCCCATGGCTCACAACACGGAACTTCATTAGTATTCTCATTTTGTTCCAGATATTTAAATGGTTAGGTAATGGTTTTCATTAGTATTCTAATTTTTGTTTCAGCTGATGCAGGCATTCAGTGGATTGGACGCTAATAGTTGATTAAATTGTAAAGTTTTTTTAAATCTAACATTTGTTAAACATGGAAGTTAACCTGCCCTACTTTTTTATAGCCAAATGTAGATATTTTGACGCCTACCTATCCTTTCATGGAGGTGAAAGGAATGATTTAACGTTTATTTATAACGACGAGCTAGAAGCTAAAAGGTTGATTAATTACTTTATGGTCGGATCGAGGTTTCATAAACCTTCAAATAGATTACGACGTATTTTAGACTATCTACAGTATGACAAGGTTTCAACTTTACGTCTAAGTGGGGATCTAGACATAGATGTACAATTCTGCCGGAATTTACATTGTAAGAGTAATAAAGAAAAACTTTTGTTTTTTTATTATTATTGCATACATTTCTGCTGCTTTCTCACAATGGGTGGAGTTGCAACGAATATAGTCGTACATCGAAATGTCGATATTTGTAATTTCTCATACATAAGTTTTCATAGGACACGTATTCCTATCACCAATGAATTGATTACCGATATGACATTCGTCAGGCCTTGTCTTGCCTTGCTAACGTTAGAGCTTAGCGTAAAAATGCGACAAATATATCTTTCTACGGATTTGAGACCGGCACACGCATCATCTGCTTTTAGCAAATATATATCTATTAAGATACTAGCACAATTAATTTCAATACTTTTAAAGATTAACGGCTTGGACTGGTTGGATCAGCCCCTTTTAAATAGTATAATTGTTTCACCGACCTACTGGCCCGAACATAAGTCGTACATGTACTTTTACGAATTTGCAAAAGAGTACTTTGGATCCTTGGGTCGTAATTACATACTTCCATCACTGGATCTGTATACATTCGACCTGTCATCACTGGATCGGTATACATTAGTTATAGGTACACATCAACCATTTCGATTTCCGTCCACTTCTCGGGATAATATTACCTATGAATTTAAGGTTATCGAAGAGATATGTAAAACCGCAAATGTACAGCTACGCTACACAAAGACTTTATCGTCAATGTATGGCGTGAACCTTAATATAGGTGTTGTATCCTTTTGTGAATCGCCGTTTGCATACTTACATAACATTACATGTTATCATGCCTCTGATCGATATCCACTAACCAATCGATGTACTAAGGTTCTGTTAAAGTATCCTGCATAATGATTACAGCGTTGTACTTTTTCACTGTAAACCTATTTGTTTTTGGTAATTGAACTTCTGTTTTTGGTAATTGAACTTCTGTGTTAAGTTTTTAAACTGTGTTTCTATTTAATGTGATATAAACTTCCATATTATGTTCTAATACTTTTAAATTGTACACCAAAGTGATTAACTATGTAATACAAATTTCACTTCCATGTTAAGTACTTGTTACTTATTTTTTGAAATTGTATACCTATATGTTTAAACTTTTATATTCAATTGTAAACCAGTGTGATACTTATATCTTTTGAACCATAACTATGTAATACGAATTTAACATTAAGTACTTGTTACAAATTCTTTGACAATTTGTATACCTATATGTTTAAACTTTCGTATTCAATTGTAAGGCGTTTTGTATACCTATATGTTTAAACTTTCATATTCAATTGTAAACCTATGTGATATACATTTAGCTTCCGTGTTAGGTACTTGTAAACCAATGTGATTAAATATGTAGTATAATTTTCACCATTATAGCTGTTAGATATATGTTTAACTAGTTTATATTTAACCAATGTAGTATAGTCCACCGTTGTAAATATACTTATTATCCACTGTTGCCAATATACTATGTAGTATAATTTTCACCATTATAGCTGTTAGATATATGTTTAACTAGTTTATATTTAACCAATGTACTATAGTCCACCGCTGTAAATATACTTATTATCCACTGTTGCCAATATACTTATCTGATTCTTAGAACCCTATTCCAAAACTCCTAAACCCGGAAGTTCGGGTCAGACCCGTACCGTAAGACTTACGCGAGTTTTTCGCGGTCGCGAAAAACTCGGTAAGTCTTACGGTAAGGGGTTCGTGTCCGAACTTCTACGAAATGTTCTGGCGTTGGCGGATTATATACTGCGTTAAATATCCGACTTGTAATACTATGCACGATAGCTCAGTCGGTAGCGTGTCCGCCTTCAAATCCTAACTTCACAGGTTCGAATCCCACCGGTATTAAAAAAGTTAAGTGTATGACGTCGTGTGTGTATGACGTCTTGTGTGTGTCTCGACAACAATACGTCACTGGTGGGGGGACCAATGGGGGAAGGGAAGGGGCCTACAGGGGAGGGGCCTACAGGGGAGGGGCAAGGGGAGGGGTGGGAGGAGGTGGGGGGACCAATGGGGGAAGGGAAGGGGCCTACAGGGGAGGGGCCTACAGGGGAGGGGCAAGGGGAGGGGTGGGAGGGGCCTAAAGGGGAGGGGCAAAGGGGAGGGGCCAAGGGGGAGGGGCAAAGGGGGAGGGGGAGGGCAGGGTGGGGGCAAAGGGGAGGGGGGTGTCACGTGGTACAGCCGCCATGTTGGATCTCAACCGACCCAATCTCTACTGATAACTAATAATTAGCGGGCTTTTCGTACTTTAGCAATGAACAAACCGATATTCTTCACAATGGACTGTCGAATTTACCTTAATTAGATTTAAAAAACATTAAATTATCATGCAGCTCAAGAACACGCTGTCACTAAGTAACAGATATTTCAAATATGGAGAAAACTTATTGTCCTTTGGTATTTTATAGAGAAGATCCAAGAACACTAGAGAACGTATCGAACATCGAACGTTTCCTCATTTGCAAGTCACAACATTGTATCCACTTCAGATCGATTCCCACAGGAACAAGGAAGTTCTGTAACAATTTTTTCCTGAGCTGTGTTGACTCCACCATGTAATGATGAGGTATGGAAAACTGTTGGGGATTTAATTCAGACCAGTAACAACAACTTTGCTAACTCTACCAGATAATATTTGCCAGGAATGTAAATGATAAATAAATGCCAGGAATTATTGTGACTGTCAAAACATTAATAAAATAATCAAATCTGTTTTAAATTAAAGAACCTACTTGTTATCTTATATATTCTCTAATAAATAAACTATAATTTTAATTATTTTTCATGAATTGTTTTCTACAGTTTCCAATGAATCATGCTGTACTTTGCATGGACATCACGTATGCTCTTCCACCCAATAGTTCCATCAATGAATGAATAATGAATGAACTTCTCGATTTTCAAGTCAATAAAGCTCCTTCTGGAGCTAATGACTTGTAACCTAATCTCGTAAATACTGCACGACCCAAAACCAAAAAAATAAGACATCGTGCGTTACGTAAAACGATAATAATAGTATTATTTGATTACATTTTTTCTTTTTCTTCTTCTTATTATTATTTTTTTTTTTTCAAAATCAGTTGTTGATTCAAGTAAAAGTTTTAATCAAAGTGGCTTTGGTCCATAGTCATACATTCTTTACATGTTATATTCCAATTTTTGTATTTTCAAATATAGGCATTATTTTTATTAATTGTTTCTAGATTTTTGTCGTAAAGTTTCTGAGTAAACATCCTTCTAACTTGTGTCCAAAAAGTTGTTAACTTTTTTACATATACGTAATGAAGAGAAAGTTTAGGAAGTATATATGTATATGTATATATATGAGGGTATATCAGTTTTGAACTCCCCTGAACCCAAAAAGTCGTTTTTAGAATTATGTCTGTCTATCGTCTTTAGGGTGCTCTACAGTTTAAACGCTTGAACCGATTTTAATTAATTTAGGTGTGTTGATATTTGATCCGGGACAATAAAAAAATGTTTACATAAATTAAAATTTTGTGGTAGCTACTTTAATAAAAAATCTAAAAATAACGATTTTATCATATTGCATCCTATGAGGATCCTTTTAACAAGAATTAATCGCCATTATTAAATGCTTGTTCTTTAGTTATATGTAGAAAAAAAAGAAAAAACACACATAAGGAATGGAACTGTTATAAAAGTTTATGACTACTGATTTCGTTTAAATTTTGTTGAAAATTTTGAATTATTTACTCAAATGGGTTTCTTATAAATTCTATTTAAACATTGTAAAGGAATAGTTTTGCACCACTTTCAATTGTTCTTCATTTTATTATGATTAGCAATAATACAACTTTCATTAAAATAGACGATTTTTTTGTTACGGTAACTTCATGTTATTTATTAAAATTTACAGGGAGAGATAGGCTATCTTTATAATATATTCACATGTGACCTTGTTTGCCGAATATCAGATGCGGGCATAGAATAAAATATTGCATTGCTGTTTGCGACAAGCCAATGCAACAAAAACTGATTTTATGATCTGCTTTACATATGATCTCCTGGCTTTTGCTTCACTGTATTTAAATTTTATAAGTTTGTATAGACTCATCAGTTATTAAAGTTGTTCAAAACTAAATTTCAAATACTTAAGGGTTTTTTTTTAACCTAAGGTAAATCGTTTAGTTACTAAAACATATACATATAATATGTAAAAAACTGAAATAATAAAAAATGATATATTCATATATTTATGGTTGAATATTGGTTTTCCATACATTACAACTTCTGAAAAGTAAAATACATTTAAATTACATTTCAGTTTTAAGCCCATCTCTATCTCATCGTGACGACTTAAATTATTATCCAAGCAAAACCTTTTTACAACTTTATGACAGAATTCGTAGGGAACTTTGTAAAATTATTTCTACGAATGCATTGGTAACCAATCAATCAGTAATATTCATATTATAACATAAATCGCCGAGATTCTAAGAAAAACTACGAATTTACATATGAGAAGTATAAAAGGAAAACTAAAACACGGACTACTCAGGTTAAAAATTGAGCAATCTATTCATGCCGAACATTACGTGATACAAGCCCTTTGTAGCATGGAACGACATACAATTTTAATGCTTGTATGAATACACAAATGTAACATCCTGCTCTTTGTGTAAATAATATTTAGTTATCATTTACCGAGTGCTCAATAGCGCCACTGAGTGTATGATTTGAATCGCGAGAAATTATTAAACTGAAATAAAATAATTATTCTCATTAGGGCCAACTGGATATAGCAAATCGATATATTTTAAAAACTGGTTTAATAGTAATTGTGAACACCAAATCTAAACTTTGATGTAACTAATAGCGCGTTGTCAGTCAGAGAGATTTGTGTTGCTCAGTGGGTGTTCAATAACTAATCTTTAATATTAAACGGTTATCATCTTTCAATTATAAAATTAATATTATAAATGGTAAACATTTTGAATACAATACTCAAAATCCAGAGTTTTCACAATATAAAAAAAAAAAAATTAATCGAAGTTTTTCCAATTTTCTTGTATTATGTAAAAGTTTTGAAATTAATATCATGAAACGTATAAATGTTGATACTATCGACACGGCTCACTTGAACGATAAGTTGACCTAAGAGTGTAAAGATTTATTTTTTCAATTCTATTTGTTTAATAATCAAGAACTGTCGTGAATGATGGTTTAAATTATGGATTGGATAGAGACTCAAAAGTAGTTCTATGAGTCATTAAACAACACAATTAGAAATATCTAGGAATGTAACCTAATTGAGTAGACACAGCTAAAAGAATATCTTGAGCTTCTTAACTAGACATATATCGTTCAAGAAACTATTAAATACCCTGAGTTTAAACTATGGTAGTTTGAAATGAAAACTATGGGGACAACCCAAAGAAACTACAGAACACATGGTCTTGAAGTGTGAAGTATTGGAGCGGAGGATACTCCTGATCTTCGACTCTCCAGGCGCTTCAATAGAAGAGGATAAACTACCGAAACAGTTTCCAAGACTGATGAAAGACGTAGAACTTAATTAGATTTACTAGGATCAATGAAGTAAAAAAATGTCCTTTATAGTGAGGTGTTAAGAGTGGAAAACCCGTTTTCAGCATTTATTTAAAGAAAATGACTTACATTTGCACATTAACTTTAGCAATTTTTCCACTTGAAAGTAGCTGTTATGGTCATTTTAATTGATAAATCTTCTTCTGACTTGTTAACGCACTTAAATGCATTCATAATTGAAGATGGTATAAGTGCTCTTCCCAATGAATTTTTGTTTTAAAAATACTGTAAATATTGTTATTTTTTACTTGGAAGTGTAATGATAAATTAAGTTAATGAATTCAAACCAACACCAAAATCAAAGTCTAAACGATACCTTAGTCACAGAATTCAAAAAAAAAAAACCAATGAGAGGGTAACAAAGACGTGCATATTAACATATTAATCTTAAATCGAACTTATCTGATGTTTGTAGTATTTTATTTAACCCGTTTAAACCCACGAGGCTAGGGCGTTTATAGACTTGCGTTGCATGATTAGGTCTCAATTAGGACTTAAAAGTTTCAATGTTAAACCCAACATCTTCAATGATAGTGGAGAGGATTAGGTTCGAATTACGGCGACGCAGTAGGCCAATAATGGGCTGTGTGTTAATAGTTTATTTTAACTTTAAATGAAGATTAAAATATATCATTTCTTAGTCCATAGTATAATATCATTTAAGAAACTGAAGTTTTGAACAATTTTAATACTAATGCAAATTCAATAATTAAAGTAAATAATATAAAACTAAAAACGAAATTAAAATTGTGGACAATAATTAATTAACACAAATGAATATAACCTATTACATAATGTATTGTAGTTTTTCTAATAATTTTTACATACTGAAAAGAAGACAAGTGTCTTGATACATCTAGTCACTACACAATGTTTTACATTTGTCAATTATTTTGTTTATCGTAGGCTCAGTTTTATTAACTATGTTCGTATGTATGTTTATTTTTATGAATAGTATCATGAATTAAAGCTTTTTAAATTGTGACGTCACATGAAAGTTATAGTGACTATTGCTAATTATTCAAAGAAAAATATAACCTTTATATTTACACCATGGCGGTATCGTTCTTGCAGAAAATATGGCCAGATTTATATAAATAATTGTTTTATTTAATATAATGAACAGGGTATATATAAAAATTTTCTCAGCTTTTATAAATAAATATAATCAGTTTGATAAAACAGTTATTATCAAAATTAACAATCAACCTTTGGTCTATTTCTATTTAATCCCCAAATCACTACGTGATATTATGTAAATATAGGTAATACGTCAAAATTTCACCCTGTGCTAATTTAAAAAGTTTATGTCATTCAAAAAAACACTTTAAAATTAATATTAGAGATCACTTTTCACAGTTGCATGGAGAGATTTCGAATTTAATTACAAAAATTGATTTATTGACACTCCTCAACCCAAAAATTAAATATTTTGACGTACGGAAAGTCATCATTTTGAAAATGGGCTTAATTTGTTCTTATGGAGTGATCACGTTGAAGACATTGAAAACTCGTTATACAATTTTAGGACCGTAACAATACTTTTGTCATTATAGAGTTAATGCTTTAAGTGAAAATAAGTTTTGGACACTATTAAGGTACATAATTAGGTAAATCGTACAATGTAATGCAGGCAGATCATTTAAGTTACGCCAAAAAGTTGATTTCTTAGGCCTTATATATGTTATGTTACTTTTATTTTCAGGTTTTGCTATTAAATTGTATGTTTTTGTATGAACTACAAGCTTTAGTTTTGGGATTGTGTGAGTGAGAAACGTTTTTGCTATGAATCTAAAGAATTTGTTTAAATAGAAAACATTTGCCCAGAAGATTAAAGTATTCAAAATATTTTCTGAACTCATTTCTGTTAAGCCTACAATAACAAATAGTAATGATCGTATCTAATAATAAATCAAATCAATGTAATATAGTTTTAAAAGCTTATAAAACGTTATAACATATCAAAAACGCTCATGGATGACTGAAAACATCAATCAATCAGCTTTGCCTACTGGAGTTTTAAAACAAAGTTACTTCTCTTCCTTTGTTAAACATGTTTATCTGCTCTGAGTTTCATAAAAAAAATGGTTTTTGTTATTTTTGAGAAAAATAAACTAAATTTAACTTGAAAATTAAAAATTTTAATTCTTTCATTAGTATAAAATTAGTAATAAAAAGAGAATACGATTACTTCTTGTCATTGTTTCTTTTTAATCTGTATTTAGGTGCTATTATTATGTTCTCTCAAAATTTGTTATGAAATTTATTCAATTTCCATCCTTTCTTTTTGCACTAAGCATATAATCGAAACATCTAAGTCTGTAAAAGGTAAATGGTGAAATAATAAATACATAATATATTTCTAAGCTTATTTAAGAACAAAGCGTACCATTTTTAAACCGTAGTAAATACATATAAATATAAAAACGCAAAAGTGCACTGAACTTCAGGTTAGAAATTAGTTTATAATTGATAATATGTTCTATAAAAATGAGGGGCAAATTGGGATTTATTTTCTGCAGAAACGAGTTCAAAATTTTCTCGACAGTTTTAAGATTTGTTCAGTTGACTATTCTTTTAAACCTGTAATAATGAAGTGTTCAAAATTATAAACTAAATTTATTAAAATGTATTCCTAAATAACAGTTATGTTTGACTCATTTCTATCTGGCTGACAACACATCACTTTCAATCTCAAAACCTTCTAAATTATTGTAAAATACGATTACTGTCTGATAATTTGATTAATAAAGGGAAAACCTAGTTCTTCGCTGTAAATTTAAATTCCAAGAATATACAGTGAAAAATAAAAACTTCAATTTGTGTGCAATTATCTTAAATATTTCTCTTTTTTTCACTATAAAGATTAAACTAAAAACACATCGTCAAATAGTATGAGCTTCATTGGAATTTATTTGACGTTGATTGACATTACCTAGTGGCGGATGTTTTAAATATTACGTACGGAGTCTTAAGCTAAAGAAATAATGTTCTTAGAGAAACAAATGCTTAACAAATATGGAGTTATTTCAATTGACGACCTGCAGAGTTTTTAGGGATAAAATGAGTTTTTATTTAGACCATGAGTAAAAGACCTTTTAGCTTTAGTTATACAACTTGAAACACCTAGATTTAATTCTCTATTTAAACAGATGATTATATAACTTCATGATGATAAATATATCTGCTTTTAATAAAATAATTTAGCTCATAAATATTTAAAGAGGTTATTATCTTAGATAATTAGTATGTTTGGATTGTCTTTATCTCTTATGTGTTTTTAGAGTCTACAAATTGGACTTCAGCCAGTATATAAGTAGAGTTTAAGAGTCTTATGTATAAAACACAAAGAAACACTGCAAAACTGTTTCAGTGTATAACACTGTATTTTCATTCTATCTTGTAATTACATTCCTATTTTGCAATGTAAAATGGATTTAAACATTACAGTGAAGCCACCCATAAATAATAATTCTATTTAAACTATATATATATATATATATATATATATATAACATTAATTTAAATAACATTAATCTAATAGCTGTTTTCAATGACGTTTATTATTTACGTCACAAGCACAAAATGTAAAATATTCAAGTTTAAACTGTAGTTTGTGTGATGCTACTTATTTTAATTATGTTTATATTATAGGAAAAATACTTTATTAATACTATTTCCCTCACAACACGATTATCTCTCACTAAAACAAAGCCGTTGCATAATTATGTCACGGAAAATGAAAATATTAAACAACCTTCATTTAATAAAAACTAGTTTCGAAATTTTAATAAAGTTCTAAACACACCATACAGTTTGTAATATAAGAGAACCGTTGTCACGTCTGCTAAGAAATTTAATAAAAAGGAAAAAAAGGACAGAATTAACCAGCTAAAATTAATTTTATAACCATTATTAGTCTCCAAAAATGTCATTATATTGTAAGTCAACAAAGTAAAATAAATAATGGGCATTGATATTAGCATTTAATATTTAAATGATGCCTTAATGACTTCGATCATTTAATGACGGTGTTCAATGTTTATTTTATTTTTTGTCATGTTTATGTGAACCATACTTGTTTACTTTTGATTTTTTAAACAGGTTTGGGTTATTCATTGTTAAACTTAAAAGCCTCTATCCGCCAGATGTTAATTCTCTTCCTTTGTTTAAAAATTAATAAAATATATTATTTTTATACAAAACTTAACTTATAGGATATCATTTTTCTTAGTAAGATTCGTAAAATTTAATTATGTAAAAAAAAAAAAAAAATTATATGAAACGGTTTAGGAGTAAGTATGTTAGGTGTCAAAAAATGAAGATAACATTTTTCAGAAAAACCTGTATCATCCAAAATCAATAGCGCTCCACCTTTTTTCAAGATACACAAAAGTTTTGTATAATATTTGTGAATTTATTTAGAAAAAAATAATTAATTTGTTACATTTTCAAAAAAAAAGGGAAAATGTTTTGCCTAATTTGGAAAAAAAAATCACTAAAAATAGTAATATTGTGGAAAACGCAACTTCTATAATTATATTCAGAAAGGTGCATATAATTTAGTTGTGCAGTGAAAAAAAATTTAGAACTAAAAAATTTTGAGTTTTTAGGTCAGAAATCAAAAATTCGTCCGGTGGCCGAGGCACAAATTGCACAGAAAAGTTAATGTACACCATACAAAAAATTTGTTTGAATTTTTTCAAGTATTACTAGAGGTTTGTAATATATTTGTGGATAAAAGTTGATAAAAAAAAAAAAATTGTTACATTTTCAAAAAAAAATAAGATTTTACGGAAAAGGGTAAAAACTTCTAAGACCTTATTTGAAAAAAATCACCAAAAATAGTAATAATATGAAAAACACAACTACAAATTATCATTTCCTTCAGAAAGGTGCATTGAATTTAGTTGTGTAGTGAAAAAAAAATTTAGATAAATTTTGAGTTTTTAGGTCAGGAATCAAAAAATCTACCGTTGGCTGAGGTAAAAATTGCAAAGAAAAATTATTATACACCATATTTTATTTATTTTTTTTTTCAATTGTTACTAGAGATTTATAATATATTTTGTGGATAAAAGTTGCTAAAAAGAAAAATCAATTCATACAATTTTCATTAGTATCTCAGAAATCAAAAATTCTTACAATAACCAAAGGCGAAATGACAAATGGTTTATTTACATATATCAGCCTTTTTTTCAAAGAATTTATACATAGGCCTATATAAATTTATATACATTTTGCATACATTTTGGTACAAACATAATCAATTTATAAAATTTTCATTAGACAAAATTATTTTTATATGTGTGTATTTGACCCAACTCATCTTTCATAAGTGTGTGTGAACTTGATTTGTCACCAAATTTGGAAACCAGTTCTACAACTAGAAGAAAACAGTTGAATTATTCAATAGAATATATTCAGTTTTCATTTTCGATATTGTCGCGTATTACTTGTTTTAATAATTCTAATTTCTCTTTTACAAAAAATTTAAAATTGGTCACCAGAATAAAATTTGTTTTCAATTTTTTTTATAGACGAAACTAACTAATATTCTAGTGGTGAGAGTTAGATATTTGAAAAAGCAGTTTTTTATTTAGTTTTATAAGTAATTGTATTCAATATGATGTTTATTTACAGACGGAATCTCTTGAAGGACAACATTTCTAAAATACCAGAGAATTAGTATCACTTGGTGATCAGAACCTGGTAGATCGTTGTAGAAAACAGTGAAATGGAGGATTTCAAGGATGCATCTGGACAACTCATTTAAAACAGTTAAGGAAAATGGAGGTCCCAACATTAAACTTTCATATCCTTACTTGGGAAAAGTGAGTGATTTTAGTTTCTATATCATAGTTAAGTATATCCCAGTGCATTCATGTTTTTAGAAGTTATAAGCATTTCAATATGTAAGTATTATGCTTGGCCTTGTTTAATGAAACATGCACAACAGAAGCTGATGTCACTTCAATTTTACGATTTCTGATATAGTCACCCTCATTGGTAATGTCTTTTAAACAAGGGATGGTCGCCATAATGGTACTTACTCATATTTATACTGTAATTCACTAAACTTTGGTTACTTGTATATCTCGTAAGAAATATGAAATGCTATTGGCAGATCAAGGGTTGTACATAGTATGGAGTAAATTTCTATTTAAACACTAAATACATGTGAGAAAATTTAAAATAGCTATTGTAGATGAAAATTTTAAAAGAATGTTATGTTTTTCTCTTAGCTATTATAATCACTAATAACAGTGACCTTTTTTAAAGTATGCGTGTTGAAACTGTTTTGTTTTCACTATTTTCGTTAAATTCTCTATAGCTTGAAGGTTCAGTAAGAAATTATTATTACTCCCCTTCCCCCATTCAGGACAAAACATGTGAATAAAATAGTTTTATATGTTTATAATATAGAACCGTTATGGCAAAGTTATTGTTTTATATTCGGAAATGCCTGATAGATATATTTTCACATAAACTCTCATTTTTATTTTTATTTTCACTCCAACATAACATACTCAAAACTTTGTATTTTTTATTACGTAAAGCCACTTGTATTAAATTTTTTACACTATAGAAATTGAATTAATCTGTAATACGATCAGACAACAAGCAAGTCTTAATTCATGGTGTACTCTTCCTTTCATTTTTGGATACAGATATTTTAATTTTAAATTCAGCATTATAGTATTTAATAATAATATTATTTAATACGAAATATGACATTATTTGTGTATATAAAATCTATTCAAGACGTTTCGAGTGTATAAATTAACTCTCGTTATCAAGTGCAAAATATAGAGCATAAAAGAGGAAATCACGCTAACAAAATCTATTAGCCTAGGTTGGAAAAGTAAATCTATAACCTAAGAAATCAATTCAGTTCTGAATATTCAAAGCTAAGACTAAATGCAAACGTGATCAGATAAAAACTACCAAAAACTAGTCAATACTACACAAAGTACGGCAAGCATCAACGTTCTAGGCTATGTTTTACTCTTAATAACGAGTTGATTTATACTCTCGCAAGTCATGTTAAATTTTTATACACAAATAATGGCAAATGTCCGACTTAAAAACATAATGTGAACAATTCATCAGTATAAAATCATTTAAAAACAGAAATAATTATAGTACTGTTTCTACATACTAATACATGTTAGTATGATTATAGATTAACGGTTAGGTCTTATATTTTGAAATAAAAAGCAGAAAGGTATCTGCATGTAATACCCTACTGTATACACTATGTAACAAACATACAAAATGTTATAATTTGTGTACAAAAATGATTAATCAAACGTAAGCTAATACTTTTAGATGCGTAAGCTAAAGTAATGAAACATCTTAAGTATTGATTATGCTGATATAAACACGTCATGATAGTTTTATTTTGAAGTGTCGCAACAGGTTTATTGGTGTCAATTCTTTACTTTACAGTGTAGTAAACATGTGAAGTAGTAAAGTTCGGTGTAAAATAAAGTGTGAAGGAGAGACAGTTTGTAAGATACATCATCTAAAGTAACACCTTCATAAAATATTTATTGCAAAGAAGTATTGTAAAAGACTTATGGTTTTCTTATGGTATACAAAAGTATAGATTAATAAGATGATGTCAGTACAAAAACTCTTTTAAAAATAGTGTATATAAAATATGTGATTCAAGTATTGGAGTTTTTATAAACTTAGTACATTATAAATAGTAGTAAAATTTGTCTAAATATTTTAAATCAATTTTTTATTTTAATTTTGTAATATGTGCGTAACATTACAATCCAGTTCCTTCTTAACGTATCAATATCGTTAGGTTTATTTTTAATCATTTTAACGCATATTTAAAATATATATGAATCATTATTAACAATGGGTTTGGAAGTATTGATGGAAAACCTTAAAATATAACGTTCTACTACGCCACCAATTATACAAATTCACTACATCGATTTATTTTAGTCCATGGTCGTAAAGAGTAATTAAGGATATTTATTATCTTCTAAATGTTTTGATTCATTTCATGCAGTTTTGTTTAATTATTATGCAAATTTCATAACAAAAATATATTTAATTAAACTAGTAAACTAATCAATTCACAGTCTACAGTATTTAGGATTATTAAAATAGTTTGCATTTAATGAATCAATATCACTCCTATTTGCTAATGAATATCAAATATTTTTAGGCATAAAGTAAAATTAGGCCACAAGTATGATTACACATGCATTGCATTATTAAGTAAAATACATTTTGATATATATTTATATAAATAAACGGATAAGTATTGCAAATATCAACAATAGTGTCACACGCTGTATGTAACTAAATGATGTGTCTTAAACTTTACATTTTATAAGTTTTTTAGATTGATCTCTCTCAGGTTTTAGTAATTATAGTAACTAATAAATTGTTAATGAGATATCGTTTTGTTTATTTGACTATAGAATCTATAAGTAAAACGATTTTTAATCGTTATTTAGTTATTTAAACACATTCACGTTTTGTTTACAATCAACTAAATTAAATGAAAATTTAAACAACTTTAATGTAATAGCAGATATTTCTTGTTGAAACTCCATATTCAGGGATAAAATAAAGCAACAGCTTAAAGTGTCAAACTTTAAGCTGTTGCTTTATTTTATCCTTGAAAATTTTAAGTTCAACTTTACAAGGAGAAACAAAATTACATCTAAATCGGTTGAGACCAACCCTAACAATTTCTGTGTCCAGCTTGTGTTGATTGATATCCATATTAGGTTTTATTTTCTACAAATAACATCCAAAACTAAATATATGAGCTATAATAATTATAAAAATACAACCATTGCATTCTACAGAGTTTAATAAATTGTGGAAAGGGCTTTGATTATTAAAGTTAACTATGATACTAACAAAGAAACTAATATTCAGTTCTAATGAAACTTCCTCGCAGTACAAAACAAAATTATTCCCACTTGAAACAGGACTTCCTAAAAGTATGTAAGTTAAATATTTTAAATGTCAACAGAATTGTGTTGGAGCAAAGGCGCCGAAGGCTCATTGGAATCCACTAACCAGATGACGAATACGACGTCGACATATATAAGAATATCGTGGACCTCCAATGTGATAAGGAGTTGTGAGAGACCAAGACAGACATAAAAAAGGGGGGCACAATATACCTACGGCTGACGTTCAAGAGTCTCCTACCTGAGGAGATTCAACCCAAATAAAATCTAATTTAATGTAGCCATCATAGAGTGTAGTGAGTTATGGAAAAGTCTAGATTATTATGGTTACTATGATTCCAGCAGAGAACTAGAATTCCGAAACTGATTAACCTTCCCATTCAAAACAAGACTCCTTAAAAGGATAGAAGTAAACATCTTCATATATCAACCTACGTATTACACTCCATATAAAATTATATTATTCCTGATATTTTTAAACGTGTGCAAACTATAGAAGGTAACAGAAATGACGACATATTCAATTCTATAAACAAAAGTAAACTTATAATTGAAAAATGTGGAAGAATAAAATATCCTTGAAATTGTTACTTACATCCAGCCAATGCGATTAGAAATATGTCAAAAAATAATTGGGTGCAATTGACAATCTAAAAATCAAAGTTAAAATTGATTTATTATGTAATTATATACTGAATTTAGTAAATGGCAGTAAAATACAATTTACGTAAATATTTTTTAAAGTTTGTATATTTCTTAATATTTTACGATATTATCATTCCTTATATTGTTACAAAATGGAGAATAGTAAATTTAAAGTAGATTTACAAAGTGGTAATATATCCAGAATATGTAGAGGATAAATCTTAGTACAACTCATAAATTTCTCTGCTGCTGATGTTGTGACCTTTGAACGCGGTGTTTGTTAAGAGGAAAAAGAAGAAAGGATTTTCCGGAGACGGAAATGAGAAAGATAACGAAATAAAGAGGAAATTAATATTGAGGAATAAAACTTTTTATTGTCTTGTGTGTACCGTAAACGAAGAATTTCATTACATCTAAATTACCATAAGTTTTATTTGTGGAAACTAATAACAATATTGACAATCAGAGTTTTAATATAAATAAAAAAGGAAAAATAAATAAAATATTGATGTGTAAAATTCGTAAACGCGAATTCATATAGATTGTTAAACTTATAAAATTTTAACTTTATCGAATTGTGTAATTTTAAATTAAACGTAATATTAAATAAAATGCAATTAAATAAAGATTAGTTTGCTTTGCCTTCAGTTATCATAAATGGTTCCTGAGGAAATGCAGTGATTACTTTATTTGGTGCAGTTAGATTCTTTCCAAGCTCTGGTATGGTGGAGGAGGGCCCAGTATAAATTAACTGTGGACGCCTTGAGTGGAGGTTTTCAGCGGTGCTAGTAAATATCAATTGTATAGAAAACATAAATTTTGTAAATATTTAGGACTTAATGCAAAATATAAATTATCTTGACTCAGTCTAAATTTTTTAAATATTTATTGCGTTTTATCAGTTATAAATATATTTTTGAAAATAGTCATACAACTCCATTTAACTGTAAATTACCTGGAATAGTGAAGCATGTTTTACAGTCGAATAATATGTAAAGAGTACGAAGTGGGGCAAAAGCAAAACATTTTTCTTGCATTTATATTGCTTTTCAATATTCTACATACGTTCGTCTGGCATTTATATAAATACATTAATTTAAGCACGGGTATAAGCGTTATTAAGGGTTTGAACTTTTGGTCCAATGAATGCATATCCTATTCAATTATTATTGAGTGGGGGGGGGGGTTCAGTTTATTTAGTATTTCTTCACCTTTTTAAATTTGTTTTGTACGTTTTTGTTAAAATGTGAAGTGGTTTAAAAGAGGTGTTATATTTTGTTTTTGTCTATTCATCCTTCTAATAATCGCAAGTTCACTGTACTTTAATTAAACTTAAACTGTCAAATGTAATAGTTCTCAAAGTATATTTTTATTACTCCCATTTATTTATTTTCAAAAGTAGAAAATAAAAAATAAGGCACTAAAACAATGTGATTTTTTCACTTTATGCGGTGAAAAACTAGCCAATGACAACACAGATTTGAAGTATTGTTACTGTAGAGGAATTGAAGTATTTGGAATAACAAAATTGAAAAGGAAATTCAATTTTGTTTAAAACAGATTTGAGTTGAAGCTTTTGACTGTTTCAAAAGCGTCTAAATAAGGTTATTATATTTTAGTAGCAAGACAGAAGAAAATGTTCTAAGAAATACGATTGAATCAAAACCTCTAGTAAAAATAAACAGAGGATGTCTGGATACAATGTAGATGGAAAATATAATAAGCAAGTGAACGGTGGAAAAATATATGACGGACTATCTTAATACACCTAATCACAATCGAAATAAAAATATAAAGAAAAGTATTCGTTTCAAAAATGTCATTTTAGTAGTTGTCAGATTAGTTAAAATGAACCAAGGAAGTCTTCCTTGTAAAAATATTTAAATAAAGATTAAATTTACATTGTTTGTGTTATAAACAAATCATCAATTTAAACCATATGTGATTAATATCTGGTTGCAATATCAGTGGTCAAAGTTCCTTTTTTTTTTTTTTTTTTTTTTTTTTTATATTTGCTATTTATTCCTGAATGTTAAATCTTCACACTTCACAAAAATTGAAGCAGTAGAGTCGCTTTGAAGGATCACATATTTTGTAACAGCCCCGTAGGCTTTTTTTAAACTCACAATATGCAGCATGTATGTTGGAATTTTGTATCATTCATTTAACACACTTTTGTAACATAACCTATAAATGAAATTTTGTTCAGTTACTAAGCTTGGATGACAATAAAATATTCCACTTTTACTTTTGTAAAATCCCCCTCCCCGTAGTGAAAATTAAGGGTGAGGGAATTTCCAATTCTCTTCGTTTTTTTTTTCTCATTTGTTTCAAAAGCAATAATATTGTAATTAAAGGTACTTATTGGACTTTTGGATTCTGGTATCATGGTATACATATTCATAACATGTGCAGTAGAAAATAATTTAGAGTGTGACTAAAAGATGAATATAAAAAATAAAGTTTTTAAATTTGCGTTTCTCAAAGATACATACAAACTTTGAAATCATAGACAAAAAACTTTTAAAAGAGGTACTAAATGGTTAATTAAAAGTACTAAAAAGTAAAAAATGATTGCGTTGTGAAATAATCACTTCAACAATGTTTTATCTATGTACGACTGCAGAAAAGCAAGGCGTCCGCACTTACAAAAATTACTTGATAAATCCATAAATTTTAACAATAATATTATAATATTTAATTATTCCTTACTATATATCGGTAACAAATAATAATGCAGTATTGTTAAAATTAAATAATTTTTAACTGTACATATTATCGGGTAAAACCTTTTTATATCAGTTTAGGTAGATTAAATAAAATAAACCGCCTACAGTAAGACGCTTTATGCAATATCAAAAAATTTAAAAAAATTGCAACTTAGCGATCATCACTCGCGAAATCTTGAGCCTTATGTCATGAAAGAGGAGTGGTTAGAGCAGTCAGAGCTCATAAATATGACTTGCAAAAAGATGTTTCTAGTCTTACTTGAGAGGGTATCACTATCATTAGACAAAATCTCACGATTTGAGACCTCTGAAGGATAAATGTTACATTTTTTTTTCTTGTTCCAAGTTATTCTACATATCTATTTAAGCACGTACATTATTGACAGGAAATTATTAGTTTTATTTTTATTGCCATAAACGTAGGTTTGTATTTTCCTAGAATTTTGCCACCGGGAGAAAGTCTAATACATTATATTACCAAATACATTATCTGGTTTCCCCCAAAAGGCAAAAACCGGATGACAAATTTTTAATGAATAACAAACTTATCCTCTGCTTCATATGCTGGTATGATAAAATTCGTAATTGAAATAGGTAACTTTCCAATTAACCTTTTTTATAATACTTTTAAATATTTATACTTCGATTATTTAGGCAAATTGTAAAATTAATATTACATATTTAATGTTTTAATAACAATATTTATTAATATGGGATTTATTGTTAAGATAGTAAAATTTATTATAATATAATACTTTTACATTTAATAACATATCCTGAATATTAAATACACAACTTGATGTTGAGGGTACATGAGAGGGAAGTCAGAAATGTAAGAACACAATAATTGTCTTCACTGCCCTCTAGGGACATTGTTAATCTTTTACAACAGCTGAGTCGGATTTTCACAGGAGGATCATTAAGCTAAGATTTACCCGGTGATTTTCTGTTCAGTAAATTGTAAAAAGGCAAAAAGAGTCGAGAGGTATTTTGTAAGATATTATTTTGAATCCCCCTCCATGTGTATGACTTGAACTAATATTCTTTTACTATGGATTGTTTGCATTAATAAATAAATAAAATAAATACAAATAAATTACTAAAACGGCAATAGAGCAATGGAACAAAACTATTCTGTATACATTTCCCCACAAAAACGGGGCTTTTATTCAACATTTATTTATCAATTAATTGAAACCTACATTTGTAATACAAAGATTTATATAAAATTTTAGGATGATTTTTTTATCGTTAATTATTTTCAACTCAACGTCTCTGTAATAATGGATTTATTCTTTCATATAGTTTGATGGCAATAGTTAAATCATACACATAGTGTGCACATAGAATTAAGTTAATATTTAATGTAAAGCAATTCATTACCCATAACATTTTATTAAACATATGGCGTTTTATTGACGTTTGGTAACGAGAACTTTCATTACCCACAAATTAAAAAAATTCTCAGTGTTGGAGTGAGAGCGTAATGATCAATGTAGTGTTAATTAATGTGTAACAACATGTCCTATTGAGTTATAATGAATATCAAAATAATTTGAATTATTCTTTATTCACGGTGTACTGATTAACATTTATTTTGGACAATATTTTTACGATTTCTTCCCATTTTCTACAATACATTTTGAAGAAATTAATTATAACGATTGTCGTATTTGGAGTAAAGTTGACTCAAAGTTGAAATATCGTAGAAAGTAAATAAACGTGTTTGGAATCAGCTGGTGAATTTAGACAGAGATACTGTTCCCATGAGACTTTTATTGCGGCTCGATAAGTTTGGCACATAGCCAATGTATAGATTTTGTTGTACTGGTACCTGATTTAACCGTATAGAGAAAATTGGTTGAATTCTGTATTGAATACAATGTAAAACAACTTTTAAAAAAGTGTAAAATACAGATACAGAGTTGGCTGGATAAATATTACAAAGTTGAGTTCATTAAATATGTCTTTTTACAAATAGAATAATTGAACTTTACTGTTTTTTATTTATTTATTTTTTTTATTATAGTTGCAACATAATTTTAAAATAGTATAATAATGCTAAAAATGTTGACGACCAAAATCTTTTAAAAAAAATAATAATAAAAAAAAAAATTTCAAATTTGTTAAATGTCTAGTTCTCTAAATTTCTGAAAATAATAATTATCCACGGCAATAAATAAGTCAATCAAAGATAACAGTTCTTTACTGCTACTCTATTTGTTTTCTTGATTAAATCTTTAGTTTTTATATCCTAAACAATAATTAATAAACTTGAACAGTGAAAAATTATTTTTCATCATTGTACAACGTTACATTTTTATTTGTATTTTGTGGACAGTTTAAATAAATTTGTAAAAAATACATAAACTTTCTCACTCACCATCTTAAAAATGAAGTAAAACTGAACAGATTATTCGTTACTAAAATTTAAAACATTTCATGAATAAAGTTTTTAAAAAATGTCTAAACTTGTTTTGATTGAGTCACAATCGCATCCTCAGAGTAAATCGTATTTGATTAAAATCAAACTGTTTTTACGGAAGTTAAAGTTCGTATATTTTTGTACCAAACACATCTGAACTATAATATAAATTTATTTGCGATTTTTCACTTGGCTTTAGATCATTAATCTCAATATTTCACTAAATTTTTTATCAATCTCCGTATATCCGATTTTAAGAATTACGTCTCTTATAAAGGAGGTAGTTTTATTTTTTAAATTTACCAATAACACAAGAACCGACATTTTTGAGATTATGGCGACCAATACGTTGTTTGGGAGGCTATACTTCAAAAACTATTTATCAAAATCATTAATTCCGGTTTTCAAAAAATCGTATTTGGTATTTTCGTCTTAGCTAACCCAAATTTCGATTGTTAAACTAAAATGTGCAATTAATTTTTTATGTGGAATATTTTATAAAAATAACTCATTGGTTTGTCTTGATTTTATTCTCAAATTCGTTGAGCAATACAATTGTTAACTAAGTGGAGATACTATGAATAGTCTATCTTATTAAAAGAGAAGCCTGAAAACACAACGTGTTACAAAGAACATGTCGCTCATCTTATAGCTGCAACACTCCGACCACACGAAGAAGAAATTAACTATATATCCTTCAAAACGAGTAGAATATTGTCAGGTGGACGTGTTTACAAGCACAACTATGTACGGAAGTTTTATTTGAAGATCCACAAGATCGTTTTTTCTTAAGATATTGACTTATAAAGAGACATCAATTAACTGAATGCAAATATCTAGTGTGAAGTTCAATCAAATTTCCGGAAATGTTACATAGGCCAACAGTAAAATTCTTTAAAATTGAGTAAATTTGTAAAACAAATTGTAATAAATTTAATTATTTGGTTCACATCAAAAGTTATATAAGTTCTAAAGTAATAGAAAAATCTCACAAAATCCGATCTATATAAAAAAAAATTAAAAATTAATGTGAAATAAAGAAAAAAAAGTTTACGTTTAAAAAATTAGGAGAAAGTGTGAAATGTCAAAGGAAGTAAAACAACGATATAAAAGGAAATTTTTAATATGACAGTAACTAACTTATACAAAAGCTAAACTAAAATATGAAAAGTAGAATCAGAAAACATAAATAAAAGATAAATTTTAATTAAAATGTGAAAGTGCTAAAGATCACGCAATCATGAGTAGAAGTAACTAAAATCTCAATAACTAGCATTACAGATAGAAATATCATAAGTAAATAAACATGTAACATCCAAAACAAAAATTGTTGTTAATTGTTGTACAAGTTGTTGCCCCAGATAAGACGTATGAAAAAACGTTTATTAATAGGAGCAAAACTAACATGAGAAAAATATGGAGAAATTATATAATTCAAGCACCGAAATTATAGTCATGATGCTACATAATGTACAAATTTAAAATTAATAAACGAAGAATTGAAGGACTTTTTGGTAGTAGATTTCACAAATTTTCGGTTAGGACTTGAGCACTTACCACTTGACAAACAAACTCCAAACGAAAACGAGAAGAAAGAAGAAGAAGAGATCAACAATAATCTGTAGTTAAAAATCCTATAACATTACAGGAATGTGAGTTATAGAGGATTCTGAAAAAACAAAAAGAATTTTAGATCGACAGGATTAAAATTGAACTCGCAGATCCCCCGCCATACCGTGACGTAACAGTAGGGGTGGATCCGTTGACAAATGACAGTCCTTCAGCTGGATGTTTAAATGAAAGTTTTGAAGGATAATGAAGGGGAAAACGATACTGTATGAAATATATATATATATATATATATATGTTTTAATTTAGGCCTATATATATATATATATATATATATATATATATATATATATATATATATATGTTTTAATTTAGGCCTATATATATATATATATATATATATATATATATATATATATATATATATATATATATATAATAAAGCAAATAAAAGTTGTTAGAGAGAATCACAGTTCAAAATATGCACACACTTCTTCAACAGTGAGTTTATAAAAGTGCAATTATTTAGGATAAATATCAAACTTTTGTAATAAAAGGGAAATTTACAGTTTTTGGAAGTGATAGATAATATTTTGATAATTTGATACAAAAGGAGTTTTAGTTATCAAGAAATGTTTATCAATTTTTTGTTATACATTTCAAAATGCCTCATAAAATGCTTTATAAAAAATGTTATTCAAGGGTTGTGTATGTAATATGACACCATTGAAGATAAATACAAGTACATGAATCAATTATTACTTGTAATTCGTCGTTCTACTGTAAAATATAACATTTTTATATAAAACAGAAAGAAAGAGGGAAATATAGAGATTGGATGAGGGTGGGATAAGGAAAGTAGTTTTTATTTATTTCCACCTTTATTCTTTAATTTTTTTTTTCACATTTCAATAATGGGAAATACCTTATGCCATCACTACTGGATATTTATGTTCCACCTTAGTTAGTTTTTTTACAACAAACAAAGTATTTTAACATCTAATATTTAATTCAAACATAATTTATATGTGAATTTGTGCGTTATTTGATGCATGTTTGCGTATTACTTAGCATATTATTAAAGCAATTACTTAACAAAATATGGATTCATTCCGTGTCACGATAAAATAATATTTTTTTATTAAATACAATATCGGAAGGTTTATAAAGAAGAGTAGTAAAATATGAATTTCTGATGTTTACACTAAAACTTTTCTGCTTATATTTGATCCCACATCATTGGGTTTTATGTATATTCTTTGCGATGTCTCACAGGAAGCGGAACTATAAATATGGTTCTAAACAAGAGTCATAACTGTTGGAGACAGGTTGGGCTCAAGTCAAGTGCAAGATAATAAATTGTGGTGAGAGAATTTCAGATTGAATTTATCAAAATTGAGTTTAGCTGTGTCGAACGTTGGTGAAGTGTCATAAGTTTAAAGGATAAATAAAAATTTATTATCTGGGAGAAATTAATTTATGGGGATTATAAAAAATTGGCATGTTCAAGTTTAAAATCATTTTACGAAAAACAATTTTTATTTCTTCCTTAAAAGAGACTTTTAAAGTGTGGATTTGTTAACAAATGTATTTTTTTACAGACCGAACTTTTACGTTTCATTAAAATCAATACACAATGGAAATTGTTTAGCTTCGTGGCAGCTATTTTGATTATATTGTCCCTTCAACTTTACACGTGGAGTATACAAGTTAACATGTAATAATTCTAGCACGTAAAATACAGGACAAATTGGACAGACATTGACATTTCTTATTAAAACATGTTTCCTGCCACAACCGTACTCCTACAACAAAATATTCATCTGTTAGAAGCGGTTGCATATTAAACAACCGCTATTTTATTAATTAATCATCCTGAAAAAAATAAAATTAGATCAAAACAATCGAAATTCATTACTTAATGATAGCCTTAACTCAACTTTTACTCAAATGGATTTACATGTGCTAGCTTTATTAAACAACAAAACCTTACATACAACCATCACCAGATAAACAGAAGGAAGACCATTACAGGCTAATTATAAATCTCAGTAACTAGAAGGATCCTATAGCGTCAAGACAAAGATAATGTGTTATCCACCGGCATTTAAAAACTTTTACAACAACCCACGAACCAAAAGTGTCCATTATTTTGTTAAATGTTTAAATTCAGTGTTATTTACGAGTCAATGTTCTTAGTACATAACGAAACAACTGTAATCACATTGAATCTAGGAAATCGCACGACCAATAATTCATGGTAATAACTTAATTTTTTAATAATATCATTTGCTTAAAACTACTAGGCACAATAGCGGCAATGAAATTTTATATAGGGGTCTATAATGTGTTCTTATATAACAATACAGAAACTTCGAATGGAAAATGTCGAAATGACAGGCATTTCAAAAAGTTTTTAGTCTCGTGTGTCGGTACAATAAATTTGAAAATCTTCTGATTTCAATTCTGGATGAATTGATTCTAACTGAATCTCACTACGATGAAAAATAACGAAACTATAGTCAAACGACGTAATTTAAAACAATGACTTCACGAGGTCAAGCAAGGCCGAGAGACTGACGCGAACAAAGCGCGGATATTTTGTAATATATACACATCTACGAGGTACGTTAATGCATCGTAGACGTGTATAAAGTAGTTATATACACAATTATGATTTTCAGAAACCCTGTATTCTAAACAAACTTATACAGCGTAAGACTTCTTGATCTGTCAATACAATTTAACATTACCTACGAAGTCCAACTAGGGATATTTAGAGTATCTGGGTGTATAACATTGTATGATGGGGCTGGGTAAGTACCATGATGAAGCTAATCGACTTTGTACTTTTAAAAAGTATATTATTTGTTAACACTTGTTATTTTAGTTTTAAGTTCTCTATGATTTAAGGTTGGGAAAGATTTGACTTGATTATTTTTTCAATTATAGTTACAATGAGTAATTATGTAATTTTATTGTACTTAAATATGTTTAGTTATTATTGCTTTAGGTTTTTCTCCCTATGTCGACATTTAATAAACAATGATTTTTTTAAATAAATTAGTTTTTTTTGAAACAGTTTGACTGCTCTTTTTATGTATTACAATTAATTTTAATTTATTTTTTTCAGTATCAACGTAGAAATGTTTTTCTTTTATATATAAATATTGAGTTTTGTATTGTGTTATATTTTTATATTATAAAATAACAATTATGTAAGGATTTCAAAAATTAAATTTAAATGTTTGCTGTTGGGAAACAATTACAGAATTGTATTTTTGTATTATGAACTTGTATATTAATAGCCTGGCAACGTTCATCTTTCTGTTAATTCTATGGAGAAACTTCCTTAAAAATCCTTTAAAAGATCCCTCTTTAGGAACTTCTTTTGTGTTTCTTACTTCCTTTTTAGCGTTGAATAAATTATACGCAATTTATCAATTAGGGAGGAGTGAAAGGTTTTACTTTATTTTTACCTTTATTCTCACCGTGGAAATTTAATTTAATAATACAAAATACGAAGTCGAAAAATATTAATCAAATAAAGCTACAAAAACATTGCACAAACTTTCTCACTCAGTTCCCCAAAACTATATAAAAACAAACTAAAATTTTTCGCACCAAAAATCAGTTTGGTAGTTGTCAAAAAAATTAACACGAACCATGGACGTTGTCTTCGAACAAAAATATAAGAGAAAAAAGGAAGATATTAGGAATAGGTTTTTCCTATATCTAATTTCTACTGGTTCATTCGATAATCATACATATAGATCAAAACGCTGATTTATATTTTATTTTCCATTTGTTATTACAATTTTTTTAGGCCATCAAACAATTCTTAATTTATTATTCTACAATAGTTTAACGTATCCTTCCTAATACTTAATTGTTAAAATAAAACAAAAACATAATCAAACCTTTATATCTTCAATCCTTAGCAATGGCAAATTATTGAATTTAATAACTTTTGTTTTCCAAAAACTTGAATCTGGTCATCTTCTCAACATATACCATAACTAACAGTGAGTTCCTTTTTGAAAGAAACGTCTCTATGGTGACCAGCAGCGTTTTCTCGTCCTTACTATCGTCTCAATCTAACTAACAGTTTATATACAACTTTACTATCCACGTCATGTTAATGACCTGCAAGCTAAGCAGTAGCGACACTTTTTGATTTATTTCCCAACAAGTCTGATACTGAAGATTAAACTGGTGCTATCATATGACTATTTATGGTTAATAAAAAGTTTACTAAGCTTATATTAAATATTTTATTAACTTAAATCCTAAGTAGGTGTTTCTCACATTCAGTATGTGTTCCCATTTTCGTGGTCATTGTTATTATAAAAATAATTATCACAATATCTCTAATATGTTCCATTTCTCTTAACTATTAAATTTTAAATGTACAAAATAAACACGTTGGTATTTAACTAGTCCCTTCATAGAATGTAATACAAGGAGATCCTCTATATCTAACGCCAAAAAGTTGGAATATTTGGCCTTCTAAGACATTCTAATTTGTAGTGGTTAATCAAGGGCTCTTACCTAGTTATATTGGTTTGAAACAGTGGGCCCGACAGGTTTTATGAAACTAATAAATTGTACATACCTACTTTAATGAACTCGTCTAGATACTATTGGGCCTCCTAGATGTATATATATATTTAAACCTCCATCGCTTCGCTCGTGTGTGTGACTCAAAGTAATACGTGATGGAGCGTCAATTCGTTACGCTCGAGTCGATATTTCCGCTTAGCCGGAAATTGCAACTCTTCAAATATTACGTTTCATGAGAAGTCAGGGTTTGAAGTTACATATTAGGCAATAACTTTGCGATTTATAATCCTAGAGAGCTGTAATTGGTATTTTAATTAAATGGAAATGGCATTTTCCATTACTTGTAGAATTCATATCTAAATTTATTTTAAATTTATTGATTATACATTTAATAACTCAAGATATATGGACAAGAAACCGTTCAAAATGGCTGCAACATTAACATTTGAAATTAGATTTTTCTGCATTTCAAAAGAATTTTATATAAACATGCTATAGTCATCAATACCAAATGTTATGTTACTATTTTTATTTTTCTGGCTGTTATTGTGCTTACTTACAAACGATGACGGACCAAGTCTACTATCATTTTAAGATTTCCTGAGGTCATGATATGTGAAGATAAGTGAAAAAACGGATGTCGAATTTATGTTTGATTACCAAACATACCCTCTCCTGCGTATAATGTAAGTAAAACTACCCATTTTTATTTTAAAATGGTTGTGAAGTCATTACAATACATATTCCTTGAGAATTATTGGAGATTATGAATGTAAATACACTATGATGTATGATGTAACTTAGGCTTAAAACACCCGATGTTCACCGAACAAGTGAATCAATAAGTTAGCTGAGCTTTCTAGTATCATTGCTTTTAAACTAACTCACAACTTTGTTGGTCTTATACGAAAAATTTTTTTTTAATTTAAAATTTGTGTTTTTATCTCTCTATAACTTATTAATTTACATTTGAAAATTATCAGAAATATGATAAACATATATGTATTATGTAGTTAAAATATAGAAATTAAAACTGCACATTAAGTTGGATACTCTCAATTCAATTCTAATAACAATGAACAAATTGGCAGTTGAGATGTATATTTTGTATTTCACTTAAAGTAAACTGTAAAAAAATATTGCATAAGTCTAATCACCAACCCATCCTCAAAATTAATATATAATTTTATTAATCAACAAGTCAGAATTAACAACGAACGCTGTATTTGAACAAATATTTACGTAAATACCTTTCCCGATTTCTCTTATTGTATATCCGTTTCCTGTTACTTGTGTATGTATAAATATACCTGTTATACCTGTATGTCAATACCTGTTAATTATCAGTTGCCCTATGATGCTGCAAGGCGAAACAATTGTAGCTCATTTATATTATTAAAATATTTTGAAACTTTAAGCTTTATTTTATTCTTAAATATTTATGTATTTAAATACGGGACGCAATTCCATTGTGCCTTAACAAACATCCCCAGTGTAAGTCGTATTTCACTATTTAAGCTTTTAAATTTTTTTCCAATTGTTATTGGAACGAAATATTTTTGTACTTGCGATATTACACTCGTGTTTGTGTTATTAATAACCACATTTTACGAAAATTTGAACAATATCGGTAGAGTTGAATTTGAGAATGAGAAAATGATCATTTAGAGTCTTTTTAAAGCAGTTACTCCAAAAAATTAAAACAAAACCAGAGATATTCTCAAGTTAATGTCACTACGAAATTTGATTAAAATCTGTCTAGTGGTGTGTGCTGTAGAGCGTTGCACATATGATTGACGGCAGATATAAATAATTTCAAAACACAAATTCTCTATACTACGTAGTCTATATGTGAGAAAATAAAAATTCTTTCGTCTGAATTGAAAGGGTAAGAGGCCCTTGGATTTAAATCATTTATATACTTTAGCAGAACCGAAGTTGTTTGTTGTGGTCTCCATGAAACTAATTCTTTCTCCGTGTCTCCTTTTGTTTTCCTTACGTTATAATTTTCAGAAAATATTAAAGACATTTTAAGTATTTCTATAATTTGAAAGCTAAATTTGTGAGAGGTTTGCTCATATTTTTACACTTATTTGGTGAATTATTGTATATAATTCGATTTCCATTCTATTAAGAAAAATAAAAGTTAAATTTTTATATCACAAAAATCTATATAATTTATTTACAAATCATTTATTAACAAAAGCTGATCGATCCTAGTATTCGACAAAAGCGAAGCGAGTAAAAAACCTTGATAAAGTACAAAACACTAGAAATACGTTAATATGACAACAATAACTTTTCGTTTTCATAAAAAAACATTTCTACTAGTCGGAATCAATCATTTAGCGTTTAGAATGAGATATGTTCAGTTATAAATAAACACCAGATGTTTGGAAAAAAACTTTTTTTTACACATTTCTTTTTCAATTTTCCACGATTTAATCCGTATAATAATTATAACAATGTGGACTTAAGTAACTTCAACTTTACCAAGATTACGTGAAAACTGCAAATCATCATAAATAATGTTTACGAATCATCATGGGAATGTGGAGGCCAAAAGTAAATTACAATGAAAACCTCTGGAGATTTACGTATGAGCAGCCAATCATATTTAGAAATGAAAATGCCGCAAGATCTTCCATTCGCTCACAGATTGTCAGATAATCGAAGATATGGAACCTCGAACTGTGTAGGAAAATAGGAAGGCTAAGAAAAACATGGCGAAGGAATGTTAAAAGGGAATTGAATGCCGGAGACAGGAAGTTGCTGAACCAGATATCCTTGCCATAATAGATGCAGTTGGAGGATATTTGTAGAGAAACTATGCTCCATATAGAAGATAAAGTATACAATTTTCCACTGTTTAATAAGAACCAAATATATACACCATTAATCAAATAATATTATGTAATACGTCGGCACACACAATTGCATTATATATATATATATATATATATATATATATATATATATATATATATATATATATATATATATTGTCAACTTTAGTTCAGCACACAACTGACATTGTTGGTAGAAAAACAGTCGACTTTGACAGTAGTTCTATCCTGAAAATCAACAGAACAAATTTGCATAAGTTGAAGGATTTTATTCAGCTTTACCTGTTGAAGGAGAGGTCTTTGAATAATAAGTGTTTTATAAATTAGATCCCACCCCCCAAGAATGCCGATGAAATGTAATTGAGATTTAATTTGAAGACAGTCTCTAATTTTAAAACTTGCAGTCTTTAATAGTTTTTCTGTTTAGAAACGTAATACTTTAATTGAATGTTAATATAACAAAAAGATTACGTTAAAGCAAAAAACAAGTTATCAAGAGACAATACTGATTATAATGTCAATGATACCAGTCTGAGTAGTTAGTTTAGCTGTATTGATTCTTTAGTTGGAAATAGATGTTTTGTAAATAATACTAATATAAATATGTACAAATTTGACGAGACAGATTCAATATCATTAGACTGTTTTTAAGGTTAAAATGAATTACACCATTTACCAACTTGAAAGTAACCTTATTCAGGGGATTTGTTTTTACTCCTACATGTACGTATTATTAATAAATTTATGTGATATGTAAAAAAATCAAATTCGAGTTTTTGTTTAATGTCTCTTAGTCTGTGTTTTTGGAATGAAGTTGATTGGTTGTTACTTGCACGTGCAGTGTTCTATACCCTAAATGAATAGAAGATTTTTGATAAAATTTTTAATAATTGGGCATATTTTAGTAATATCTCGATATCCCCCATAAGGAAAAGACCCAATATTAATTGTAATTTTTATTCACGAGTATTGGTCATTTCCACTAAAATGTCAACAAAATCACTATCAAACTTTTAGCTTATGATATAATCATCACTTCTACTTTAGATTTAACAGAGATCTAATGTCAGCATTTTTTAAAGTAGAGGATTTTTTTCTTTTATTTATATATCCGTTTTTATTAACGGAAGCCAATTAAGGCCTTTTTCTACACTGGTTTGACTAATGGGAATGTCCAATAGCTTTATATTTGAGGGTTCAATTATTTTTAGTATATAAAAATTTGTTTTCCCTGTGATAAAGTTTACCCCTTTCCAATAACTTTATGATTTTCGGACCAAACAAGTTTCGCCTTATTCATTTATCTATTAGGCATAATCATGTATTTTTTTTTTGTTCAATAATGCTTATATTTAGAGGTATTTTGTCACCTGTTACATTTAATACTATACTTTTTTCAGTGTCCTGAGAGCCATTTTTCAGTTTCGTCTCAAAGTTCATCGTCGAAATTCTTTTATTCACAAATTACACGATTAAACCATATTATATATATTTTTAGACAAGATGGGAATTGAAATTATTTTTATAAGTACTGTTTGCCAGAGTTAAACAGATTGTTACTTAATTTTCTGAAAATATTATATATATATATATATATATATATATATATATATATATATATATATATATATATATAGTTCTGAACAAAATTATGTGTGCTGTTTCTAAATTATGTATAAACTTGTTTCGTTATGAGTAATGTTTTAAATCATGCAGGTTTACTTTCCCCTCATATAAATCTTTCACTTGAAAATGTTTTGCTCTTCAGAATATATGTGAGGAATAGTTCTAGCATGAAACTCAACGGAATAAATTTACATAAACTGGACCATTCCTTGCATCTTTATAAAAAATGTTTCGTCTTGTTTTAGCTGTAAGTATTTGAATTTAGTATTTCGGTGAATATTAAAAGTCTTAAGAAAACTGTTATTTGCACACAAATGAACATATTTAAGTTGATGAAATTATTTTTTATTTAAATTGTTGTATTGCAGTTTTATAAAATACCAAACTTGAATACTCTAACCGGTTTGCATAGCAATGATTTGTTTCAAATATTTTACCATTTACTATTTATTTTATCAATTGAGACATTTTCAATTATTTAATTTAAAGGTATACAATTTGTTCAATACTGCTTCTTTATTGTTATCGGATCTATTTACTGAATGGATCTATATTTTTTACAAAATATACGATTTTTGATTAATTACGACAAACTTGATTTTTAACTACGGCCATATTTTATATTGAAGCAGTTCGTACGTATTCGAAGATGCAATAGCGTATTTTCTTAAGGATTAAAAAAAAAGTTTATTGGAACAAAACAATAGCTGAAATTATATAGTCAATTATATTTGGAAGTTTTAATTGGATCTTGTAATTTTAATTGGATTGAGGTCAGGAGAAATTAGTCTCAAAGTTCTATCTATTCTGATTTTTATCTAATTAAAATGTATTTGATTTAAAAAGGTAGAATAATCAACAATGAATACAAAAATTATTGCCATGTACCAGAGCAAAAATATATATCTGTTGCAAAATAACTAACTAAAGTTAAAAAATAATCCAACAAATTCAAATTGAAATTCAATTAACGGTAATTGAACTTTATCACTAAATTATGGAAAATAAATAGTCGATATATTATTACGTTATAAATTATGAAGTTACATGTTGGAATTAGGATAGGTTTAAATTAGATGAGATAATGTGAAAACCATTTCTAATATTAAGTAAAGTCAAACCATTATTATAATGGTTTCATTTATTGTAAGTACGGGTTTGCAATCCCAAGGCACCATGGCTAAATCTACAATTTTCTTCTTAAGTTAGACTCCTTTCTTTCATCCTTCCTATCAAATTCATCTTGAACAATTCTTGTTCTGATCCGACCAAGAAGTAATTGGAGTACTTGAGGGCTAAAGGTGTCTATTTTATGTTCGTTTTCATTCATTTTTTAAAGCGATGATTCCCGAGAGGTGTTCCGTCTTTAATCGACAAAAAAAGTATTGTAATCAACCATTTTGTAAAGAATAATATTGGAAACAGTCGGTTTTACCATATATTTTAGTGTGGAGAAGGTTTTAGTTTTTAAGGAAACTAAAGTATTTAAAAACATAGTATTTTTTATTAAAAATTATTATGGCGTATTTAAACTTAATTATTTATTCAGTAATTACACATATATATTATAACTATTGTAATTGGTAGAATAAAATGACCATTGTTGATAATATTCATTAAAAAAATATATATTCTTTGCAAAGTAGTATTAAATGTAAATTTATTATAAATGTTTTAACATTCATATATAAACTCAACTAACCATTCTACTTGAACACTGACAGTAGGTTTCCTACTTATTTCACGATATCGGTCAGTTTGGAGGGGGGGAGGTAAATACGAAAGAATGGTTTAAATTAAAGAAGTTTAAATGATTACGGCCATGTTCCATCCTGAAGACACAATTATTAACAGTGTATATTGATTTATGGGTTTACACTAAATAATAAAATAATAGCAACAACAAAATGGGTAAATATATGTGCATGACAGAAATATGTTAATTATAAATTATCTACTGATAACAAAAAGAGGCCATTATTCAATTGTTCTTACCTGTAAATTAACGATGTGCAACCTAGACTTATGAACGTACAAACAACAATATTTTAATAAAAAACTTTAAATTTAAAAGTAAATGTGCTTACAAAATAAAACAAAAAGAGTAAATGTCATAATTAAATAGTAACCATAGCTCACGTTTATTTTTGAACTTATTTTTAGCAATGTACCAAAATCAATCTTTTAATTGATAACTTTAATTTAAAAGTAAGTATACCAAAAAAGAAAGTCATAATTCAGAAGTACTCACCTAAAATTTAATTAATTTTCATGGTTAATGTTTATTATTTTAAAACAATATCCTTAATCAGTAGTACCTACCTGAGAATTAACCATGTTCATGTTTAGTTTCGACCTTGTTTTAACAATGTAAGAAATCCAACAGTTTAAATGTAAACTTTTTTTTTTTTAATGCCATCGATATTCTAACCTTAAAACTATATTTTAATATTTAACTATATTTTAGATTTAGTTGCAACCTTTGTTAAAAAGTTTACAAAATAAAATACTAATTAATTTAGATAACTTTATTAAAACGCTAAATATGCTTTAAAAAAATATATTATTTGTACTACTTAAATAGTATTTACATTAGAATAGCAATCTCTAAAGCTGTGTGTTTTAATAAATTGTTTTATTTTATTCGTAATTTAATCTAAAGTTCTACAGAAGTATAATTCATTGCCAAACGTTACTTGTTCTAAAAAATGTTATGAGTAATTGCTGAGCTTTAATAATAATTAATGTGTATTTGTACACTGTGTGTGAATAACCATTTTGTGGTGTTTTCATTACGACCGTTTGCCCCTACAATCTCGGGTACAACAGATCTTCGTATTGCGGGTTGCCGCATACCAGATTACTGGGACGTTTACAGTATCTTATTCTGTTTAGCCTTTATTCCACTCTGTTAGTTGGCATGCGCCGAAATAGAGAAAGAAAGATCCAGTTATCGTGTTCAAGGTAACGACTTAGTACCAGCGCATACCTCCATATTTTATATTGATAAGTATTTAGATTTAGTTTATTCTTACTAATTTACCCTGATATACTCCACCTTAATAATGAGACACTAGGCCAGATTGGCGTGGGACCTGAGTGTCTTACAAAATTGTCATAACCCCGACAAAATGCGATACGTGGCTAGTCGGCAATTTTGGCCCAGTTAGTTACGTAAGGACCACTAAGTTATTAGATTCAACTCCTTAACAAATATTTGGTTTACTGTAATATAGTTTAATAGTAAATAATATTATAATTATAATTATTTAGAATGTTATCGCGGATCAATGCTGGCTTAATGAGTTTGTGGAATTAAGTAGTTCCCAGTCCAGGCTGTCACTCACTGCTTCCAGGCACAATTCAAATATATCTAAAATCTACCTTCACGTTCACACTCAAACCTAACCGTATATAAAATGTACTAAAATGTTGTGTTAGCAAAAGTAATTCCTCTTAACGCCGCAATTTCACCAAACTATATCAAACGGGAATCGATTGTTACTGAGATGTTGTGTGAAAATACATTTTTTTAAGACTAAAACTTTACGCGGTACTTTCTTAGAAGATGTTTTATGACAGTCATATTTTGATCGACAACCTGTAAATTATTTTATATTTTCTTTTGTACCCGTAGTCCATCATCTTGAGACGTTACTTTGTTGTGAATTATTTATTAAATTCTATACACGTGATGCTTGTAGATACAAGAGAGGATACTTTGTTTTAGCTTTGTAATTTATTATATGCAGGTAAATTTAGGTTTATAACTACTTTTTAGTAATACAGAATGTCAAACAAAGAGTTTGTATAGCTTCTAGAATGAATACGGGATATCGGTAAAGGAGGGATATTTGTCAAGATTGAAGGGATATACAAATATATATAAAGTGTTGATAAAATAGTTTGAATGTCAAACAAGGAATTTGTGAAACTTGGAGTACAAAGAAATTTTAATATACTCATCTTTATTATAAATACCTTGCTTTTTAATTTGATGCAACTTATTTTGAAGTTTTCATAACATTACAGCGCTGTTTTGCCTTACGCAGGCGGTTATGTTAAGGTCAGATTTGTCATTTAAAATGTAAAATATGCACTGAACACAACGCATCATGTAATACATAATTAAAAGGGAGTCAACGTTAATAAAAATAAAGAAAGGATGTGGCCACGTGACGTACGTGCAGCTCTGCTTACAGCAGAAAACAAAAGCTTTGTAAAAAAGTTAAACAGCACTGTATTTATGGAAAATATAAAATTAAAATTGCACCGTTTAAAAACAATTTTTTTTATAACTGTTTACCCTGAAAATGAGTTTAGTGATCGAACTTTCAAACCCATAATTAATTGTTTCAGTTTTTATGTTAGTCTTTTTCAAATAAAAAAATAGATTATAAATAGTAATCATAAATCTCCTAATATTTTAGGCTATTTAAATTTTTTAATTTATGTGTACTAGTAAGAATACTAGTACTATGTACTGTCACTCCTTCAAACCTTATATTACATCGATGACTATCATCTTACTACCGGATAAAATAACGACTTGTCGTCAATAAACCTGTTGCTTTACTTCCTTATAAAACTATCATGACTTGTGTTCATATCAAGTCTATCGATTTAAGTTTAACATACGTTATTTAATGTGTTAAAGGTAAATTCATTCCTAAAAGTTCTCATAACCTTCTCAATTATTAATTTCATTTTGAAATAAAATTGTTCAAAATGTTTTTCACAATAGTAAAATTTGTGAATTACAAATGGTGAATTTATAATGGTGTAAATTACAATAGTAATTTCACAAGTCAATTTGAATTATTTGGAAAATAATGATTTCCTATAAGCATTCACTAATACTATTCGTATAGAAATTACTTCGATTAACCATATTAAATATTTATCAGTATGACAGATAGCTACTAAATAATAATAATTAAAAGCTTTTAAAATAAAAAACAAAGAGAATTATTTCCTATGTTTCTTTAAAATAATTGCAAACATATTTATAGCCTATATACAACTGATATTTTTCTGAATTTATTGTAAGTTATATCTATAAGATCTACTGTATATTTTACATATTAAAATAATCTTGTCTAAATTAATCTTCAAATTTACTATTGTTTACTAATATTACACTGAAAAAAGCAATAATTTCAAAATATAAAATAGATGTTCATAAATTTTCTTACATCTTGATTTATAATAAAACACATACGTTTACGTAAATACATTTGTATATTTGTAAATTTATATGTGTATAAACTATGTGTATATGTTTCTAATTTATCGTTGCATGGTTAGTAAATGTTTCAAATTTATATTAAAGCATATCTTACTATATAAGTTTTCTTTCTGTGAATAAGAAAAAAAATCTGGAAATTATAACATGGTATAAATCTTTAACAAGTATTATTGTCTTAACAATATAGTAGTTGTAAAAATTAAATTAAACTTGAACGCATTTCCTCTAAGAATGGTAGCTAGGTTACCAAAATTGTGTTTGTGATTTACTTGTGGTTTGGGGATTACTTCTTTAATTTCGCCTATTTTTTAAATACATTTTTCGAAGTTTATAAAAAGTTTTCAATAAAATTCTGAAGAAAAGACGTTACGTTTTTCTTTTAGGATATAACTTAAGGCTATTTTGATAACATATTATCCAAATTTTACACAAAGCTTTCCATACATTTCCCTTGGGACACCGTTCCTTCTGACTTTTATCTTATTCCTTTCGTCTATTTTTAAATTCTTTTTCTGTAGTATACATACAGTTTGCAATACAATTTACTCTGTGTTCCTTCTGGCTTATAGTGTATCACTTTTGTCTAGTTTTGTTAATTGGTCGGAAGTCTACAGAAAGCTTGAACACGATTCCTAAAAATTCCGTTCTCTCTGACTTTTACTTTATGATTTTCAGTGGTTTTGATAATACATTTTCCTCAATAAACGGAAGGTTTTAATACTATCCACTCGGGTCTCTAATCCTCCTGGAGTTTACGTTATAGTTTTACCATTTTGATAATTCCGAGGTCTACGGAAAGCTTTCTATACTATTTGATCGATATTCTGTTTCTACTGGATTTTTATTATTTTCGGCTGTTTTGGTAAAATATTTTAAGACGTCTACCAAAAACACTCAATACAATTACTTCGGGACACCGGGGCATCTGGATTATTTGTTTCGATTATAGTGCATTTCGGAAATATGTTAAAACTACACTCTCACCTGGGGATAGTTGAGATAATTTTATTAAGAAATAATTTTTTACTACAATCATAATGGTGGTGCTATGGAAATAATTTGTGCCCAAATAAAGCATCACACCAATTTTGATCAAAATCAACCCATAAATAAAAAATAAATGATACTTATTATAGGGGTAAAAACACCCTTGAAGTGGAACATTTTCAAAACCCTTTCTTAGTACGCGTCTACAGATGTACATCCAAACCATGTTTAAAAAAGCATTGCTCTAGGCTTCTTGAATCGAGATTTAGTGATTAGTCAGTGGGTTTTGACTTATATATAAGATAGATAGATTGATAGATAGATATAGATAGATAGAAATATTAGTAATCTCAAAATATTATTTAGTAGTTTCTTTTCTTGCAATCCAGGCTTCGATTCTACAAAACAAAAATATACAAAAACATTGCACAAATGTCTACTTGTCTACTTCAACGCAAAATCCCCAAATAAAAACTTACCAAAACTTATCGTTACAAAATATGTCTGTTTGATAGGTGGAGACAACAAATTTAAATAATCCATAGCCCCGTCTTTGAAAAAAACATTATATATTTAATACAACCATAAAATGCTTTGCTTTAAACTCCTTCTCGTTTATATTCAATTTTTTAATCACGGAGGTCAAAGTTTATTTTAGTTTTTACATTAATTTCTGAACGATAGTAGTGTTTTTATTCCCAGAATTTATTATGAGTTTGGTCTCATATAATATCTGTCAGAAATAAACAATAATTAATTCAGCCTTTCATATGGATTATTTTGATTTGATAGAAAACGTTCAGAAGAAATTTGTTATACAGTATTAGAAAACATTGAGCTTCCATGAGCAATGAATTTGGTTATTCAATATTCATTAATAGAAGAATTACTGAGAATGTATGAAATTGAGTTTTGCCACTTAAACATGATTACGTTTGTGCTTCTTAAGACGAATAATGAATTGACGTTTCCCAGGAATGCATCTGTTGGAAAGAACATAAACGTATGCATAGGCAAACTCTTATGTAATGATGATACTTGCGCATGTTTCAGATCTAACTGATTTGTTACGTATCATTTTATATTCTCATAATCTCTTTTTGTTTACTTTATACGATTTTCTTGGTGATTACATGCTTTGA